>WEKY01013886.1:0-39347 GCA_013390045.1 Picathartes gymnocephalus | reverse complement strand
CAAAATTTCTGAGAAATCATAAGGAGAAGTGTTTTGCAGGCTTTCCTGGCCAAATGCATACTCTTTTAAGAGTACTACTTGAAAGAATCTTTCCTCGCAGGCTTTCAAATTCAATTTTACAGACTCAACAGATCTAGAAAAAAGATAGGAATAACTTTCAGACTCCCAGGCCATTATACAATTGAAATTAGAACTTTGAAATTACTGAAATGCACCCATGACTAGTGAAAATTTGTTATTATGCACAGTTATAATATGTACAGCAAAAAGCTTTTAGTCTCGACATCCACTGAGGCCAGGTCAGTGATGCTAACCACTGAAAATACAGTTTAGTGAAATTAATAAACACGGATAACTGGCACTGGTTCAGTATATTCTGGACAGCCAATGCAATTGTGCTTCTGATGGCGTTTTTTGAAATGTGTGTTAAAGGCCGTAATCAGGCAATTGATACAAAAATAATTATGTTAAATGAAAATGTTGCTGTTTCTCAAAAGTACCATCCCCACATTTGAGCAAGCAGAAATAATGGTATATTAAGTCCTTATCTGTTTTAGGGGCAAAACATCTGTCTTGGCTTGAACATTTACTGCAGGCTGCTCAAGCCAGGCTGGAGAACATTGCACTGGGTTCAGGTGCAGAGAGCTCACAGCCAATGTTCTGGCAACTTGGCTGCACAAAATCTGACCTAGAGAAGATGACAAATGCAGGTATAGCAGTACATCTCAGTGAGCACCTAAAAATGCTACACCTCCTGATTCCAGGGCACAGGAGCAGATGCAGCTCTGCAGCCCACACCACTCACGCTGTACCTGCTGTTAACCTTGCCAGCAAGTGGCAGCAGTGGGGTGCAGTGGTTTCTTTATCTGCAGTATAAGGCGATCTTAAGAGACTCGTATGGACATTAAAAGTAATTTAACCAAAACAGTGTGCTCTCTTCCTGGGACAGTTTATGTTGGCATTGGTACTTTTTTACTCCTTCAACCTAACCAAGCTCTTGTCCATGTCAATGCACAAAGACATTAAATAAAAAGACCTAACTAGGTAATTTTAGATAGCTTAGGTCAGGGGTAGAGGAGATTGTGGTGCAATGCATGTAATCTCTCTGCATCACTGCTTCTACAGTTATGTCTACTGTTGGTGTGATTATACTCCTTTTTGTGTTTTAGCTGACCTTCTGTCTCTCTGCTCTGTGAATATTTAGTACCTTCCAAAAATAGCAACAGTGAAAACTTGAAAGCCAGCATGGTCTTTATAAATGTAATTATAACTAAACATAATTTTCCCTTTGTCTTTTAAATGAAACTGATGAAATGTACACAGTCATTGATCTTAAATTACTGTTAACTCACAAAATCAGAGAAAGAAGAGAATATTCACAATAAGCCTTAGTTATGTCTAGGTTATTAAATTATCTTTGCTAGTCAGCCTATTATTTTATGCTCTGAGTCCTTTCTCTTCCTGCCTTTCCTTTCATTCTTATCTGCTTTCCCTGAGAGTAAGTTATATATCTGATTAAACGGTAATTAGTGACTTCAGTGGGGCTGCATGTGTGTAACTGAGAATAGAATTTTGCCTAAAGAATTTTTAAAATCAAATGTGCAATAATTAAAGGGAACTGAAGTGGTGTATAGTTTTTAATATGATGACCTAAAAATCCAAGTAATTGAAAAAAGCAAGCTCTCTGAAGGAAGAAAAAAATAGCTTCTAAGCATGTGAAGTAAGGGGAGGAAAGTGCACAGCACATATCATGTTTGGTAGGTTGTCCTTTCATATTTAATTTTAATTTGATAAAAACCAGAGATGCTCATATTAAAGAGAAAGTAAAAACAAAGTCAAGTGCAGGAGTACATCTTCAAATTTAATATAAAATTAAAATCATACTCCCGTAATTGCTTTGCTCTTTTTCAATTAAACCTTACAGCACATTCATCATATAATTATTTTTAGTGAAATATTTAAGTAGCATGATTCTTATCATTTTAAGTGACTGCAGAAGGCTGGGAAAAGAGACATGACCTGCCTGGGTTCTGAAAAGACATCTGAAAAGACATCTTTATTTAGTTAGCTCTTTGACAGGTGGCCAGATGCCTGCAAGTTGAATTTCTGTGTTGCTTGGGAGGCCAGTGCAGGTGTCACCTGATGAAGCCCACAGAGAAAGAGCAGAGGACAGAAACTGGAGTGGGCAGTGGGTGCACCAGGTTACAGCCATGGCTGTAGCACCCCTCATGCTCTGTGGCCCTGAGCATCTGCCTGTTTTCCTGTCTCAGAGTGGCTCTGTAACAAGGTGCTGATACCCACCTGTCAGCAGTAACAGAGCTTTATCCCTGGTAAGTGAATGGGAGTAATGGGGAATTGCATCTAGGTAGATACATAGCGAAAAGGAGGGACAAAATTCTTCCCAGCCTTTCTGTGGTCTTGATATCTCCTATAGAGGCTTTTCTTTTTCTTAGGGTAAAAAAGGATGGAAGTTTGTCATTAAATATACTTACATGATGGTGTGATTTGGTAAGTCTTTCTTGCGTGCCAGATGATGACGACATACCAGTAGCTTGCCAAAGATAAATCACTAGCTTTCTCTGCTTTACACCAAGCAAAATATAGCAAACGTGCAAGCAATCAGTTGTGGAGATAACAGCCTGAGCTTTGGCTTTACTAAACCGTGAGTCCAGAGAAACTATGATAAATTATGTAGAGCAGAATTTCTGACTTCATGTTTGGTGAAGAGGTATTGCTTCTGCAGAAAAAACCAAAATTTTATCAAAAGGAAGAAAATCTTTAAGTTACTTGTTACATTATCATTCAATTAAATTAGTTTTGTGCAGATATGGACAAAGTGTGCTGCATTCAGAAGGATGGGAGTGTACTTTACAAAATTTGTTGGAGTAAGAGCTGATCTCTTTAGTGCTGCTGCCTCTGAGCAGTAGTATTTGTAATTTTTATCTTGCAAAATCATGGTTTAAGGCCCTATGTGGTTTAATAAAGTATGTTCAGTTCCTGTATTTCCTATCTAAGGCACCAAGGATTTGAAAGCTCATCATTTTCATGCTTCTGTTTTTGAGCTAAGGCTCAGTTCTGATGGAAGTGTTTTTCCACATACTGTATGACTTATATACTAATTATGAGAACACACTTGTCATTTTCAGTTCTTTCCTTTTATGAGCTTGCACATGACCCAGAAATGTGCACTTTCAGCCCAGAAAACCAACCGTGTCCTGGGCTGCATCCAAAGCAGTGTGGCCAGCAAGGCAAGGGAGGGGATTCTGCCCCTCTGCTCTGCTCTGGTGAGACCCCACCTGCAGTGCTGCGTCCAGCTCTGGGGTTCCAGCACAGGAAAGACATGGACCTGTTGGAGAGAGTCTAGAAGAGGGTCATGAAGATGATCAGAGGGCTGGAGCACCTCTCCTATAAAGACAGGCTGGGAGAGTTGGGGTTGTTCAGCCTGGAGAAGAGAAGGCTCTGGTGAGACCACAGAGCACCTTCCAGTACCTAAACAGAGCCTCCAAGAAAGCTGGAAAGGGACTTTTTGCAAGGGCATGGAGTCATAGGACAAAAGGTAATGGCTTCAGACTGAGAGAGGGTAGATTTAGAGTGGATATTAAGAAATCGAGAAGAAATTTTTTACTGTGAGGGTGGTGAGACACTGAACAGGTTGCCCAGAGGAGTTGTGGATGTCCCATCCCTGGATGTGTTCAGGATTTGATGGGACTTCGAGCAACCTGGTCTAGTGAAAGGTGTCCCTGCCCACAACAGGGGTGTCAGAAATAGATGATCCATAAGGTCCCTTCCAAACCAATCTATCATTCTATAAGGAAATCTGTCCTACTGTGACATAGCTTAAAGAAAAAAGATAATATAATCTATTACATAGTTTCTTATAGAGAAGGGCACAAATTTCTTATTCCCAGGGGATGAGGGAAGAAAAAAAGATAAATTAATATACTTGTTTCAATATTTCCTTTTAATGATATGAATACAAATGCATCTTTTAGTGCATTATAATCAGGAAATGAGAGGGATGAAAAATGAGATACCATTAGGATAGTGTCTTTCTAATGGTCACATATTGTTAAACCCAGGTAAGAACATAAAATGTACAAATACTGGAGAGAAAAGAGTTTAAATAAACACATAATTTCAGATATTTACTTGCAACGATGTTGAAAGATTTATCTGTGTGAGTCCTGCCCTGCATCATCAGTAAAGGGTATCTGGAGTCCTTAGTCTGTGTGGTTTGCTGTCAGAAAAATTCCTTGGTGATTGTACAATGGTTGCTATAAGCATCATTCTTTAGTCATGACCAATAACAGTCATGAAGTCTAAGAAGGGCAGAAATAGTTAACTTTAATTGCTTTATTTTGGCCTAAACAACTGAATTTTTGTGTATTTAAGGAACTCTGAATGATGACCTGCTTATCTTGACACAAGGGCACCGGTGTACATGCAGCAAAGTATGTCCGAAAGTTACAGAGTCTGGCTCAGAATATCACACTGAAGTTAATGTCTTAAGTCAAGCTATCTGACATCTTTCATTTCTTCTGTGTTGACAAAGGACTTACTGCAGGGGTGCTTCTGCTTAACCTTTCTTGCACTGCCACTGTTCTTTAGTTAGATGCATTCCCCCAGTGAAAAAGAGGAATAATGAAAGAATAAGTCAATCTTTGCAACATGGTCCAGGGGCAGCAACTAATTTCAGTGAAGGCAAATAAAAATTTAAAAAAGAAAAAAGTTCTCTGAAAGCATTCTTACACTCTGAGATATGGAAAGGAACCACAGTCAATAAGAGCAAGCAGGCTGGAGGTAGAAGTCAGATTCTGTCAAATTTTGGATTAGTGCCATAACACCTGTATCAATTTTTTAACACCACTGTGGCTCCTGTCATTTCAGTTTGATTTCAGGAGATGAGTTGTTCTAGAAGTGTACTAATGCAATCCATTGTAGAAACCAGCACTGGGCTTGAACAAATTAGTCAGTTTCAGCAGATTTGGTTGGAACTCCAGATACCTAGAAACTAGCATGACTTACCTTTCTCATTAAGTATATATTTTTTTAGAAATAAAATTTGAAGTGATTATCAATCTTCTTTTTTATGACTAGGGAATTATTACCCTAAAAAAGCTAAGAAACTGTTACAGAATGCTTTTCTAGCCATTGTGTCATTCACCATCAACAGTCTTGACACTGTGTAGTGTTTATGTGCAAGACTGTTATTACCACCATCAGTTTAAAAGCAAATCCAAACCCCAAGAAAGGGGGGCTTGATAGAGTATGGAATCCTGCTAATTATAAATGTGAAAAGTTTTAACTTTCTCAGGCCACTAACAAANAACCCCAAGAAAGGGGGGCTTGATAGAGTATGGAATCCTGCTAATTATAAATGTGAAAAGTTTTAACTTTCTCAGGCCACTAACAAATACATATATATATATATACACACACACACAAGCAAATATATATGCTATATATTTGGCCACAAATCCAATTTGTAAGCATTTATATATGCAAAATTAGAATGTCGAAATTTGGAGATAACTTTAACTACATTTAGTTTAAGGAAAAATACATAAAAAAATAAATAAATGGAGAACCAGTCAAAGGAAAGTAAAAGCTAAGGTGTTCTGTGAATATATCAGGTAGAGAACATGGTTATAAAGGTAAGAGTCCTCCCAAAATATATTAGCATTGTTCTGAGTAAAGTTTGAGAGACTCCAAGTTTAAATGAGAAAGTAATTTTGAGCAAGGATGCACTTTGATTTCTCAGAGCAGTCTGCTTTCAGGACTTTCCAGAGTTGTGATGAAACTGAAACCAGACATTATGGATGCTCTTTTTTTTTGGCCCAATGTGTAAATTTATTGCATTAAATAGAGAAATATTGGGTTTGGATTCACTCAGAGTTTGTATGCATTGGTGCAAAATCCCTGGGCAGGCACTGTGAGAGGCAGCTTTGCTCCCAGGGCTGCCTGTGCTCATTAGCACATGTCTGTGCAGAGAATGACATGTCCTGTATCTCAGGTGGATGGATGAGCATTGTTATGCCTGCGTGGCTTTTAGCCCTGTGTTGGAACACAGCCACGTAGGAAAGTGTCCAGAATTAGCACTAGAACCATTTAGTCTGTGTTTAATCTGTTTTCAGCCTGTGCTTTATCAGTAAGTACTGTGTTTACATCTAGATAAGTGCATTATTTCTCAGGCACCTCAAATTTCCTTGCTGACAATTCCAGATACGTTTGGTCTACTGTCATTTCTGTGTGGGGAACAGTAAGGACAGGCAGCCTGGGGAGTGGGCTGAAGGAGTCACTTCTGGGGAATGGAGGCAGAAGAAGTCTCCCTCTCTGACAAATGCTACATTAAGGCTGATAAGATGTCATGTATTTTCACTAAGGCTAGAACAGGTAAGGATGTAGGACCCCGTGCAATGGTCTTCTGTTGTATTCAAACAAAGGATCAGGCAAAACTGAATGCTACTCAAGATATGATATGAAGACAGAACTATGGTAAGGTTCTTGCTAAAATGAGAATTTGGACTTGTATTTGCTATTTAAGGCCTAGGCTTGATAATAGAACAATAGATGTAAAAGATATTTCTTCTCTCAGAAGAAATATTAATAATTTGATGTGTCCATTTAAAGTAAACCAGAAAGGCCTGTGTATTGATTTAATGAATACACAGTTCCAGCTTGTGTCAAATCTAGAGATCAAAATTTTAAAAAGATAAGTATATTAGCCAATGGTTAAACAATCTGAGCAGTTTTGGAAGACAAATATGAGTTGCTTCCTACTGAGGGAAAAAGTAGGGGACTGAGGTAGAAGGTTTTGCTTTTCTTTTAACCTTTTTTATTTTCTGTGACCACATGCAAGTTTTACATCAGTCGCAGAATCACAAGAGTGGGTAAGGTTGGAAGGACCACAGTGGGTCATCTGGTCCGACCTCCCTGCTTGAGCAGGGCCATCCTTGAGCACATTGCACAGGATTGTGTTCAGACAGTTCTGGAATATCTCCAGTGAGGGAGACTCCACAACCCCTCTGGACAATCTGCTCTGGTGCTTGATCACCTCATGTTCAGGTGGAACTTCCTGTGCATTTAATTCTGCCTGTTTCCTCTTGTCCTATAGAGCCTGGCTCCATCCTGTAGACACCCTTCCTCCAGGCACTTATACATATTAATTGGGTCCCCTCTCAGTTGTCTTTCTCCAGTCTAAACAGGTTCAGCTCTCTCAGCCTTTCCTCTTCAGAGAGGTGCCCCTTTTCCTGAACCATTTTTGTTACCCTCTGCTTGACCTGCTCTGGGATCTCCATGTGTCTTTTGTACTGGAGAGCCCAGAACTGGACACAACACTACAGATGTGGCCTCACCAGGACTGAGCAGAGGAGGAGGATCACCTCCCATTATCTGCTGGAAATGCTCTTCCTAATGCACCTCAGGATCCCATTGGCCTACTTGGCTCATGGACAGCTTGTTGTTCACCAGGGCCCCCAGGTCCCTCTCTACAGAGCTGCTTTCCAGACCCCAGCCTGTCCTGGTACATGGGCTTATTCCTTCCCAGATGGCTCTGTTGAATTTCAGAAGGTTCTTATCTACCCATCTCTGCAGCCTGTCCAGGTTCTTCTGACCGGGCTGCAGAGCAGTCTGGGGTATTGGCCACTCCTCACAGATTTGTGCTTTATTCTTCTCAGAAAAACAAACAAACAAACAAACAAACAAACAAACACACACACACACACACACACACGCCCCTCAACAAAAAAAACAAACCAAAACAAAAAAAAACAAACCACCAAACAAACAAACAAAAAAACCCCCTAAAACCAATATGGGAAACTCTGCTACTGAATAACATGTTGGATCATCTCTGTCCATCTACCCTTCCTTAAGAAACAGATGCTATGACAAGTGTAGGTCTTTAAATAAAAATTAGCATAACATCTATAAATGCATAGGACATAAATAAAATGATGAACACGGATATATCGATTAATAAATATTATCTATGAATAACAAAAAAACTTTCATGGACCAAATTCTTCATCTGGCTAGGTGAATGGCACCATCTGGTGGATCTATCCTTCAGAAAATTTTTCCTTGAAAGTGAAGTCATAACTTAGAGTCTGTTCCTCTACCATAAAACAGAATATTTTGCAAGAAGTGACAAAAAGTTAAATAAAATACAAAGAAAGGTAATAGTTATTAACAACATAATTTTCACCATTTTTCATTTTGGAAAATTACTGTTACCTTTGCACAATAAATACCATGTGAATAATAAAGAGAACAAAGCAAATTAGTTAGAAACCGTTTTTTAAGTGTTTACTTGAATTCTATTCATAGATATAAGCATCTATTAAATAACCTATAATTCTGTGAAATAAAGTTTTCTGAACATGGTAATGGAGTACTAGAAATTCAAATAATATATATATTCAGGGGGTTTTTTGGGGGATACAAATGCTCTCATTTACTCTTTCATTACATTGCAAATCAGTTGATTTGAAGACTGATGTAGTAGTAGTTCTGGCTTTCCAAATACAATGAGAGTCATTGGTAAACGCATTCTGGTGGTTACCAGCAGCATTGGAATTCTCAGTTATCCAGTCAGTTGTTCCCATGCAGGTAACACAGGTGACCATTATCCACGAGAATCTTTGACGACAGCGTATTCTCGCACCTTCTGCCCATTGTATTTGCCCTGCTACATTGCACTGCTGGTAACTTATCAGGTAACTGGATGAACTGGATACAGTCCCACATCCCATTTCTGTCAAAGACCATGCAGTCTATAGGATCCCTTGCTCCTGCATGGTCGTCCATGAGAAGAACATTTCAGAAACATATAATCTTCATTTATACTGTAGAGGAGAATACTGCAGATGACTTTTCAAAAAATTTGTGTTTATCCTAAATAAACAAATAATATTCAGGGCAATGTAAAACAATAAGTATGACCAAGCAGAGTCTTTCTTTGTGTGGCCACAACCAGAATCTGATGTGTGCTTAAGAGTTTTCAGTGAGAAATTCTTAGAGTTACTTAAGGACAGTAATTTTCAGCTGAAAAATTTAGTCACCATTGGGAACCCCAGCAGTCCTAAGCATGGAATAGAAACATATTGAAAGTGACAAAGGAAAATTAATTAGACATTTTTACAAAATGGTCAAAGAGCGCATTCCCTCATTCAGTGTGGCCTTCACATGCCTGCTGAATTTTAAGAAAATCAGATTGTATTCTGCATTATATTTAGCTGCCATAACAAAGAAATGAATGAATCCGTTTTCTCCACTGTCTTCCTATACATTTCTCCTCAAGTAGTCCTCGTTAACATGAATTACTATTAATTTCCTTTTTTTTTAACTTTTGATGATTAAAAAAAAAAAAAAAGCGTAGAGGCCTTCAGAGTAAGGAAAATGAATAAATTAAGAACCAGAAAGTCATAAGTGGCCTGACACTACTTAGATTTCTCATATAAATTTCTCATTAAATTGTCCATATTGTTCAGTTAGTATATTTTTGTCAGCATCTTGACATGAAGCCTGTTGTTGGCACTAAGTGCAATGGGACCAGGAAAAACCTCGTTGTGATGCAGTGTGAATCATTTCATTTGCAATACATTTCCAGAAAATACGATCTCATATTTATTCATCCTATAATTGATTAAAAAGATTGAAATGTGTTCAAAAATAGTTATTTTGAATATCATTTTATTTTATAAAATAAAATGGAAAAGAATATGAAGACAAGAGAAGTAGGCTTGTTAGTGTTGAAGAATGAAAAATGACTGAATGTGTTGCATCAAGAAGCATTGCTTTGTGGGAAGGAGACACTATAAAAGGGCTTTTTTATATATATAATTTTTTCTGTAGAGAGAAATCTAGAGAAAACAGGATCTGCCTCAGGAACATTTTATCAAGCTAGGCCTGAGCAAGGTTTGAGAGTGGAAAACCCAGAGGAGAAAGCAACAGGGGCACAAGGGAGATGGTTTTATAACACACACAGTAGGGTATGTGTCAGGAGAAACAGGGACAGTGAACAAATGTGGTAACTATGGGAAACTGCAGATTAGACTGGATGAATTTCCTTTGTGTGACTCACTAGATGGAGGCTCTGGAACTGCAGATTAGACTGGATGAATTTCCTTTGTGTGACTCACTAGATGGAGGCTATGGGAATGGAAATAGGAATATGGCTGGAAATTGCAAAAAGTATAAGTCTTCTCAGCAGCCAAGGAAAAGAGCTGCAGTCAGTTGAGGTAAAGTATCACCATTCTCTAAGGAGAGATTGCTTCTAGCAGCTCAGTGGATGACTTGGCATTTTTATTGTTTTGGATTGATTTTGCTACTGGATGGTAACATGTCCTGTGACTAGAAGCCTTAATAAATTTGATAGGAAAATTGAGAGCTTCTTTCAGATGCTGGAAATTTGAGCACCTCAATGTGCCTTTGCAGATACACATGCTCCACTTCATCTAAAGGGTTCCAGAGTTGTAGAAAAATTAAAGAACAAAACTGACCAACCAAACAAAACAAAACAAAACAAAAAAACCCAACAAACCAAACTAAACCCACTGATTAAACTAAAAAAACCCCAACCAATAAAATCACCAAAAAACCACAAACAAACAAACAAACAAACAAACAAACAGTTATTCTGCTGCAGGAATAAGAGACTCTTCAACTGGACTGCAGTATCATCCTATGATCTCATTTGCTGTAGATCTCTAGTAGTTAATAAACCAAAATGAATGCTAAAAACAACTGCTGTCTTATGCCTGAGGCTTGCTACTAATTTTATCCCTGTTGAATAATTTGGATCTCATTTCAGGGATCACTTAAGTTGACAAATGTGATTGTGGCTCTTGGGGAAGAAAATTATGTCAAAAATGTTTAGATTTGGGAAATAAATCATAATTTATTAAAGGTTGAGGTTTTTTGTCTCCTCCAACATCTGTGACACACAGGTTGTAGTACATTTCTAAAAACTTTCGACAATTTTCTGAGCCAGTTTCAAGTGCATTAAGTAAAAGAACCTTGACTACCATGTTTTTGTAAGTGCTAAAGTCTTCAAAGTGATCTAGTAAGTTAGAGAAATGTAATCAGAAAACACACATAAGATCTTAAATTATTTAGAAACTAAACAGATCTTTTTTTGAAGATGTTAAATGTCTCTTTGCAAGAGAGAGCAAAATATTTTGGATTACTTACATGTATCTGAGATAGGTGACAAGACGTTTTGTATTTTAAGAGTTTTCACAGAGTTCAGTTACATATTGTGGATCAAGAATGCCGTGTCAGCTAGTGATTTGAAGAAAGTAATGCTTGAAGACTCATTCAGGCAATGCTTTGAGTCAATATTTCCAACAGAAAGGCTGCTCAAAACCAATTGATAACTCATGAAGTCAAATATGAAAATTCAATTTTTATCTATTTTCTCTGGATAATTATCAACCTGATGGGAAACACCTGCCTTATTCTAGAGTGATAGAGCTAGATAGATTTTGAATTTCAAAACAACAGAAGTATCTAAAGATATGGTACTTTGCTATACAAGGTAATGACAAGTTTGTTGTTAATTTTAAGGTGAACAGGATCTCAGCCTTCCCAAACAGTACTTTAAAATGGGAAGTGCAGCATAAAATGAGCTGGAATAGTCTTAATTGGCTAAAAGGTAAGGATAGTAATTGCACTTTGCCAGAAGATACACTTTTTGACTAGCTATGAGAACAGTTTCTTTTGTCAGCCATGGCTAAACAAGAACTGTTGCGAGTGGGTGTCTGGGCTTACCTGTGGCACATACATGAATTCAGCCTTTGACATCACCTGGAATTACCCCAGGACCACTGGCTGGCTTTTCATCTGATCTGGAATCATTCCAGTTGGAAGCTTTGTAGCCACAACCCACACAGTCAGTATAACACAGATTATCCCATGAGGGTTCAGGCTTACTTTTAGATAACAGATGAATGAAACTTTAATTGATAAATGAACACTGCCCATATTTTGGGATGGGAAGGTGAATTTACTTTTAGAGTGTTGAGATTGAAGTCTCAAGTGGCTGAAGTTAAACAGTAAAACTTCAGACCTCACAATTAAGACACACTGATGAAAACAATAATAATTTTAAAATAAAGCAATCTTAGAGTTATAGTCTTCTCTAAACAGAGAAGGAGGGAGTTTTGTCCCATGCTTCAAATTTCCTCCCACCCCATATTCTCCATCATATTTCTTACTTGCCACAGCACTGCTTTGAATCTCTCTTAAGAGAATAAAACTGAGTCACAAAGGGCAAGAATGCTACTGAAGTCAATTTTGTGTCAGTGAAGAGTTCACTCAAAAGCTCAATTGAAAATGTCTTGAATCTGTTTGCCAGTTAGCCAACTATGCATACATAAAAATGTATTAGAGAATTTTTTTTCATGCAGTAGTCCAATTTATGTAGAAGACTCAACTCCTTTTTGTTTCTCTACCAGCAGTGGTCTTATTCCATGCATCACAGATAAATGTATGTCTTTCAGGCTCACTTGATAATATTGTTTCATGTTTCTGAAAACACAGACTTCCATTGATCAGGAGTGCATATACAGAAGAAATTGAGAAGGAACAAAATGAAAGAGCAATATTGCATGAGTCAGGAAGATGTCTTAGAAAACAGGCATGTAACTTTTTGAATGATTAAATGAAATATAAAAGTATATAAGCAGTCACATGTATGACATTTTTGAGAAAGAAAGGCAGTACAAATTTGAACTTCCTCAGGCAGAAAGTGCATCTGAACTGAGAACTCCCACAGCATACCTGAGTGTCTTCCACTCTTAATGCAACCCTGGAAACAAAAGCTTTCTTGCTCTTGCGTGTTTGCCATGCTCAAAACTGAAATGCTTTTCCTGTATTGGTAAGCTTTATGTTAACTTAAAATCACGTTTTTGCTTCAGGTTTTTTGTTTGTTCCAAAAGCTACACTGTCTTTCATTTTTTAATAGATCAACCAAAAAAAAGAATATTGGGGATTTGCACAGCCACAGGTTGCAAGATGCATTCTTCTATCATAAAATATCTTCTATTATAAAATATTTTTCAAAATAGGCAATATTTTGGAATTCTGTCAGTTCTTGACTGTTTCTTTACTGTACTCCCTAATTCTTTCAAAGGTATGAATTTAAGGAATTTGAAAAATAGGATGTGCTGCTTTGTGTCGTACTTTGGGATGGTGTGGTATTCTGCCTAATGCTACATTTCCAAATTATGTATATTATTATGTCATGACCAATGATGTAACAGAAGACATCTCTATTACCGTCACACTACAGAGCACCAAAAATCACTGCACATTAAACTGTCTTTTAACAGTATCTACCTGTCTTGGAACAGTATCTACCACTGTAAGTATGAAGGTTCCTGTTTTCATTTCATCATGGAGAACATAAAAAATAGTAATATATTTTATTGAGCAAAAGTCTGGTATTGAATTAAGAACATGGCCAGATCTCTCTGTTACCATCCTCTGCTTCAGTCTTTCCTCATGCTGAGAAAAACTCTGCATGCAGTATCTTGAAACTGAGTTGTGCTTAGTAAGGCAGAAAAAAATGAAAAGCATGTTTCTGTGACCTTTTGGCAAAGAATATCCTCCCAGTTATGCCTGGGAAGTGCATTCCTCTGGTGAAACACTGACATTTTCTTTGGCTCACGGGACTTTTCCTAACAAAACTGGATGTAAGTCCCTACTCTGGCAGCACACAGTCCAGAAATGGGCCTGCTGAGAAGGATGTTTGAGGTTTTGTTTACTAAGACTGTATTATCTAAGCATTATATTGATCCAAATTATGAAGTAAATACAAAATTAGATTTACCATTCAGATCAACAAAAAATCAGACTGGTACACTAGAATGTTTTAATATGATTTTATGAAAAAATATCAAAAAATAATGCAAGCACATGAAAAGGAGAGAGTTGTCACACTAATATAAGATATTTGAGACAGGAGAGTCATGCTCAGAGCTAGTTTTAAGTGTGTATATTTAAAACTTCCATATGTGTAATATGACCTTGTGGACTGAATTTCTTCTCTCTCCTAATCAGTAAAATGTTCTCTTTTCAATGCTATGAAATTGGCCAAATATGTGTAGTTGTACTACGATAGCATTTTCTATCTTCAGTTAAAACTTTTTAGATTTTTGTTAATTAAGTTGCAACTGTTCCTGATGTGAAATAATAATGATACTTAAGTAATTCTATAGTATCTAAAGGCTCTGAAAATAATGTTATGTCATACTAGGCAGTAGCATGATGCAACAGAAACAGAGCTGTGTGATGAAACTGTGTGTGATGAGAATTTGGCATCCAGAGCTCTTGAAACCCTCATGGATTCAAATAAGCTCCTATCAACTACCTGTTAACAGTAGCATTGCATCAAGTGCACACCTACCTTCCAGTTTAGCTTTAACCCAAAATAATCCAGTTCACACACTGAAAGAGTGTACTGAGGGCAAGGGAAAGATCTCCTTCCATAGTGCACTTCTGAACCAAATTAAAGCACTTCTATCATAGCTGTAAGAACAAGGACACAATAGTTCTCTGAAGGGAGGGAAGTCTGTTTGTGCAGCGCATGTCATCACAAAGCTAGGGCAGAAGGAATCTCAGATTCACTTAATACATTTCCGTGAGGATCACGACATATATGTCATTCTTAATGGATGTCTAATCTGTTCTCAAGAACTTCCAAAGATAGAGATGGTACAATCCCTCTAGTAAAAGAACAAAGTGGAAATACTTACGTGCTTACCATTAACATGAGGGCTCTGTTTAAAGTCTGTCCACTCATAACCTTAATGCCTGCATGGTTTTCTGTTGCCAGTCTCTCAAGAGTCTCTGCTGCAAGGATGATTCAGCTGCATGTTCAAAGTTCACCAACTGCTGTGAATCATTAAGGAAATCTGAAGCTGACCTCAGTTTGTACCTTTATAAGTCACTGGGTCATTCCTACAACAGGGATGGGCTTTCTGAGATGGAACACAAAGCTCAGATGAGAAGGATCACCACAGTCAGCCCTATGCAAGCTGTCTCTGTTCATCCATCACAAATCTCAGACTCCCTGTCCTGGTTTGAAGGACAGGTATGTGCTGAGGAAGGCAGGAGCCTCCCTTGGAATGGAGAATGTGAACCCCTTCCCTTTGAATTATTGTAATTTTGAAATTAAGGGGCTTTCAGGCAAAGATATGGGAATAGGAATAACAGTTCTTTACTAGTATTTATAATAAAGCGAACAAACAACAACTCCTGTGGCATTAACAAGAAAACAGAACCAGGAACCCGGTCCCAGCCCTGTGGGCCTGCAGGCACTGTCCCCTTGGGTGCAGTGATGGTCACAGCCGGTAGGGGGCGCTGGTGGCGCTGGGTGGGCAGGGCAGGTGCGATGATTCCCCCGCGGCTGCAGGGGGCGCTGTGGCGCGAGCTCCAGCAGACACGGGGCACGGCCGGGAGGGGAAGGGGTGCAGGACAGGCAGGCTTTGCTTCAGGAACGCTGTCGATCCCGGCGCCTCAGCAGGACTCTCGGAAAACAGCAAACTGGGACAGTAGGGCGTCTCGGTAGGCAGGGGGAGAGGGGCTGCAGCGCAGTGAAACCCAGAGCAGTGCCGATGGAGCCGCGGGGGGCAGGGCAGGGGCAGCAGCCTGGCTCGGCAGAAGAAACAGCTCCACGTGAAAAGGGTCCAGCAGCAGCAGCAGCAGAGACTCCTCTCTCCCCAAAAAGGCAGAGCAGCACCACCATGTTCCTCTCCGAAGCGCAGCTTCAGCTCTCCCGGTGCTGCCCCTACCCCTGCCTTTTATCAGCCCTTCTCCTCCGGGGCTTGGCCACAATGCTTTGTTTTTCTGAAGTACCCAGTACTTAAGAGTTCGTTAGCAACTTAATGGGAAAAAATTCTATACAAAAGGAAAGAAAAAACCTAACCCCCAACACTCCCTTTCAGTACAGTCCCTTGTACTGTTCCTGTAGAAAGGGAAATTAGTTCATTAACTTTGTTTTAGGAATAATTTGTCTAGTTATTGTGGTGAAAAAGAGGTAGTTGGAAATAGTTATGTTTCACGATGTAAATCAGTCATGAATAGGAATCAGACCAGGACTTACACAGGGGCATATTATCCTGAGTGTTTTCAGATGCTAGATTTCTTCCGCCTTTATTTTCTGAGATACTATTTGTGATGGAGGATGTGCCTGATGTCACCTAAGGTAACAATCCCTTTTTTGCTATTTCTCCTATTCTTGCAAATGAGTTTGCAGGAGGGGAACCTCTTGTCAAGCCTGAGGATATTCATGTTGTTGCGTGTTCTGAAGCCCCTATAGTCATACCCCTATGGTGAGTATGTGGGGTTACTGTCTCTTCTCACCACAGAAGGTTAGTGTAGTTGGATATTGATGTAGAGGGCTGTGTAGAATAGTATTGACATTATGAATGAAGTCAGTGAATAGATCAGATTACATTTTAAATTTTAATGCAAATGTATAGAGTAAAATTCTATGGATTCTTCAGTACTTTGATCTTCAAGTAACAGGAAAGTCTTCAAAAAAATATTCTGATTAAATAATTAAAGTCAGCAACTTTCACAGAGGATCTCACTGCATACTAGGTTGTGTAGAAGTCACTGATGTATTCTGAAATTCTTTTTGCATGTTTTCATGACTCTGCCTAATCCATGTTTGCTCTCAGGATATTTGTGGGATTTGAGTAGGAAAAAAGAGGTAAATAAAAAAAAAATAAAAAAAGAAAGGAAAAACGTTCATGAAGACTGCTCTGCATCCTTTTGAGAGATTTAACCACAGCATTTTAAGTAGGTATGAAGAAATGTGATACAGGAAATGCAAATTTAAGAAGTGCTCAGTCATCAACATCTCCAAATGTCTTTTCCTTGAAATGTTACCACATAAGTATGTAATTCAGTTACCAATTCTTAAACCTAAGTGCATGACTCTAACTATAACTGGGAAAAAGGCTTTGATAAAATTCTTTATTTCTTTCAAAATTTAAAAGATTTTTTTTATAACCAAATTCTGGTATAGAAATTAACTTTGGTTTGCTAAAGATACCTGAGTGAACATAGAATTAAAAAAAAAAAAACAGGTCCAATATCTGGCAAAAAATAGTGAAACAACCCAGCCTCCATATGGCATTAGAACATATACTAAGATTCAAAACCAGGTCTCTAGTTGACGTTCACTGTGAACGACATTTATTTCACAGTATTTTTTTCCTTGTATTTTCTGTAAAGCTTGAGTTTTCTTATTACTACATTCTGAATAAATCATTTGACATTTGAAGGATTGATGTGTGAAGCTCCAACTCACGAAAACTTCAAACCATAAAATTATGGAAGCAACGGTGTGACTTCCTTTCTCCTGAGTTCTTTATGTGATGGCCACCATTTTTGGCATATTATTTTTTATTCTGGGGGCAAGGGGGCCTGGGATCTGTCAGGTAGAGTGTCACAATTTCAATTTCTTTGCCACACCTTAGGAACCTGCAGGAGCTCTTCCATGAGAATAGTGTATGCTTAAAAATTCTTTGCCTAGTACTCTTTCATCTGGCATGAGAAGGATCTATGTTGTGGAAAGGGCATGCAGCTGATATTAACAAATCCTGTAAAGGTAAATATCATGACAACCATCAGGTTGCATCAGCTTGGAATCTATTCTAGTGCATCACTTTCCTTGCTCAAATTGAACTTAATACTTAGTCTTTTCTTTGAACATTTGAGTCCGAAAAATATTTTGATCACACTGAAACAACTTTACAGATTAATAAATGAATAGCAACTTTTTGTGCTGTTATTCTACGGTTGAGTCATTTTTCCTCGAGCCTTTAAGATTTCAGTGCATTAAGTAGGGCTAAAATTTCCATTGAGTAAGGTATTTCCCAGGACACATGCAATTTCCTACAGTATTTTTGGAAGTTTTCTGGTTCAGACACAGCATTTGATATTATAAAGGTTCTTCTAATAAACTTAAACCACCTCCGTGCAAAACAAACTAAGGCAGCATGTTTTCATCAGCACACAAACATCTACAGTAGGAGATTTGCCAGCACAGCTATCGTGATTAGAGAGTTTACTGGTTATTTTTATCTCACCTATCCTAGCCATGAAGGTATACTGGCAGACTTAAGTCCCTGTTGAGTCATAGCCTGAAAACTAATCAAGTTGTCAAGATGATAAAAGCAGAAGTCAAAGCCAAATTTTCTATTTGCTGAATTTCATATATATGAGAGGAACTTCTGTCATATTGGTAAGAGGAAAACAGTCTTGAAAACAGAAAGGAAAAATCACTCTCCAGAGGTGTATTTCTCAAACAGATAGGTATTAAGCTTAGTATTTGCTAACTGGTTCCTCTGCCATACTTCTTATGCATAATTTCCAGTAGTTACTTTACCAGGCCATTCCTTCATGTGCATATGGGATATAGACTATTAGCTGCTATTTCAAACTCCTAATTTTCTTCAGAAGTGTAACCTCTGTAAACATTATCACAGCCTTGAGACTGTGTAAGCAGCTGAAGGTCTTTATAAATAAATGAATAGCCTAAATTAATCAAAAGAAATAAATTAAATAAATATTCAGTGAATAACAGGCTTTATTAGGTTAGCCAGATTGAGTTGCTTAACTCTGGCTGACCCAACAGATGACAGTACCAAACAAAAAAAAAAAAAAAGAAAAGAAAATAATTGCTTCACCGATTTCTAAGCTAAATAATTAGCTAAAGCTCCCACAGCAGTAGATTTCCCCTGTTTATCCTCATCATCCATGAGGGAGACAGGGATGACCAGTAGGAAAAAGTAAAGCCTGCTTCCATACTCCCTGGATTGTTGCCAATATAAGTCAAATGTTATTCTAGACATACTAGAAATATGCTTGATTATGCACTAAATGCTGAGATTTGCAACAGTTGCTTTTAGCTACCAGCACAGCAAAACTATTAGCAGCAGGCTGCCATTCTTCATCAATTACAAAAGCAAACAGCAGTATTGCTTTTGTGGCCATGGCTGCTTCTGGCAGCTGAGAGAAATATACATGTTCAGGGTGATGTCTGGAATGCAAAACAGGAATAAAGTGTGCTTCCCTGATTGTGTCTGGTGTTCAAGATATTGATGGAGCCAGCAAGCTTGTGTTATTATCAGGGCTGCACAGCCATGAATACATAAACTGGAAACTGACTTTTCCGAGTCAAATATGTCTTTCTCACATTACTTTTGCAGGAGTCAGCATACGGAGTATATATTCAAAACTTATTATTGGTAATTTTTCTATAAAAGATAAGCCCCAAAAGGGCAATGTCAGCATCTCTCTTTACAAATGCACATGTCTTCTGAGTACTAGACTTTTGCTGAAACTACGAGTGGCAGGTCAGGGGAATATTTATCAAGACACGGAATCTCCTGATCTGAATTGCAATGTAGTGCTGCAGTGAGCCATAAATTCACTTTTTTTTTTTTCTTAAACTTAAAAAAACTCCAAATCCACAGCTATGAAATGTGTTGATTAGATTTTTACTTGAATTCTGATAAGAAGATGGATGCTGTTTAGGTTGCCATGGTGCTATTTTTGGAATTGTTTAAAAAGAATATTGCACAAAGTAGTTAGTTTCTGTGCCAGCAGCTGTGCTCTTTCTCCCCTCAGCCCATAAAAAAGATATTTTCACAATCATATAATTTTTTTCAAAAGTACTAAATCATACATGTGGAAGGGGAGAGGTTGTGCATCAAGATGATGACAATTCTTCTGACTCTACAAGGAAATCATGCCTTTACTCACCATGAAGTATATGAAACCACCTTCCGTAGTCCATTACAAAAAGAAATTCCATGAAAATTCAAATACAATGTCACATACTCATTTCCTACTAACAAAAGACAGAAAAAAGGTGAACAAGAAAAATGGCAAAATCAGAGCCCTGAATTTCAAAAGAGTTGTAGTAATAATCTGCTTGACAGGATCATCCAAAGAAGTGATACCTTTATTATTGGAGAAATTCAAAATTTGACAGAATGAGGGCCTGAGTCACCTGCTCTGACTGAACCTCTGATCTCTGCAGAGTGGAGGGAGGCCCCAATCAGAGCCCATGGAACACTTGAAGTCCTGCTATCATTACAGCATCCCTTCCTTTTTCAATTAACCTTTAAAACTTACTGTTCCCATCCAGACTTCTCTTGTCTCTTCAAAGCCTCAAAGCAGGCCACCCTCACTTTCTGTGTAAAATGATGCACTGCTGCCACTTAACTGAGTTTTGGCATTTGTAACCAAACTTAATGGGATTTGCAGGCAAAGTGTAAGCTGTTCTTAAAGGGAAAAGACGGAACATATCACCATCTTCTTTCTAGCTTGTCTTTGCAATTCTATCGACTGTGCATTATTTTTCTTCAGGAATCATGTCTAAATAAGTCTGCTCTGTTATTCTCATAGCATTGAATTATCTCATTTTCCTTTACAATGAAATAACCATTTTATCTAGTCCCAGCTGAGTTTTGTGTATTCTTTGTCATGCTCTTCAGGTCAACAAACTAAACATAAAAATCTCAGATTTCCTGCTTGATTACTCTGAAAGACAACAATAGCTCCACAGAGAGCAAGATACCCCACCCCACCTACGCTTTGGTGAAGGTAAAATTTATTTCCAGGTTGAAATTGTACAAAGGGTCAATATTTTAGTCTTTTATAAGAAGAAAAAAACCAAACAAACAGGAAAGAAATCAATGAATTAGATAATCTGTTTCAAAATTTGGGAAAAATTTTAAAAACTTTAAGTTTTTAAACAAATTTTGACTAGTCATTCATAAGCAATTTTAAAATCTCAAACCGGGTATTAGAACGTTTTGAAATTTCATTCTAGTACTCCTTGGATGGGAAGAAATGTCATCAATATTGCTCTTCTTTCAAAGATTCTTTTTATTTTGGCAAAATAGCATTTTTACCAGTGAGAGACTCAGAAAAAAAATTATAATCGTTCTAGAAGATAAATCAATATTTCATAAACATTTCTGTTATGATATAAACTCAGACATCCTACAGTTCCTTCCAGTTATTCTGATATAAACAACAAGGCTTTTATTAGTGCTATTTCTGTCAGTTTTGCCAACTACATATAGATCTTAGGCCCCATTCTATTTGCACTTATTGATGAATCTCCTTTAGTTGTAGCTAGAGTAGAATTCAGGTGAGTATGCTTGCTGTGTTTTACAGTATGCTAGTCCTCAATACCACTTGCATTATTTCAAAGAAAACAGAGTCTTTAAAATTCCATACCATTTCTCGAGCTGTGTGAATGGTTTAACATTATTTTTTTCTCTTTCTAAAACATAACTAACTAAAGCACATCATCCATTTTTTCTGCATTTTATAATGCCTTATGTCAAATATGTGTTTCCTGCACATAAAAATTTAAAAATATATTTAAATGTTGACTGTCATATAAGGTATTTCCAATAAAAAAGAAATATTGCAACTTTTTTTGTTTATTTCATTACTCCATGTAGTATTGTAAGTATATATTTTAATTAAAATGTCATGTACTATAGTTAATGTGATCCTTCATCACTACCTTTATGCTTTAAAGATTTACAACTGTAGTGCCCTGCATTAATGCCTGGAAAAAAAAAATTAGATTTTAGAGTCTGTACTTCTAAAAATACATTGGTTTCATGCTTTGCAATAAAATAGAAAGCTTGTTAGATACAAAGAGCAATGCTTGATGATACTGAAAGGATGAGAAACCAATTTCAGAAAACCCATTTAGGACATTAAGTATGCATTTAAATAAGTAAATGACTGGAGGCATATTAGAAAAAAAAAAAAAACCAAAAAAAACAAACCAACATGCCAGATCTCTCATAAAAATATAAGCTTTACATATAATCTGTTCATTGAAAAAGGTCTGACAGATGAGTTAATACAGTTGAAAACGCTGTCAATGTGAAATGGATTATTTTTCATACTCAGTGCCTGCTGTTTATCAGGCTAAAATATGACTTTGTATGTCTTCCTTAGTAAAACTTAGTTTGTAAATCAACATTTCTTCCTCCTTTTGTGTAATAAGGTTGGACTACCTGGAGCATGTGCCTAGGAATATCTACGCTAGTAATCAGTGTGTGCAGGGATCATCAAGCACCTCGGTCAGTGACAGAATTTTCAGGCAATTTGATGGCCAGTATCTGCTTCTTTCACACTGCATCATCACATTTTTGAGTGAGGAGCTATAGATATGATTTCAGCTGTGGTGTTTATTTTCATTCATTCACTTACTATTTGCTACTATTTTCTTTCTTCTGGAAGTTGGTTTTAATGAAACTTGCCCTCAGCTTATGAACATGATGAGCCTATTAACTGTAAAAAGTGATGGCTGATCAAATAACACTTATATTTTTGTGTTTTCTTCAGGAGATAGAATATCTCTTGGAATAGCTTTTCATTCTCTATTGCAGAATAAACCATAACAGGAGAAGTTTAATGCTGCCATCACCCAGCAAGAGTTTTTACAATGCTGGTACCAAACTTTTCAGCACCATTTCAGTCCTCGTATAACGAGACTACATGGGCTGGGCACTGAAAAATTTATCCTCCAAAGACTTAACATTCGCTTTTACTTTCCTGCCTAAGTCATAGGACCTTTCATGTGGAACGTGCCTCAGTGAGGCACTCCCAGAACTAAACTTCTACAAGTCCATTATGAACCTTGTCCAATTGTGAACATTCTTTAAAACTTGTTGATTTTCATTGCAGAAGAGTAGCAGTCTTAAAGCTCTTGCAGTATTCCATGGATATTCTTGAAAAAATGTCAAATGACTTCCAAATCCACAATGTTTCTTAAAACAGGAACGGAGAAGATAACGCACATCATTGTGCTGTTTCTCATGCAGGCAACCTTCACTCCTAATCAGCAGTGCAAATTCTAACATTGAATTGCACAGGAGTTCATAGGAAAAAATTCTTGAAAGCTGATGGGAAAGCCTAGCAATGTGTCAGTTTGTTTTGCTGAAGATTATGGTTTGAAAACTATTTTAATTATGGGGCAGTGAGGAAATGCAAGTAAATAGTTTAGCAACCAGCAGGAGTAAAAAGACATTTGTTCAGGCTGTTGCCATTTACAGTGAGTTTTCTGTTTTCAAGTGCATTTTCTTTTGTTCCATTGGTCCGCTTTGAGTTGCAATGTAAAGAAAACTGCACTGGTTATAGGTCTGGTCTATAGTTATAGCTGAAAACAGTGACAAGGAGTATTTCCTCCACAGTACTTCTATTTCTTACTGAGCTATATTGGAAAGGCAGGGGTACTCAGGTCTGGATTTTGAAGACAACTACCTGAACTAAACACCTAATTTCATTCTACAGTGGGAATATTAATTCAAAATTTAGGAGACTGTAGTGCAGTTCTTTAATGTACTTAGAGCTTGTTCACTTGATCTTGCTGAAAATTCAGGAGTTGATTGACCAAACATCTGTTTTAAAGGCAACTCTTGTATTTTACTTTCATGGTTGTCTACTTTTTCACAAAGTTGTGGGGTATAATAATTTTTCAAGATTTAATACTGAGTTTTCCCAAACCTCCATCCTGTATGTGTTATATAGAAAGTTTTTGAAAATAATTCATGCATCATAAATTATGTATAATTATCTTCTGATGGTGGATACCTTTCTCTTTCTTCCCCTTTATGCCTCAGCTATTACCTAGATGGTTGCTAGCATGGAGATGAAGAATTAACAGTTTTATTCTCGCCTTTTTTCCAGTGGAACAAGAATTGCAACAGAATCCACCAGCACCTGAACTAATGTGTCTGAAATATCCCTGATCACTGCTTTATAACAAAAATGTGATTATCTGTGTTTCTTTGCAGGTGCATATGTACTTCAAGTGAAGGCGACAGATGCTGATGATCCCACTTATGGAAACAGTGCTAGAGTGGTTTACAGCATTCTTCAGGGGCAACCATATTTCTCCATTGATCCCAAGACAGGTAAATAGTTTATCAGTGACAGTGGAAAATTTAAGCTTTGGTTTTTTGATTCATGTAGGCAGTATCAGTGAATAAATACGGACCTGGTTGATATGGCCAAAATTAAGGAGAGCAATTTTCCACATGATTCAGTTTTGAGTATTGACTAGTTTTTTGTGAATTACAATGTGTTTTAGAAACAAAAGAAACCTGCTCCTCCAATCAGTCCTGTAATATCTAAAATATGTCTACATTGAATGATTTTTTTTTTCAATGCTTTACCGTTTCCCTATATATAGATAATGCTTTATCTTCTACATGTGTCCTTTTTTTTTTTTTCTGATTATTGAGTTTTGTAACTTGGGTCTTCTCAGCATTTTTACTTGCTGAACACACAGTCATAAATTCTCCAGTAATTATTGTTTTGTTATATTGAACTAATTTGAGACTGAGTAACAGCTAATCATCTCCTTCCCTCCTTGTTTCCTGGGGCATATTATCTTTGTCTGGCGTTACTGGATGTGTGAGCAGAAAAAGATAATATGTGTAAAGAGACTGAAGTATTTAGGAGGTTTATAGACATGTTCATTGGGTATCCTATATTTCTAAATGTCATTCTTGATTCTATATTTAGTAATTCAGCTAAGGAAGCAATAACCTACATGGTGAATGACACACTTTGTGGCATCCTGTGTGCTACAGGGAAAGCTATCCATATGCTCCTTTCAGCAAATAGTTTCACCTTACAATGAAGCTGTACTCGAATGTCAGATTCAAGGCCTTTAGCCCTGATGGTGGAGCCTTGTAAGGCTGTTAGTGCACCATGTCTAATGGACACATTCCTTTATTCCATGCGCCTTTTAGCAGGAGATCATACTACAGTTTGCAGCTTTTCAAACTGAAATGGGCCTTCTTCAAGTGTCTGGGGAAAAAAAAAGATAGTTGCCTTTGTATTTATTTTTTCATTTCAGTTTTGAAAAGAATGGGTATGAATTCAGTGGCAAGAAAAAAATTTACTGGAGCCAAAATTGAAGTTTTAGTGCAAGTTTCACAAGAAAAAAAGAGTAGTTAGTAGTACCTGAAGGAAGAATTATTTTCCCCATGTCACTTTGAATGCCTGTGTCATATGTTCTCCTCTGTTGCTCTGTAGTGAGTCAACCATAGGTGGTGGCCTGCACCCTACTATCCCTGGAACATTATACAAACCTGGCTAATACCTTCAATGAATTACTCATGTGCTAAAAGAACGGACACAGCTGTAGAGGAAGATTGATGGAACAGCAGTCCAGGGTAGTTTAAAATCCTATACCATGAAAAAAGCATATAGATTCATATTTCTACAAGCAGCAATATTATGCTGTAATGTGTCTTAGATTAGAAAGCTCACATTATGAGAATTACTCATGGGTCTAACAATGGCTCTAGAGATAAACTGTATGTGAATAACTGCACAAGATGATGCTTAATGGTTTGCTCTAAAATCCAGAAGTTTGGGGCATTATTGTGGATTTGGTCTTTCCAATTCTTTATTTCATAACTGAGGAGTTTATACAGTAGTTTTACTGACAGAAATCTGCCCTGAGTGTTTTTGACAGGAAAGGGGAAGAAAGCCGTTTCGGTACAATGACAAACTCAGAACTGCTAGCAGATGAATAAGCATTTTTTGTATTGTTGTTGGCTTGTTTTACCATCTCTTGCATTCCAGGAACAATTTTGAGACATATTCTTGTAGTTTTTTAAAGAACCTAAGAACATCCATACTAAGTTTCTGCCCTGTATCTTGTTTCCAAAAGTGATGGCCTGCTTAGCTCTAGTGAGGGATGAAGAGTAAATGTTTAGTGATGCACCCCTGGAATACTCTTCTAGTTTTCAAAGAACTTGTCCTTACAAACTTTCTGGGTGACTAGCAGTGTCAAAGTAACTAAAAGTCTGAAAGTATTTCTCCTCCACAACTTTTCTACTTCCCAGTAGATTTGACTTGTCCAGGAGTACAGTAGCTGCATACCCACTGACTAGAAATTCCACAGCAAAAGTTCATTTGGTTAAGAACCTGCTCCTTTTGCTGGTTTTATTGGTTTGTTTGGGTTTTTTGTTTTTATTTTTATTTGTTTGTTTGTTTGTTTGTTGTTGTTTTGGGGTTTTTTGTTTTCTTGTTGGGTTTTGGTGGGGTTTTTTGTTTGTTTTTTTTTTTTGGTTGGTTGGTTGGTTGGTTTTTTTTTGAAAGAGGGACATCTCTTAACTTATTTCATACCTCACACATTGCATAAGACAATGAACAATTAATTTCTATTTTTATTCTCCCTGAATTGACTCTTTTCTAGACTTAAGACTTCTTTAAACAGAAGCCATTCCATAACAATAATCATCCTTCTCCTCAGGGTGAGAAAGTGCACACAATATTCAGGAAGGCAGCTATATATGGATGTATACAGCTGTTTAACAGCACTTCTGTTCTCTATTCCTTTCCAAATAGTTCTTTAGCTTCTACCACACAGATGTGGATATGTTTGTGGAAATTTCTGTTACTACCTCAAGATCCCATTGCAAAGTAGTAATAGTGAAGCCACTGTCCATAACTTTATGTGTGAAATAAGGATAGTGTTTGTCAAGCACACAACTTTACACATCTTTCTGAAATCACTCCTAATAGGTGTTATACATTTACTTTGATATAAAACTATACACTTAAATAGTTTTTAACCTCTATGTGTCTGAATGTCATAGCTGCCCCTTTTACTCTTTGTCTTTATTGACGTCCTAATCTTTTTCCATCCTACTGTTGGAGATAAGCGAACCATGTGGAAGTGGGAGAGTTAGCTTTTATTGCTGTTTCAGGGAGATTAAATGCAATACAGTACCTTCTGGAGAGCAACTGTTTGAATGGCACATTCTAAAGCCTCAAATCTTCTATGTGGTGGGTACTTTTAAATCCTATAAATTTGCTCGTCTGATTTTAATGTGACGGGGTTTTTTAACATGAAAACTTCTCTTAAAATAGATAACCTCTCTTATCTTTCCTCTGTATATTCTTCTTTCCTATGAAAATGCCCATTTCCACCATTAAAATGTCTTTTCTATCCAGTTTTCTGATATGTTTGTGAGGTCAATATTCTTATTTATGGCTAGATGTCACCAGGTTTTATTAGACTCAGTATTCTAGTTCATCTTCTGACTTCAGTTATATTATTGAAATCCAAATTGATATCAGCAGGAGTGTTGATGTTAATATTTATTCAGGAGGTTTTTCTTGGAACCTCTGTTTTCTCTTCCACAAAAGTGAGTGATCTCCTGCTGAATTATGGGTCAATAACTTTGGAAAGCAAATCTTCTGGGCTAAGTCCCATACATACTATTTTCAGTTTTCAGTGATCTCATGGAGACCATACCTTTCTACACATTTGATATTGATGACATCTGAAAAGACAAAATAAATTAAAGTTATTCAGTTCTGCAGTTAAACAATATTGTAAAATCTTAAGGTAAAGGGATTTACAAAAACTAGGAACATCATTACGTGCACATAAGGCCTCTACATTTTAATAACCCTTTGATTTAAATTTAGATATTCTTTGTGATGCTGAAGTTGAAACACCAACATTTGTAGCCCTTTCCTTCCCATGGATTCTTACCTCTACTTTATTCTTCTCTTTTGCTGGTAAGATAACGTTTGTCCTGTCCATATTTACTGATTTTGGAAGAAATTATGTTTCCTGATATTTCATCTAAGCCTTTGAAATAGAATAGGCAGAAAAAGGAAAATTGCCAATGAATTGCTAGACAAAAAAATTATTCTCATTGATTTTGTTTTTTTTTTTTTCTGAAGATAAAGGTTTTTTTCTAGAAAAGATATAGAATGACCTTACACTTCCAGACAGGAATAAATGGTGGGTGATTCAGAACTTTACTACTGGAGTGATAGCTCATTCTTCATTTTCTGAAAAAACCCCAGAAAGCCACTGAGAAAGCCACTTAGTTATACCCAGAACACCTATATCAACCAGATAAAATGCATTTTCTCCTCACAACCTGCTGTGTGCCCATGCTCAGTTTTTTTCCGTCATCTTTTTCTGTAATCTTTCTGGACTTCAGAAAAGCTTTTGATACCATCTCTCACAGTATCCTTCTGGGCAAAATGTCCAGCACATAGCTGAATAAACACCACATCATGTAATGGATGTGTAACTGTCTCATGGGTGAGGCACAAAAGGTGAATGGGGTGACATCAGGCTGGTGACCTGTCACTTGTGGGATTCTGCAATGCTCCATCCTCAACACAGTGCTCTTCAACATCCTCATAAATGACTTGGATGCAGGACTGCAAGGAACACTATGTAACTTTGCTGATGACTGTAAATTGGGAGGAGCTGTCAACTCCCTTGAGGGCAGGGAGGCCCTGCAGATTCTTGACAAAATAGAGAGCTGGGAAATCACCAAGCATTTGAAGCTAACAAGGACAAGTACCAGATTCTACGATTGGAATGGGGCAACCCTGGTTGTGTCTAGACTGAGGAATGAGGGGCTGGAAAGCAGCACTGCAGAAAGGAACCTGGGTGTCCTGGTCAATGGTCAATTGAGTCTAAGTCAGTGGTGCCCTGGCAGCCAGAAGGGCCAACCCTGTCCTGGGGGGCATCAGGCACAGCATCGCCAGCCGGGCAAGGGAGGGGATTGTCCTGCTCTGCTCTGCACTGGGGCAGCCTCACCTCCAGTGCTGGGGGCAGTTCTGGGTACCACAATATAAAAATGGCATTAAGCTCTTAGAGAGGATCCAAAGGAATGCCATGAAGGTGGTGAAGAGCTTTGAGTGGAAGCCATATGAGGAGCAGCTGAGGTCACTTGGTCTGTTCAGCCTGGAGAAGAGGAGACTGAGGGGAAACCTCATCATGGTCTTCAACACCCTCATGAGGGGAAGAGGAGGGGCAGGTACTCTTCTCTTTCATTACCAGTGACAGGACTCGAGAAAATGTCATGAAGCTGAGTCAGGGGAGGTTTAGGTTAAATATCAGAGAAAGGTTCTCCATCCAGAGGGTGTTTGGGCACTGGAACAGGCTCCCCAGGGAAGTGGTCACAGCACCAAGCCTGACAGAGTTCAAGAAGCATTTGGACAAACACTCTCAGGCATTTAATGTGACTCTTGGTGTGTCCTGCACAGAGCCAGGAGTTGCACTCGATGATCCTGATGAGTGGCTTCCAACTCAGCATATTCTGATTCTATAATTCTATATTATTTCATTTTGTAAATATAACACAAGAGGTCTTTCATTCCAATAGGTCTTTTCTCCTTGAAATGAACATGCCAAGGATGTTGTAAAATACTGTAGACCATATAGTCTCCACAATTCCAAATTAAGCATTAATTAAGAGAATCAAGACGAAACCTAGTAAAGTTCATCCTATTTGAAAAAATATTAAAAGTATTCTTTTTCCAACTCTCACATGAATATGAACAAATTTTTTGCAGTTTTATTATTCACGATTTCAGTTTGGAAAAAACTGCATGCAATATAGTATATGCCATCCTGAGGCAGGAAAATGGTGATTCCTGTTAATCTTGTCATTATCGTCATGTTACAGGTGACAAGAAAGGGAATTGTTATAGAGTTCAATTCAATGGGAATTTTTAATAGGTTTCAGAAATAGCAGTTTTAGGTCAAAGTTATTTCTAGACTCTGAAAAAGTATTATAAGCTAATGTTTCCTATTCTGGCTTGTTGAGACAGCAGTGGTTAGTTGCTATAAAGATAAGAATGGTCCTTAAAGTTTGCTTCTTGCCATTCCAGACCCATTTTAACATCAGGTGAAAAATCTGCTTTTAACATCAAATTGTTTGATACTAGAAAACAATACTTTCTAAACCAATAATATCAAGGAAAAAATCATACTTCCAGTTGGTTTATTTTTCACTTTTGCATGTTATCTGCACCAATGTGTACCTAGGCGTTTTCTGATAACTGCAGTTGAACAAATAGCATTTTGCAATGCCATTCACATTTGTAAAATTTTGACGAACACATGTATTTTCTCCTACACATTTTATTTCAAGAAAAAGCCTTTAGTACCCCAAACCTTTTAGCTTTATACAACCTCATCAGCTAATTTGCGTGTTCAGTAGTACCTCTCCCTTTCTCTTCCCCTCTTTCTCTCTCCAAGCCTTTCTTTTATGCTATATATTCTTATCATATCAGAAGGGAGATTATGGCCTATCTCCTTAGATATCAGTTGTCCAGTATCACTGAAGACTGAAAGTCATTGGAGTAATGTCTTACTGTGATATTTAAATTACTTTTTTTTTAAGGAAATTCCTCAAATTTTCACTGCACGTTTGTGCTATATCAAGAAAACTTTCTCAGGGAAAGGAAGAGTCTTCTAATAAAGACCTCCTTTTGTACAAAGAAACATTTTCTTGGCCTACAGTACCTTGAATTTATGGCACATGAATGGTTGGAAACAATTGAAGATGCAGGCTCTGCAATGCAATGCCACCTCTTCCTACATTGCCTTGCTCTGTACAAGGCAGTGTTCCTCATCCCTGATGTGGCAAACCTATGATCACAGTATTCACATCCATAGTGAAAACGCATCATTCTCTTTCATCCATTCATGTCCTGATTGAAAAGACAAAACAGTCATTTTGAGAGGTTGAATAGCTGACAAACACACTTTTGAAAAGCCTGAGTGATTTGTGTGTTTCTGTGTGACTCCCTCTCATCAGCCCATTCAGAAGAATTCTATTCCTGGTTCAAGAGATCCAGTATTAAATTGCAAGAGTAGACAATCACAGCCCTTTGTTTATTTGTTCCTTCTCTTTCCCATTTCTTCTCATAGGTGTAATAAGAACAGCTTTGCCAAATATGGACAGAGAAGTGAAAGAACAATATCAAGTTCTAATCCAAGCCAAGGACATGGGAGGACAGCTGGGAGGACTAGCTGGTACTACCACTGTAAACATTACTCTCACGGATGTCAACGACAACCCACCCAGATTTCCTAAGAGTATGTAGCATTCCAAAGCACTGATTTTCAAATAAGCATGACTAAAAGTATTAATGTGGAAAAGTTTTGTAGATAAGAAACTGAGATCCTGGAAAAAAAAAAACAAAAACCAGCATATGATGAAGAAAATCAGATATTCTGATTTTTTAAAATAATATAAAGCTCAACTTGAAAGTATTGAGTTGAATGTTTAAGAGGAAATATACCATCATTCCACAAGACCAGCCTGAACCTAAGAATTCATTTCATTTACACTATAAAAATTCTTTGGGAAATACTATTTTGTCAAGGGAAACTGCATGAACCCCTTCAAATTACAAAAGTTTATAACCTGAGACTTCCAGGTAGCAAAGGCAGAGCTAGCTCACACTAAGCATTATTGTTATGATATTCAGGAACAGATTTTTATGTGTCTTGGCCCAGAAGATTATATTTGTCCCTGAAAACACCTACAGCCTCAAAACAGTGATCATCCACTGATAATTTATTATGTTTCACATCAGTAAGTTTAAATGAAACTTCTCAGAGGTATGCTAATTTAGAGTTTCATAGTCTGTGTATGATTAGGAGGATTGTCACTTACTTTTCTCTATATATTTACTGAAGTTTTGTATATTCCATGCCTTCAAAATGCAGAAACTAATCAAGTATAAATCTCGATAGCTATGCCAAAATAATTAGCTGCTAAAATTCATTAGTAAGGCAAATTCATATTAGAATATATTGCATGAATCTGCAGTAAGGTCACAGCAGCTTTTTACTTTGCATCTCTTCCTTGCCCATGAATCAAAATCCCACTATATGTATTATGAATGGTAGGTACAAAACCACAACTGTAATTGTAAAGTTTTCTCTCATATAAAAACTATTCTTCTTCTTTTACTCGGTCTGAAAATGTATTGTATTTTTGCAGGCATGTAAGAGAGATCATGTTATGAGAAGGATCCATTTGGTTCTTCCTTCTGTCTCTTACACTCATGTCTAGATGGTATCCATAAAACAGGCCAAACTATACTTTATAAAACTTCCTTACTTTCTAATTATATTTAGTTCTAATGGTGTCTTTGTATTTAACAACCCTCACTGTCTTTTTCTTGCAGCAAGTTGCCCCATTGCTTTGAAACTTACGTAAAATTTCAGAGTCCACATCCTCTGTCAGAGGTACACAGATTAACCATACATCATAAAACAAACAGCTTCCCCTCATTTGTTTTGAATTCATCCTTACATAATTTCCTGCATGTTAACCTCTTCAAAGAATTCAGAAAGCACTGCAAAATATCAGCTTTATTTAGAGAAGCTGTGTTGATTTCTCTTTTTTCAGTATGGGAAATTCTCTTGGAGTTGAGTAAATCTGCTCCAACTCTTTTGCCTGTACATGTCAGTCATATCCATCCTTAGCTCCCCTAGACTCCCTGGAGAACTTTTGGGAAAAAAAAAATCAGTGTTACATTATGCCTCCAAGCCTTCTTGTGCCACAGTGGTTTGAAGCAAAATATTGCACATCATAATAGTTCCCTTATTTCATTCTTCATGCTCTTGGGCACGTAACAGCTAATCCAAATGATTTGTTACTGTTGTGTCTGTTTGTTCCACAACTGCTTCTATAGCTAATTTAACCTTCTCCTGAGTCCTCTATAAAGTTCTAGGATAGAAAAAATCCCCAGTTTTTCTACACTAACAATAAAGAAAAAAATGTATTAAGTTTTACATTTGTGATCTTATCTTCTCTGAGCACTTCTGTATCTCAGTTTTGGGCTGGCTTCACACAGTTCCTCTCAGGCTTTTGCCTCCAGATGTTTTAAGACAATTATTATTAGCTTGTTTGCAGAGATTTATTCAAACTCATTTTTTTTCTTCCTTACTGTGGTTTTATAGATAAAGCAGATTTTATGGTTCTTTCTATTGTCTTCTCTGAGACACAACTACATTTTTTTGAAAGATGTCTTCTTACTTTTATTAGCTATGTTGTTTGCCCCTACCGATTTGCCTTTTAATAGATATGTGCACTTGCTGTGGGTCTTCTAAATGATATCCCTAGATAGCATCCACACCACCCGTAGTGATTTAACAGCCTCGGTTATCCCAGTCAGAATTTCTATAATAATATGCTTCAGTTTTATTTATTTCCACTTTCTTGTTATTATTGTTTATTTAACTGAATAGAAGCATTTTGTAATACTGGTTTTTATTGCTCCTGCACAAATATTGCATTTAAACTAATTATAGTTGTTATAAAATTTAGAATAACTAGGGAACTTTTCCTGAGTAGCTAATGTTAACAGTGTCCTCTTTTTTAAGTCTTAGTTGACAGATTCCTTTGACAACCATCATTATTCCTCCACTGATAAAATCTGCTGTGACTTTCCTGCGTGTTTTGCTCCTTGATACTATGCTGCCTGACTGGTTTTCCTCTTTCCCACAGATACTGAACACAGGTATAATGCGGATATTCTTGTTTAGTATTAGGCATTAAAGTTATCTATACTAGTTCCCATTTTAACCCTTGGCTTTATATTATGGCTTTCATTCTCCTCTTTACTAGTCCCTAGTTTGATTCTGTATGAACTACCACTTCTGCATTTCCTACTGGGCTGTCATCTCCTTTTGTAGCATCCTCCAGTGAGGAATGCAGAAGTCTCGTCACTGCACCCTTTGTCTGAATTGCATACCTTTGCATTTTTTTCTAATTGTGTGCTTTCCAACATCTGAAAATTCTCCTGTACCTTTCACTAGGTATCACAATGGTCATACAAAAGTTTTTAAACTTTCAGAAGCCTATTTTTCTCATGGCCAAAAAGGATTTTGCAATTTTCCTATTCTTTAACAAGTGCCACAACATTCCAATATTGTGACTCACTTCTCCTCACCACTTTTACTCAGCCATATATTTAAAGCTCTGCCTTTCAGTCTTTTTCTCCTGATTGTACATGGTGAGACTAGTTCAGATTATGCTACTATGAGTGTCCTTATCTTCAGGTTTCATTTGCTAGCTTAAATTTCAATCCTAAGTCTTCTTTATTTTGTCAGACCTCACGTGTTATCTCCTGTAGTTTCATGACATGCTGTCAAAGCACTTGTGGGGTGCTCCAAACCTGATCAATAAGCAAATCATCCCAGAGGGCCTCTCTGTACCACCATTCCTACTGTCTTCATCCTCAGTGCTTGTTAAACTACCCACAATTGCAGTCGGCTCCTTCTTTCAGCTGGAAGCCCTGCTGTTGGAAGGGTACCATGGCTACAACAGGAAATAATGTAACTGTCTGGAGACCAAAAAATCAGTACATTGGCAAGCTTCATGTGCCCAGTGCTCATTCCCATTCTGGTTTTCAGTTGTATATTTTACTTCCTTTGTTGTTAGGGGCTTTAGTATTTTATATTTTATCATATGCTTTCATCTACTATGGTGGTGCAAAAATGCGCAAGTTTCACATAATGTCAGATGGTTTTCATGACACAGAGAAATCATGGAATATATCATCCTCTTCGAAGAAGATGGCCTCAAGGTCTCATTTAATGCATGAATTGCAGTTATGACGTCTTTGCCCAATTGCTGCTATGAAGGAGCAAAAAAAAATCACACACAAGAGACCAAGCTTGTCCTGTATTTTGCATGCTAGTAAGGTTGAAAACCTTTTCTTTCTATTACATCAAATGTCACAAAAGACAAATTACAGCAGTGACTCTCAACAAAACAGAGGAGAATAAGATTGGATTTTTGTGTTGATATTGAAAATAACAAACACTTAACATGGCTTACAAGCTAGAATGTCAGTGTGGGGACTCCAGTGTATTGGTCAAGCCTTTTTTTTTTTTTTTTTTTTCTTTTGTATGTGTTATAGGCAACAGCCTCGTCAGTGGCGATTTACTGAGGCAGCCCTGTTTGGTTGAGAAGTATGTGAGATTATGTGTAATGTGCCTGAAATTCACAGAGACACAAAGCTAATTACAACTAAACAAAATGACTAAGTGAGAAAAGTAGAGTACGAATTATATTTTGAACATAGCAACTGTATTTTTAACTTTTTTTCCTTGAAAACATTGTAATGATTCAGAGTAATTACTGCCAGGAAATGGAATTTGCCATTAGCTTGACTACCATAGCTAAAAGAATACTTGTACAGAATTTTAATTTATGTGAAGAATAAGTCTTTAAAATCAGGCCTGTATAGGTGCCAAGGTCAGGTCTGGCAAGAGGTCAGGACCCCTAAGTATTTCAGGAGTTGAGACCTCCAGAATCCCATTGCTCATCGCTGGTCAACAAAGCTGGGAAGTGCAGACTGAAAAAAAGGTCCTTTAACACAAACTGCTGCAGAGTTTGTGCATCACATAATCAGGACCACAGTTTTGCAAAGGGCTTATGCCAAAGAAGCCATGCTATAGATTACCTAACCAAACAAGACAATATTAAATTTCACAGGATAAAGTTTAAATTTATTTTCTGAACTTAGTAGAGCTGGGAAAAAAAAAAAAAAGATTTCACAACAGAAATAGGCGAACATATATTATTAATATTTGGAAGGAGCTACAGTGATGAATAATACATTACAAGCTTGAAAAAAAAAGGTATCACAAAACACCTTCATCTCATTGAGGGTCCTTTAAGGAGACAGGCAGGTTTGGATGGGTTATCAACATCCAGTGATGAAAAACCACTGACTATCCTGCTGAACATGGAATTTTTTATTTAGAACCTGTGCTTTTGAACGTATTCAGTGGGGAGCTCCCACCTTGCATGTCTCCTAGTAATGAGGAGTGTAACAGAGAGGAAACCTCTAAACATACATTTCTGTCAGAGTTGTTTGACCTGCAGGTATCTATTGCCCCACATTTCAGAAAACTGACACTTCAGTAAACGGATATTTTCTTTAAAACTAGTAGGAAAAAAATTAATCTGAATGATTTTATTAGAAAAAATTATTTCCAGAAGTGTTTTCCTTCTTCCCTGGCTCTTCATTAGTATAGCAGCTTTTTGCATTGCTGTGCATGTTTCATTGTTAAAGATAGAAATTTTTGTAAACATTGAAATAAATATTTCATACCATAGTTTGATTTTTACCAAAACAAGAGAAAAAAAGTAAGGCGAAGACTGAAAAGGTAAGTACTTTTCCTATCATAACAACAGTGTTCAAGAAATTGAACAAAAATTTGTTATAACACCACATTGCCTTTGACCAGAGAGGAGTGGACAAAAGCTACATATGTGTTGGCATGACTCCTGGTTCAGCAGGGAACTGATGGCCTTTCTCTTTCAGCTACTTACGTACATGATAGCTGGCTAAGTAAAAAGATATTTCAGCACATCATTCCTGAAAGCTAATGGGCTAACCCTTAACTCATCAAGCAGTGGACCAGTCTGAGCTATCTGCCAGGAGAGCAGTGGCTTGTTTCCAATTCTTAAAATAAGCTGCAAGAAAAAAATGGAAACATTTAAATGACAAAAAAAGTATAATTAGTTGGTATAAATTATGCTTTATGATATCAAACCAGTTAAGTGAAGTGGTGAATTCATATTTTGTAAGTTTATTATGTTTCAGTTTCCCTGTCTCTTTCTTTTGTTCACTGCTGACAGAGTGAGTGTGAAAGCAATTTAGAGAAGTAAACCCTTATATGCTGAGCAATAAAAGCAAACATGAATCATTTTAGTCAAAGGAATAGTACGTCTTTTTGTTTTAATATGACATAAATATGCTTTTATAGAATAAGGCCCTGACATAGAAGAAATGCAATTGAATTGAGTTTTAAATTTTTTACAGTTTTTATTCTGATATTAGCAAATGAAAGACCATTTCAAGTGACTTATGAAGTCAGCAGTAAGTTTGGTTTATTTTTAAGGTGACACTCCATGTATTTGCTGTTTTTAACTCAAAAGAACTATTTGGATAAAGCTATGTTTTATCACATCGTTACCAGCTAAAAGAAGTCAATTTTGTGAGAGAATGATTAAAACTTTTTCTAATAGAAGAGACATTAATTAAGGTTTGAACTAGGTACTTGAATTTTGTCTTCTTGTCCATGTCTTAGCTTAAAAAAAATGCATCTCTGATGGTCAGAAACCATTATCTCAGGGCTGCTTTGCAACCACATCTAAAATATTAAGACAGCTGTAGAGCAATGCCTAGGCATCACAGCCGCCAGTTTTTTTGCTGTCATTGGTCTTTCCAGAAGAATCTCAGTGAAATCCATCAAGATAATTTGCATAAAAGAGCATGGCAAATTTCCAGAAATGCTAACATGTTTGGAAACAGAACACAACTATCCATCTTTCTGGTAGTGACATCTTAAGTGAAGCAAGGTTGAAGGATCATTCCTACGACCTTGCACATCAGTCCATACTGTAGGAGTTTGCAGGTAGTTGGGTTTGGATTTCACCAGTGGCCAGTACAGTGCATTCCACAGAATACATTAAATCCTCTATTGGAGACAGTAGAGGAAACAATAATTAATCTTATTATAATCTTAGAGAGAAAAGTTCACAAAATAGACAATTCAGAAACAAAAATCCAAAAATCATTTATGCAATTTCAGGAATTTCAGTGTAAGTAAAAAAGACCTTTGCAAACACAAACTAGCTCTTTATTATCTTAATTATATAACCCTGACATGGCACTTGAATGATCTATTAACTGGATGACATATTATATAGATATATTATATATTATATATTAGGAATAGGTTTTGCATATTATTACCCTTTAGATTGCATCTATTTTCAGTGATCATTTATTGCTTTGCAGCTTATTTTAATAGGCACACAGTCAAGTACTACAGTCTGTAAAAATATTTAAAAAGAAAGAATAACCAAGTGCTGAACCTGGAATAACCTTCCTATATATACTTATGCATACACACTTTGTTGATTGAAAATTCTTATCACAATTGTTTATTTATATATTATTAGAAGCTTAGTGCATCACAGAAATTGCACATGCATTAATTATCCTGTTTTACTACATTAAAGCTGGTCAGTTTTTATCGCAGTAAACTAAATGTGACTGATTCCATTCAAGTGTCTTTGAACAGGTCTAGCTCAAATTATATTGCAAAATTGGTTCAGAAGCAGAGTGCAAGCAAGAAGTCTTCTGGTACACATGAGATAGAAGGGAAAATGAATTAATCCATTGCTTTGGATGAATGGCTTATGAGAGAGAAATTCCTCAGATAATGGTATCTACTTTTAAAGGTTTCAGAAGAATGCAACACAAATCCCACCCAGTAGGGCATTAGAAATCTACAGAAAAAGAGCGTGTGATTAATAAATTATTCTGTTCACTAATCTAAAAAAATTAAATAATGGAAGAAGAGGTTTGATTTAAAAATCAGTGATGAAGATTTATTCCCTCCTTACTTGGACAATTTGCTAGAAAATTTACTCAGGATTAAGGTTCAGAACCGCCTAATTAAGCATTTTAACAAGTCTGTACCAGTTTCTGGGAAGTTAGTCTACTCCCTGTAATTTAGATATGGAAGTATATCTTCTCTTGGTATTTCTGTTAAAAGTTGTGCTTTATATACAACACTTGCATCTTCATTGGCTCTCAGAGTGAAAATGAGTCCATCTTTCATTGATTAAAGAATTTGCCTGGCAGACAAGATGTCCTAATTCAGTTCCAGCAGCTAATTTTATACCAATTGGGAGATACCTGCACAGGACAGGTGGACATATTCATTGCAGACTAGCCTGCAGGCAGAGATTAGTTGTGAGACTGAGCCAGAGCTTGTTTTGAATCAGAAAAGGAGGGAAGGTCAGATACTGGTTTTCTCCATCTTTAATTTTCTAATGTCTATGCCATAAGACATAAAAGGAAAAAAGCACCAGCTTGGTTTTGTAAACCAAGCTTATATTGTTTAATGTCAGAAAATCTTATTCAGGTCTGATTTTTATTTACCTGTTAGTTTTGAGTAAGTTAAAATTTCATTTTTGAGTTAAACATATACTTTAACCAACCATTTCTAACAGCGATGGAAGATAGGAATTCAAAGACTCCAGAAATGGGCTCATTCCCATTGCAAGGCAATCATAAAAACATTTAGGATTGCAATAACTTTGACAACTGTTGCTTTCGTATCAGGATAACTACAGTCAAATCAGTACAATAATAAATACCAGCTGACCAGTATTTGCACAGGGCTCTAACAGGAATCAGAGGAGAACCAACGGTAGCTCCTCTTTATTCTGGGTTCCTTCCAAGTCTCACACCTCTGCAATATTTGTATTTCTTTCTCAGCTGTCTCACCCTCCTTTGGTCTTTCTTTCTTCCTTATCCTGTATATTCTTATTTTCAACATGCACTCTTGTCTCCCCTCTCCTATGAGAGACACAAATTTATGCTTGATGTCATTTTCATCGTATAACTAGAGTGTGGCCATCTCAACTCCATAAGTGCTTTTTTGTTTTTTGGTTTTT
>WEKY01013880.1:821-29079 GCA_013390045.1 Picathartes gymnocephalus | reverse complement strand
CCCATCATCCATCTCCAGGCAGAGCTACATGCACCCCAGCCAGTCACTGACATGGAGGGTGACACCCACTGCACATCTCCCCTGGCTGTCCTTCCCAAAGAGCCTGTGTCTTTCCATTCTAACACTCCAGGCATAGGAGGCACTGCACCACATCTCTGGGAATACATGAGGAATTAAAGTACTTCTTTTTCACCAAAACTAGAAAATTAAGCTGCTGGGAGTGGAAGGGCTGGGAAGGAGAAAAGTTATAGAAGGTATCAGCAGAAGGGCAGCCAAGGTGTATTCATGATATTCTCAATGTCTCCCATTACGAACATTTGTTTTCAGACCCCCTGTGACACATATTTTTAATTAATTTTCCATGAACTGGGAAGAGAATGTCTCTCCGAACTCAGAGAAAAGCTAGTAAACCTTCTAGGACAATACCTTCTTTTTCTTAGGTGGAGAAGAAATGGACTATTCATGTTCTGCTTTTACTCCTATTTCTTCCAATAAAAAGTTTGGAATATCACTTCCTTCTCTTCTACTAGTGACTATATTCTGAAGTAAAGGAGTGAGTCTTGCTCCTTTACCCAAAGCAAAAAAATGGACCACAAGCCCTGGAAGATGTGGAGTCTGTCTGTAGGGAAATATTACATCCTCATATTTGTTACACTGCACTGTTGGTTACTCACTATGGATTTGGTTGGAGACAGGATTTACACACACACACACACACACACACACATACACACACACGTACTCAGGATTCATGCAGAAACAACCTTCTGGTTTATTCTTTCCAGCTCTATTTATAGGCGATGTCAATCTCCTGGTTCAGCATCTGCCATGGTCTGGTTTCCGATGCCACCCTCCCCCAGTGACCAATGAGATGGCTGCATGTTTGGTAAGGCATGGTTGGCTGAGAGCTCTGTATGGATTTGAAATCACCCTGTCGTAACACATATTCACTAGGGCATTCTATGCCCCACAGAGAAGCAGGAATTCCTTTTCCTGCCATTGGTTCAGCTTAGGCAACTCCTTGTTCCTGCGGTAGATTCTGCATCTTCCTGTGCTTGTTCTTGTGGATTGCCTCTTGCAATGCCTACCTCAACACATGTTACTCAGCGGACCTGGCCAACTAGCTCAGCGTTTGGCAGGGCAGGAACACAATCTTTTGAGGTCAAAACACAAAATCCATTTTTCTTTGGTTCTGGCATGAAATTTTGATTTGTGCTTCAGAAAAGCCCAGGAAGAAGAAAACAACCCTAGGAAGGCAGCAAGGCTTTTACACTGAAAATAGGGCCTAGGGCAAGCCGTGCAGTAGAGGGAAGATAATGTGGAAAAGCAGCTGTAAAAGGCAGACAATATGGAAAAGCCGGTACAGCTGAGTACTACTCTATCTACAAACAACAAAGGGACCAAATGGAAAGCCCAGTAAGAGTGTACACCTAACATATTTATTATAGTGACCACACAGTTGAGAGACTGGTACTTCTGAATTTTGGGTCCTTGACTATCCAACACACAGTTCGCCTTCAGCCTAGTCTTGGTGTGATATTGTATACACAGCAGTTGCATACATGACCACCCCTCTGCCTTTGAAAATGGGATGGGAAAAAGTAGCATTTAGTGAAACAGAATACCAAGTCCCAATATTAAACATGGGCTGCAATTTTTCATGTGTATCCCTTGGTCATCCCAGGACACCATTCAGCCCAGGAATATCACTACAAGAACAGTTCCTGTTATTCCCTCTTTGGGATAACTACAAATATAAAAGTTTCATACAAATTCACACAGACACTGGCATTTTTCCTCAGAAACCTCTGTATGGACTTGTTACATTTCTGACCCAAATATTTTAATATATATTTTTTCTGTGGATTTCATCTAAAGCATCTGAAGCTATTATTATTTCATATGTTGCAGTAATCTGCAGTCAGTTGGTAGTAGATTTCTGTGAGGGAGATTTGGAAAACAACTTGTTTCTGTATTGCGTCGGTCTCTTTCTATTAATATCTTGGATCATTTTGGCAATATTTCTAAATATGAATAAAATATTAATCTGCAGATTAAATACTAAGACCTACTTTGAGCTCAGTTGTGCTACAATAAATCAGGTAGACTAAAGAACTACTCAGTATCTATGCCATATAATTTAGATGAGAATCTTTCCAGTTCTTATACCCTTCTGTTGGAATTAAAGTGACTCTATTTTCTCTGACAGGATAAAAATTATGTTAATGGTAAGCTGTCATACAAAATTTCAAAGACTTTTTTTTTCAAATCCTTGCTCTTCCTGCAAATAAAATAAAAATAGAGACCAGACTTCACTGCTTCTACAATGTACATATCTGAGGAGTTTCTGCTTTTCAGCACACAGAGCAGAATTTGAAGTCAACACAGAAGTAAACCCAGAAAGATAAGAGAGCTCAAAGACCTTCAAATGCAAGGTTTGTGTTCTTTTCTTGTCCATCATACAGAGGCAGTATGGGAGCCCAAAACACCCTCTCTTCTTGCAGGCTTGTAAGTGCATCACAGGGTACCATGGCTGCAATTCTGAATGCAGAAGAGATTTAACTATGAATTAACTGGGTGGATGAAGAGTTAAAGCAGACACACAAGAGCTTCTGTAGTTTTCCCTTATTTAATTATTAGTTACTATTTAGCTATTAGATGGAGCACAGATATGACAATGTAAGGAGAAAATCACAAGAGAAGTGGAAAAAAGGGTATTTGATCAAACTCTGAATTGCTAGACTTCTGAGGTCAGATTCGTGACTGTCTTTATACTCCAGACTTATGCAGGGTTTAGCAAAACAATTTTAGTCACTGGCTGGGGCCTCCCAGGCAGAACAGCAACCTGAATAATAAATGGTAACAGCAGCCAAGCACTGTAGGGGTTAATTCAAAGCTCCATCTAATACAGCAAAAGTTGCAAAATACAATCAGAAACTTCCATAGCTGTTGGTGAAGGAGGATTATTTTCTGCTGCAATTGTTGTGGCAATCTTTATTTTTTCTCTTCTTCATCTTTTTAATGGAAAATCCTAAAAGCTAATTTTTGGAGCTGGAGACTTAGCAGAAAGACAGTAGAAAATGTTGCCCCATTCCCATCAAGTGGTTTTTTAGGAAACAGCTATAGGAGTATTTTGAGCTCAAGAAATGACTGAACTTACAACATTAAATTGGAAAGCAAAAGTCCTGGAATGAAGTAGAGACTACTCTCTTGTTGCTTGTCTGCTGGAAACACTGGATGCCTACATGCTAATGGTGATGAATTTATGCTGCTAGACTGCAGAGGAGAGGTGAAAACAAGGTCAGCTCATTGATGGGATACGACATCCGTCCTTCTGCTTGTCAGACAGATGTCTTAATTCTGAGGGTGAAACTGTAGAAAATTTTCAGAAAATGCTCTCTTGTCTTATTCTTTATTTATTTTTTTCCACAAGAGAGTCTTGTAATCACACAGTGACATAACTGCTCCTAGGTAAACTGGCCATGGTGTAGCACTAAAAAAGTGCTTGACCTTATTTGCTGATAGGAATACTCAGGTGTCTAAATCTCACCTCTTGTTCCAACATTAGCTACTGCACTGTTCTTTTTAAAGGGCATCCAATATAATGAGAAAGAGATGAGGAATAAAAGGCTGAGGCTGTGTTTGGTTTTGGAAAACAATCATCATCATCATCATCCCCATCATCATCAAGAAAAACGGTTCAGAGTATTCAGGTGAACGAAAAATTCATATTAAGCCAGAAGTCTTCCTAAGCCCAAGGAACAGACATGAAGCTGACAAGTTCCGCAGAGCTCATGTTTTACACTGAAGTTATCTTTCCAGTGTGGTTAGCCCCTTTTGCCTACTGAGGATGCAAATCACAGATACCAGCACCTAAGTATTTCTGAAAATACTGAAATTTGCTAGAGATGTGTCAGTAAAAAACTGCACCTATGAGTGCAGCTGTGACCTGGCTGGGCACTTTGTAATTCCTTCCAAGTGTACCCAGAACAATTCAGTTCTGCTGGCCACCCTCTTGTCTCTGCCTTTTCCTTGGTCTAAAAGAGCAAGAAGCAGCACAGGCTGTGCTGTACAGGCACTGTGCAAATACAATCTCACCTTCACCTATGTTACCACACCTACACTTCCTACTGAGTATTTCTAGAAAGTTAGAGACAGCTAACAGGAACATGGTCAGTTAAGACAAGTTACCCTGGGCATATGTCACTGAGCGTGAAGAGGCTTGCTGTTCTTGCCATCCACTGCAAGAGAAAAGGGCCAGAGATAACACTCCTTCTCTTTGTGTTGCAGCTCATGATACAAGTCGTTGCTCAGTGATTAAAGAAGCTCTCTGTGCTTTTGCACACCAGCTGGGGTTGGCATCTCCCCCAGCCTCCTGCCCGTCCGTGGCAGGTGGGCAGACCTGGCTGGGAAGGGGAGCAGATGGGCAGGAGCACCGTGGCTGCCAGGAGAGCCCACAGGGTAGCATCAGCACAGATCAGTCAACAGCAACCAATAAGTGCTGTTTCCTAACCTTTATGAAAATGTGGCTGGCAGGCTGTGTGCAATATCCTAAGGACTAGCAGTAATCTCTGCTCATTGTACCTTTGGGAAGTTCATGGGCATTTCAGGACCTGATTAGCCTAAGTAAATTCATGCTATGTCCCCTAATGTGATGGTCTAAACTTTACTAACAGGATAAAGATCTCATGAGCTCATCAGGAATTTAGGGGATAGGATGTCTTCAGGGGCCCAAAGGACAAGTTAACCACTGAAGACTTAAGGAAACTGTAACCCTTTTTCTGTTTTCTCAACCATAACACCGTTAGATTTTAGTGAAACAGTTTTTAGAATAATTGCATTACTTTCTTGCTCAGGGGAAAGTAAGAAAACTAAATTTTACTGTCCAGCTAGCTGACAGGATTTTTGCTGCAATTATTTTCATTGAACCCAGTAAATGTGTATCTTTTTGTGTTTTCTGTGCACCCACACACACTTTCATAGCCCTATTTTAAAAGTATTCTAGATCACTGTCCAAGTTGAAATGCTCTCCCAGTACCAGAACTTGTGGCCTCTTCCTAGGGCGTAAAGCTGGCATTAAATTTTTCTGTACTTTAGACCAGAGCGTTAGCCTTGCCAAATGAAGAACCTGAATGACTGATCTCCGCTTCCTGTGGCCAAACATTGTGCCTCATCAATCACACCTACATGCGTGTGGTCATGAAATTGTACTTGTTTAGCCTGAGTTTTAGAAGATTTTATGTGGGATCAGGAGAATTGAGTAGTTTAATTTACATTTTTTTAAATGGTTATCAAAATATTTGCCTGACTTTAGCAAAACAGTTAATAGACTGCAGGAAAATAAATCTGATAGTTTTCACATATTAAAAAATTCTCATTATGCCATAGCACTTTCTCCTCACCTAGGATTATTAAACCATCTTCCCTGTTACCATCAGTTATGGAAACTCTGATTAACGCCTATATTTAAGGTTCAAATCCACATTCAAATGCTATTGAAAGATAGGTAGGACATATGAGCGCAATCTTATTTTCTGTGCCCCTATATTAAAAAAACCCCAAAACATTTTCTCCAATCATATGTCTTTGCTCAAGTGTTTGTGACAAGTTTCTAAATGCTTCTTTTTACAGGTTTTACTGAAACCTTCTGGTCATGCGGTGGCAGAGCAGAGGAACCATTGATCTATGATGCAAAAGTGTTGTATTTTTAATGCCCAAGAGTGTCAACATATAAGCTAAAAACCAAAGCTGTTTTCCCATTCACAGAGGGTCCCCTCCCAGCGAAGACATGGTCTTCATGTTGGCAGAAGATCATGCAAAGTCTCACTGAGTGGTTCCTAACTCAATTTGTACAAATGACTTTCACAGCTTTACACCACAGCTGAAGTTACACAAAAGGGAGGGGTCGTAAAAATTGTGATATGAATGTGGTATCATGAGTTAATACCTTTGTTGGAGAAGAGACAGACCCCAAAATCTTGGCTGTTTTGAGACATACCCTGGAAATTAGACCTCTTTGCAACAGAAGTGTTATGTTGCACAGTTAGGAGAGATAGTCACCGAAATCCCCACTGCCCTTGGACTGTTTAGTCCCTTCTGAACTTCTACAGCTGCCTCAGTAGGTGAGCCATGACAGCAAAAGCTCCTCACAAGGCAGCTGACTAGGAGACCAGAAGCAGCCCGGACATTGCACCTTCATGCTGCCTGTGCCACATCAAGAGCCTTAAGGACTGGGTGGCTGCAGGGGACACCTCACGGCCACCTGTGCAGTGCCACAGAGATTCATGCAATCAGCCAAGGCAGCAAAACTGTCACAGCCAAACCTTGTGCTTTCACTGCTCAGCACAGTGTCATTTAGCCTCAGAAAATACAGGTAAAGGGGAGGGACAGAGAGGAATGGAATAAATCAGCAAGTGAATAATCCCTTCTATCTTGAGGACAATAAAGCCTTTCCCCTTCACCTAACTTAACAGAATTGGTTTGGGCCAAATCTTTTTTATGAATCAGAATAAATTTTTCATGACCATTTTATTACATCTCAGCAAAACAGAAATGTTTCCTTCCTCATTTTTATTTATAGAATGTCTTCTCCAAATTATTTATATCAAAAGATGTGTTTCATCTGTATACAGCCAGCAATGTCTTATGCCTTTCAAGGCATTTATTTTGATATAAAAATTGTTTACATAGCAGGTTAAGCCTGTAATGTGAAATTGCTTGAGCATGCAGATCCTAATTGTAAGATTCATTCATTAAAAAATCCCTTATTTTACACAACACTCTATCTACTGGAAAAACTTCCCTAGTATTGTCCCTTAGTTTAGGGTTGTCAAGCTAGGCTTATTTTTAGATATTGAATAGCCCTTCATTATAGCAAATTATTCACTAATATAAGGCAGCAAAAAACCAGATTAAATGGATGTATGAATAATCTATACTAGATGTGGAGAAAGGCTTGAAAAATGACCCTATTCCTTATGCCAGCTTAGTCTATGTGTGGTCTCTCTGCTCTATTTCTTTCCTCCTGTTGGCGAGAGGCTCTGACAACGCTTTTAGTGATAAACATCCACATAAACCAGTGTGTCACAATCATGCATAGGCTCCAAGTCCTTTCCCTTAGTGCTGCACTATGAACCCTGCATGGCAATTTCATTTTGTAATTCTGTGCTGTATCTGGCACATAATCCCTTTCTGAGAAAGTTTACCAGCCTTTGCAGGCTGATTCCAGGACTTTTGGCAAGTTTTGGCCCTATGCTACCTCTAATGACATGGTGATAAAGTGTTTTTCTGATGTCTTCTGACCAACCATAGCTAATTAACTACTAGCTGGAGAAGCATTACAGTATTGAAATGTCTAATCCAAATGGCATAAAAACAAAACAAACCAAAACTCTCTCTCATAACATTTATCATTGCCATGTTTTTTCAAGTGACTTGTATTTTATATGTATTTGTTCTGTTTATTTTACCCTAAATATAGGAACTTTTGCTTGGATTTTTTGACTGACCATGTTCATTCCCAAGTATATCTCTATATATACATAAGAAAAGATCAGTAGATATTCTGCTGATTATATTCTCATTTTCATGTAAATGTCGCTCCTAACTGCCTAAATACATTAATTAAGCTGGAAGCAAACTCAAAAGCCAAAAGCTAGTTAATGAGCGTCAGCTTCATTCAATGCATGAGAATATCAGAAAAGCACTTACAGACATCACAGACTGTCAAACAGTGACAAAATAAAGTTTGGAATCTAGATACAAAGCCTTTTCACTAGCAAGAGATCTATTAATGGATTCTATCCCCTCAATTTACACCACTGGGGAAAGACTCTTTTTACAGCATTTCCTGGTATCAAATTAATACTTTTTCTTTCTCAAGCTTTACAGAATTGTCTCAGGCAGTACTTTCTGCTGGCTTTCAGCTTGCCATGTCTAGCAGCTATGTAAGCTAGAAAGTCTTATCTTTTCTGAGTTTGCTCCCATGCCTCCTTTTGCAAAGCTTTGGATAGAAGAAATCTTGAACTCTCTCCTTACAGAGAGTTGATCAACCACGGCTTTAATGAATGGCACCATGCAGATGGTTCTAGAGAAGTTGTGGTGGAACGAGGCTAGCACAGTGAACGAGGAAAATTCAGTAATGAACTGCTTGCATACCTGAAGACAATACCTTTAGGGTCATCTACTGTGACCATTCAGCATCTCTTTCCACAGCCAAAACCATTTTAATCAGTGTGAGAAAATATTAAAGAAGTAGTCTCTTTTCCGTGCAAGTTTACACAGCAGGTAGGTGTTTTATAACAGTCCTCATCAGGGATTTTCTTTCACTCATTTTTGTTTATTACTGACATACAAAGAGCCTTTCCTGAAAATCAGCAAATGGAGCATATTGCTAGAACAATTCAGTGATGATAAATTATATATTTAAGAATTTACAGAGTCATGTAGCAAGGAACTAATCTCAGACTGATTGTGGGTTTGTAGATTCCTGTGCTACTATAAAAAAATTTGGTCCATGGGCTAGCTGGACAGCTACCTTAAGCCCTAGCAGTCTAATGAATTTCCTGTTAAAACAAGACTGAATTTCAGTGAAAGAATTACCTGTGCTTTTGTAACTATCTATAGCAGTGAAAGGATCAGCCATAGGCCTGGAAGCTAGGAATTCCTCTATTCTAAACTTGCCACCAATTTCACAGACAAGCCACAAAAGATCATATTTTTAAAAACAGACCATCACTGGTCTGCATATTTTCAAAACCAGCCTGTGTAGCTCTTGATATGTGGAAACAAGATACATGGTGAAGTTGATGATAATTACGGGTTCTCAACTACTTTGATGATGAGGTATTTGTTTATGTACCATAAATCTGATTACAGAAGTCTAAATATAACTCCAGAAACTCTGGACTTTGTTTTCTGCTAAAGAATTGCTTTCTAAAAGTAAAAGAGAAACTTAAAAAAAAAAAAAAAAGCTAAGACAAAAAATCTAGCAGAAATAAAGAGAAGAACGGATAAAAAATATTGTTGAATAAGAAATAAATGCATTTCCAATGCTTCAGTGAGATATAACCTTCCAGCAGGAAGTGAATAGGAGCTAGAGATCACAGTTAAACACACCCTGTACATGAGATTTGTCAGGTAATGATTATAAACATAGTCAGAAGAATAATAACATCAGTCCAATTCAAAATTCCCTGGCCCAGCAATTTAGTGTCAGACACATTCCAGACATCTCTCTGTGCTGATTACAGCTCTGTGTATTTGCATATGGAATTATCGAATTTGCATTTATGTGTTACTAGGTACATATGTAATTACATGTAAAACTATGTTTTGTACTTGAATGTGTATTTTAAAGCGGCTTTTCATGGTGTAACTCTTAGCGTGGAGATATAATGGTGAATTTCAAATGTTCAGAGAGTTTTGGCCTTTGCAGTCTGTAAAATAACAACAAAAAAGAGATAAAGACGCAGTTGCACGTGAGGTGAAGGAGATTGTGAATCCCCGACCAAAGTGCCTGCGGAACCAGAGGGTTCATTTTAGCAACTGCATTCATCCAGTGACAGTAACTGGTACACACTCTGCCCTACAGTGTAAGTTAATTACATACACAGCATTGCAAAGACATACTGTCCCCATAAGTGCTTTCTGACTGATGATGATCATCCCTGTGGATCAGCTAGACGGTATATTGGGTCCACACTCTATGATCCTGTCTGTTTCACTGCTCGGGTACTGACGAACCAACCCATCGCTCTTTCTAAACGGACTGGTGACAGCACCACAATATTGGCCAGTTTTCTCAATAAAGGCAGTTTTTGCAGCCTCCATGTGGTAGAGATGCAATGACACTGTGCCACAGTGAGCACACAATTCCCTGGCACAGCTGCATGGCACATGCGCAGCACGTGCATTTGCATGCCCAGGCCTGGCCTCCTGTCCATGCCACACACACAACACAATGCCATGTGTGCTGGAGGTGTGGCTGGGTGATGTGTATGCCCTTTTATGCCAAACAAAGCCGCTCAGGTCTTTGCTGCCTAATGCAATGGTGTGAAAAGCACTGCAGGATGTAATATCAAGCCTCTCATAGCTCTTTTAGCCCTTCTGTCATACCACTAAATGTACTTGATAGCTTAAGTAAAAGCAAACATTTAGCAGACAAAAAAAAAAATGCAGATGGGACATGATTGATACCAATGGATTAATGGTTTACATGTCCATATAACAATCTGACTAAATAATTAAAAAGAAACTGATACATATTTACCAGGGAGCCTTTAAAGTTGACTTGTGGAGATTTTCTTAAGCTAGTCTATAGTCAGCTCAATAAGATTATTTTATGAGAATGTGAACATCTTGATAAGGATGAAACTTGTCCACTTCTCATTTTTCTTAAGAACCTAGATTCTCCTGGTGAGCACTGGAAGGTTATCAAGCCAGTGTCTGAGCAAACTCCATATAGTTTCTCATAATGGCTACACAAAATCAGGATGGTAGTACTTAGCAAATTCATATCCTATGATAAACTTGCCTCTCAGGACAACTACATGGAGGGGAGTTTTAAAAGAGCTCACAAAATAATTAAGAGTGGTCATCATATAACTGTACCATGAAAGTGGTGGTAAATTAATGACTCAGGTTTTTGCAGCCCTTATGGGAGCTTGTACAGATTGGGCTTAGTCTCTCTGCCTGCTGAACTGCGTTCAGTATTCTTGCAGAGACACGAATTGGGCACGGATTGGGCTGAATCAACAAAAAAGAAATAGTTGGGATCACAGAACACAGAATACCCTGAGTTGGTAGGGACCCACAAGAATCAGGAAGTACAACTCTTAGGTGGATGGCCTTCGTAGGCATCAAACTCACAACCTTGTTTTTATTAGCCTGATGCTCTGACCCACCGAGAAAATCTCAGGGTTCTTAGAAATAACAATAAAATAGCATTATAAGTTTTAAGAACAATTTGACTGAAGGTATAGTGAAGTCAAGACTGGATGCCTGAGCTATAGACTTGTTGAAAAATAAGAGTTTATGTCATGGACACACAATGATGTCAGGAGAAGCCTGACTAGGTAATAATTTTGGTTCATGTCAGCTTTAGTTTGATTGGTGTCTCAATTTCAATTGAAGTTCAGTAAATTAGCAAGGAATTGGAACCTCTTTAAATATCAGAGAAGTGGGGTTCTCCCTGTTTCCAGGGCTTCAATTTTAATTCTTAAGGTTTTCTTGTGTTTGTGAATGGTCCGCAAATGTCTCATGAGAAAATCCATCATGATCTATAGTTCCCCGAATACATCCAGAACTATGTTCTGCTATTCAAAAATCATGCCAAGTATTCCTCTCATTTTTGCTCCTAAATATAACCAAAAAGAGGGTATAAACAGGCAGGAAGAATGGCAAGCAGCAGTAGCCTGAGCTAAAGATGCTGGTAAATATCGATGTTACCCTTTTCCTTCCCCGTGCTAAATTATGCTCTCTGGGTTCTGAGGTTCAGTGTCAGAGCATACATCAGCAGCATATTTGTTCTTCTATACCCTTCTTGGATATACAAGCTGAAGCAGCCACAGAGAAAATGCTTGGATGTCGGCATTTTTGGAATAACCCTGGCAGGCATCCTGCTTAAAAGGTGATTTGTATTTCACTTATTAATTCATCAGTAGTAAATGTGCTTTAATGACAGAATTTTTGGATGAGGTTCAGAGTCTCATTAGCCTTAATCATATTAACCTAAAATAGTTATTTTTATCAGGCAGAACAAAGTGCAACACTTCACCACAGGATGTTCTTCTTTAAAGGTAATACCAGTGTCAGCGTTAAAGCAAACTGTAATACTTCTTGCTGGTTGAGCCATATGGAATGATAATGTCAGACTAAGACAAATTCATCATCCTCATTCCTTAAGGGTTTCCCTGAAAAAAAATGAGCATGCTGGTTAAATTATTTGTCCTTCCAATTTCCTAAAGTCAGAGAACATGGACATTGCATTCTTACATAACAACTTGTAGTAAACCTTAAGCTTGATTGAAGACACCAAGCAGACAATGCATTTCATAATGTTAAGTCTCTTTGAGCTTGGATCAGACTTTCTCCTAGGTGTTTAAATGATACTGTGATTTTGATTTCCTAGATACAAAAAGAAGGCTGGAGTGTGGATGAAAGGAATAAGAGGAATCTAATTCCACATGATAAAGAAGCAAAGCTGACAAATTACGTTAAGGCTTAAGTTTTATAAAAGATAGTCCCTCATTAGTAAATTGCAATTTGCTCTTTGATACCTACCACAGACATCAGCATATCATTTGTTCCGTATCTATACTTTGTCCAGAAGCTGTTTCTCAGTTAAACAAGGCTTACTTACTTGTTACCTCTTAAAAAGATAGAGTACCAATGAGCACGTTAATTAGGATTACCTTTAAGAAGTAAATGGAAGTGCCAGGTGACCAAGTTTGCAGCAATCCAGTACTTACCCACTGTGCAGCAAGCCCATTAAATCTATGAAGTCCAGAAGATGTGTAATACAAGTGTCATTTAACTGTCCATCATAATGGTCTCATTTTGTTGAGTGCTGCCAGTAAGCCAGTAAGCTCCTAGGGATCGCTCCATTCCCTTTGTGTGTGTGTAAGTAAGATGTACTGGCTATAAGGGCAAAGCATTCATATTGAGAATCGCATTTACAAATCCATCATTAACTTCTAAATGATTGATTAGAAATTTCTAATTTCTAATCAATAATTTAGAAAAATTATTCTAAATAAAATTTCTAGTTTTTTAAAAAAATAGAAAATCTAACCTTGATTATAAGAAGAAAAATAAAAATCAATAAGCTAAGCACTGCTGTCACCATTATAATGGAATTTAACATAGTATGAGTGTCTGGCTTTAGACACTTAGGAAAGGTCTTTCAATACCAGTAGATCTTGAAGTAACCAAATTAGAAATTCAAATTCTTCCTGCAGGTTTGAAAACCTCATCTCTAAGTTTGTAAGCCCCAGACTAATAGTTGTGAGACACCCACGTGCCCAGAGGACAAACATCGTTTGAATGCTTTCGAGTTGTAAAAATTAACCAACCAGTTAGGAGTAGCACAAAGGTGAACTTAAAATACCTTCATGTAATACAGTCTTCCTGGTTCCTCTTTCCTTGTTTTACACAAATAAATTTTTCATTTTTCCAGTTGGGAAAAACCCCAAGTCACTAAAGTGCTTCTCAACCATAATCTATACTGTTCTGTCTGTTTTGGAAGAAGGAAGAAGAGGCTGATTTTTCATGAGGAATACTGACTCTCTAGTACAGAATGTGTTTGAAATACTTTTGAATGTGTTGAATGACATTTTATGAAAGTTTTTCCTCTTACATTTCCAGCAATGGCTAATGATTCACCGTTTCATTTTTTACATTTGTTAAATTTTTTACACGTGTTCTGCATTTCATTTTAGCAGGTCAAGAAACAGAAAGATAAGTGACAAGGTAGAAGTGACACAGACCTTCAGGCAACATCATCTCCAGAGCAAAATACTGGGCTAGTAAAACTGCATTCAAGATTGGTACAACAGGCCTGTTCTTTCACCCACCGCAAGAGTCAGGTGTCTCATTATCATCAGAATCTTTGCTCTTGGGCTAGATCTTCAAACAAATTTGCAGGAAGAATATTTCTGAGTCTTGAACAAGAGAAGATTTTGGACACGTTAGTTCAACGCTGACTTCTTATGTAATTCTCCACTCATCTTGTCCAAAGCTGCACTTATTCTAATGATGAAATGTCATGGGAACAAAGTCATGGTGCCTACTGCACCAGTTTTTAAACTGAAACAATGAAAGATGTATTAATGAGGTATTCTGGAGACTGTGGTCTCTTGCTACTTCTGTCTTCACCTTCAGTGTTCCCCTCACTCTTAAGGGCAACAGCACCCTGTTCGGCCTCTCCATATCTCTAAGGTATTTCACATTCGGAAGCCATCAGCCTGGGTGAAATGGGAGAAAATACAACTGCCATGTGTCAGGGTGAAAGCGGGAGCTTCCTACCCTGAGGTCAGAGTTCGTATATAGCCCAGAGCTGCAGGCCAGTGTCCTCAATGAAGGCTGGGAGAAAGCTGAAAGTTCAGTGGCAATCCTTCAGCACCTGGTGCACACAGAGTAACAACTTGCTCTCCTGTTCCTAGTTCCCGCAGGGGTCCTCAGCTCATATAAATTATCTGTTTCCTCCCTGTTACACTCCTACAGTTCTTGATGAGTTACAATTCCTCCTGCTCAACTGTTCCTGAGTAGGGAGGGTGGCTAAGTGCAGTGCCGTCTCTCTCCTGCAGTGTTGTGTGTGCTGCAGCTCTCTGCAACTTGCACACAGCATGACCAGGCTGGCCTGAGGGGAGCAGCCCTCGATTTTGCACAGAGAACTATACAGTGGTTCAAGCAGCGAGCCCCAAAAGTGGGTGGCTTATTTCTTTAGAAGTAATAATGCACAGGAAAATTGTACCTGAATATTAATCTACAGAGTAATACCCTCAGAGAGTGACCTTTCACACCCAGCCCTTCATTCCCTTGAGTACAAGAAGGGGATTTCTGTTTTTTATGTTTGTCGTGCAAGAATTAGAAATGAAACAAATGTACTGTTGGCCTGCACTGAAGCTTAGCAAAAGAGCAGAAGGCTTAGAGACAATGACAAGCAGCAGCTAAACCAACCTGCTTCTAAAGCCAAGCTCTTCTGTAACACCATTCAGAGCAATGGCGGTCCAAGCGCTCAGAAAGGATTTTTAGGAGAAGGTGAAGTTATTTCACAGAAATATCTGTTCACGGTGCTGATACTTATCTCTCACAAGCTTTTCCTTGCCTACTATTGTTCATTGTTTGGGTCATAAAATGAGGGAAAAGCCGTTGCTTGATTTTATGTAACAGTTTCTTTAAATTCTGGCTTACGGGAGAGCACAGCAAGGAAGATACAAGTCAGCTCAGATACAGGCATTCAAGCATGATTTGCTTCCTTTCTATATGAAACTGTGATGTGCCTTGCTACACTGTGGATGCGGTTTCAATCATCAGGCTGCTGGTAGAGTGAGGTGTAAAGAGAATTGGTCCAAGGAGGGAAGATGTGTTGCTGACGGCTTGGTGAGCTTGTATGCACTTGGTGAGCTCCAGCATCTTCAAGCTAAAAGGCTGACGGCTGTAGCAAGTCGGAGGCCCAGATGACCTGAGTGTGTTTCCTTATTCTTTGAATCCGGGCTCTGGTGGACAGTCATCAACCTGATGATGATAGTGTTTCTAAAAGCGAGCCTGCTTTATTCGCTCTCCTGCTGAGATGGGTGGGTTGGTGAAAGGGACAGCAATTATAGCACACCCTGTGCATTGCTCCACCGTGTCCAAGTGCACAAAACACTCATCCAGCTCTGCACCTTCAGCTCTAGGCAAACCTGAACCACCTCAAATGGATCTGGCAACAGGGACTTCCTATGGGCAGCAATGCCAGGTTTTAGCTGCCTGTGAATTCCCCAGTGCTGCCTCTGCAGGAATCCTGTTGGCCATCAGAGTAGCTGCTATGTCCTTTTTGTAGTGACATCTGTGCCGTGTGGCATCAGTCAAAGATTGCAGCCATTCTTTGTTCTTTAGATTAGGTTTCTTTTTAATTTTACAACCATCCATATATCTGTGCTTTATCTCTGCACCTTTCTACTTTATCATTGCACCTTTCCCAAGAGAAGGTGGTCAAGGTGCCTCTGACCAAGGAACCCAGCAACATTTCTGCCCTTTACTCCTACTCATTTAGAAGGGAAAACCAAAAGCATGTGTTTCTCGACCAAGAAACCCTGAAAACGGCAGACCTTTCAAAAACAAAGCAACTTGACAATGACTGCTATCTATAGAAATGTTGTTAGATAAGGATCTATGGTTAAAATACCCAGAAGGATTATGAAGCCAGACATTTATCCTCTCTGGTAGTAAAAACTGAAATTCCCTGCTGGCTAGCTAACAGAGTTATGTGGTGCTGGCTGTCAGTCCCTCTCCTTTGGAGTGTGTCCTCCTGCTATCTAATTGCAAGTTGTAACCTTTGTGAATCATTGCCACCAGTCTCACTGAGGGCAGTGGTTTAGTAGGATTCAAAGAGTAATTAAACATTTATATAGATAATTAGGCAATCCACAGCTACATTAGATAGGTCAAGATTGTAATTAAGGCTAACTCTTCATGCTTCAAGGTCTTCTATCCTCGATCCATCTGACGGCATGTGTTTATGCAAGCAAAGAGGTAGGAAGTTTGAGTCCCTAGTCTGAAAAACAGTCCTTAATGATTGTTTCACTCAGGCACTCAGCTTGGTTTACATGATGCGTTTCACAGCTTCTGGCTCCAAGATTGCTATCAATAGCCCAGATGCTGCCTCAAAGCTTGGAGGGAAAAGTAATGAGTCTTTCAGACAGTCCACAATAGACTAGGTTCAGATCTCAGGCTCACTGATGCAAATTGAAACAACTCGTCAGGCTTTAAAATTCAGAATTATTTGGCTTTGGAGCCAGGTAGCTGAGACGTCACTCTGGCTGAAAGGATGCAGTCCTTGGGAGCACTGAAGATCCAGAGCCTGAGGCCAAGAGGACCCTGTGCTGCCATGGGACTGCAGAATCCCTCTCCCACAGATGCCAGAAAAAGTTTTTTTTAGACCCACACTCCTTTGCCATCCTAATGGGCACATTCAGGCTGAATGATAAAGAGATTTTCTTCATGGGAAAACAGCATTCAGTTTGTGAACTTAGAGGGAATTGTTTGCTACATTTACTGTGGAGGTGAACAGTTCACTGGAGCTTTCATGCTCACCCAAATTCACCCACATGGTATTACACGGATTACTAACAGCAATTCTTATTTTTTTAATTGTGTATGCACAAAACAGACATTAGACGTTCTGCCATAAATCTGAGACTGAGAAGAGAGGAGACACTTTTTAAATTCACGGTGGGAAAGGTCAGAAAAAGTTTAGCATTTTACACAGAGAGGATTCAGACTGACTGTAAAACAGAGAAGAAATAAAACTGTTTCCTTTTTTCTCCCTCATCTGTGTGTCCTATAAACCTAAGGAAATCCTATGATGGTTTTGGGTTTTTTTTATGGCTCTACAGTTCAAGGTATAGAAACTCATTTGACTCCCAAATATGGGGAAAAAATTATTTCAAACTTTTCACCATTATTTCCTGTCTTTTTTTGTTTGCAACTAAGGAACACTGCCAGTTTTGTGCCCACGGTTTATCTCTTCAGCACTTTATCAAGAAAGATAAATATGCAGATTTCTGTAAAATGACTTTTGGTCACAGCTGTGTAAATCCAGTTATAATTTTAGAGAGATCAATAGTAGAACTCCAGCATTTCACCTCTATAAATGACACACTCTGTTGTGTGAACCTACTTGAGAGAGGTGATTTATATAGAAGATCTTTTGATGTTACCTTTCTTTTCCTCCTGCAACTTACATGTGTGCCTGCAGATTTATAAAGCCCTGATGGGAGGAGCAGAAACTGCATGACAGCTTGCAAGGAGAGACCCTCTGCAAAGACACATCCAGCTTGGTCAGTGAAATCTATCTGTGTGGCACCTGTTAGTTACGCACAGTGGGACTGTTCATCATCCCTTGTAGCAGCTCTCCATTTCCATAGCACACTGCAGTGCAGGCAGAGGAGAAATTACTCTCTAACTATGGGACAGTGAATGAGAAATTTCTGTCCCTGTTTATGCTGTCAGACCACCACTCGGGATGCTGTACATCAGCTGAAGAGGGGGATGGGAAGTTCATTTCACAGTCAGCTGACAAAGCTCTCCAGCATTAATCTTTGCTTTCTACCTTGTAAAATCCTGTAAAAATATTGTTACTGAATGTGAAATGTTGAAAGAGAACTGTGGAGTACCTCATGCCATTTAAAAGGGAAAAATATCCACATGGTGTAAAGAGAGCTTGTGATAAAACAAAGACCATACAGAGTCTATCCATTTTGTGATCTGATGCCTGGATCACAAATAGATAGACAGCAATTTCCACTGCTGAACTGTAGCAAAATGTCCTTGGGAATGCTTGCATTGACTGCTCTTGTGTGAGGAACAGAAGGAAAAAAAGAATATTGAACACATGGAAATATAACAGAAAAAGGCTGTCAGGTTCCTGTGGCTTGGAGAACTTCTGCTTAGTATGATAAAAATAACAAGGAAATTTGGTAGTAAGACTACTTGTAGTTTTATTTTATTTTCCAGAAAGAGATGTCAGAATTCCTCTCAAAAACATTCATTGTGCCGCACCCTCAAGACCATCCAAACAACCCCAAAATTTTGCCCATCCTGCCAAACCATTCTCTCTTCTATCTTAGACAGATCATCACTGGCCCCTGTTGTGGCGCTGGTGCAGGCTGGTTGGCACCTCAGCCTTCTGAGGCGTCCCCACGGGGGAAGGCGCTCCGGTCGGGGCGGAAGGGGCTCACCTCACTTGCACGCACAGCCAGTGGAAGTAAGGCTACGGAGGCAGGAAGGGTTCTTCGTATGGGTTCCCAGCGGCGTTTATTAGTGGTGGAGGTCAACGCCTACACAGCGGCGGACCACAACACCCATCCACACACTGGGAGGGGCAGGGACGAAGAACACAGAAGGTGGACAGTCCCAGTGTTTTATGCTGGGAAGGCAAGGGGTGGAGAGAGCATCAAGGCCAGTTTTATACTGGGAAGGCAAGCGGTGGAGAGCGCATCAAGGCCAACCATCTGGGGGCCTGGGGGTGGTACATAGGAGGGGCCAGGGTATGAGGGCCAATGGGAGGACAGGGAAGGAGGGGCTAGGGGACAGGGATCAACGGGCCATTAACCAATGTGGTTACAGAACTTGGAACTTGACCATACAAGGCAAACAAGGGGAATGGAACTGGGGTAACTGATATCTGGGTCCTTGGTCTATCCATGGGAGAAGCCAGAACCTAGGGGGTGCCCTTCCAGGGCAGCCACAGGCCCCTATAGCTCAGTCCCTCTGTACCATCTTATACCTCCCCCTAGTCACAATAGACTGTGACTTCAACTTCTGGGATGACCAGACTCATTGTGCTACTGTGTCATCACAGTATGAAGAACTGATGACTTCTTGTTTGGTTTTCTGTGGCAAAGGAATCACTCATCAAAGTGAGTTACTCCTCTGTAGCTGAGTGATAACTCCTTCCAAAATCTAAACCATTAATTCAGCAGTTATTACTTGTAATGTGTACTGACATTCACCTGAGCAGTGCACTCTAAAGCTGGACCTCTTTATGGCTGCATGTCCTGAAGGAAGAAACTGAAGTAAAATGGGCAGCTGTGGCACTGTTTAGGGGAGAAGGGTGAATCTGTCCCAAGCTCAGCACAAAGCACCTATATTTTGAAGCAATGACTTGTTATCTCTCTTTCATTTGCTCTCATGACTTTGTGAGGTAGCAGTTGCTATTCTAGTAAATACTAAACTTCTCAGGGAAGTGCAATATTCCCATTTACCACTGAGAACTGAAGCTCAGAATAAATTATGAAGGTAAGCAACATATATGCCCTTCTCTAATCTTTACTTCTGACCCAAAATGAGAGTCTGAAGGGGGGCCAGCATAGAAATCATGGAAGCTGTGGAGAATATTACTGAGAAGGAAAATGTAACTTCAAAGTAGTCTTTCTATGTTTAACTCTTAGCTAATCCATATGTCATGAGTCAATGCAAACACACTTTGTTCTGTTATTTGAAGGAAACTTCATCTGTGTCACTTGGAATATTATCTGCCTTGAAATCTCTGATTTTCTGAGGGATAATTAAATAAACAAACAAAATGACTGAAAAGAAAGGGTTTACAGAAGTGATCTTGCTACTGCTAACTGGTAATTGTTAATTGAAGTGTAGCTTTTCCATTAATATCACAAATAGAAGATAGCAAAAAGTAATACAGTTTTTGAAATACAAAAAGCTCTTTTGGCAAAATTAAATGCTATGATCTTCTAAGCTATTTTTTCTGTGACTGCTGAATAAGATGATGTGAAGCTTTGAAGTATGAAAGGAAGCATGCAGCAGGAGTGAAAATGCTATAAATATCCACTCAGTGTGATTCTGATAAGAACTATCAAGTTTTAATCAAAATGTTTGGAAAAGCTACTCAAATTTGCAATTATCCTTACATGTTCAAAGCATTGCGGGGGGAGTTTCAGAAACACGATACCAAAAATGAAGGAGTCATGTGACATAACTTGTACAATGTTTTTCCAAATGTAGATATTTGTATCAGCTGATTTTGTTTTCTCTTCATATCTTCTCTGAGCCATATAAATAGACTACACCTAGAGTGTGTCGTTGGTATGTCTGTGTTTCTTTTTTTATTTAGCTGTGAATTTGGGTTAAAACTATGCCAGCTTTGTTCTTGTGGCTTATACTGTCACTGAAATCCCTTGATCAAAATCCAATTTCTTATAATGTTGTTGTGCATGGTTTTCTGAGGAAGTCAAGAACTAAACGAGTGACACTCTTTTGAAACTGCTTGAACGCTGTGGGTTAAAAAGCCAGATCTATGCATTAAAAAGGGATGACTTTTATGATAAACCTTGTCCAAAGCTTTTACTTTTATGCTATATACAGGCTTGGAGGATAGGTTAGAAAACAAAACAATAAACTTTCTTGAATGATAGGAAAAAGTATTTGTAAAATTAATGTGAAAAAATACTCAGAGAGAGTAGTTCAATATCTTTTAGGTCTGCAAATATTTTTTGGTGCAAATATTTCTTTATTGCTATTATTAATGCTTCTTTTCATATATATATCAGGTACAGAAAAAAGATGTGGTTTCTCTCTCCACACACTACAATCTAAAATCTAAAAAGAATCAGATAATATGATCACTGAGGGTGAAGGGCAGGTGTCAGGCATTTGGGCTGAAGTTGCAAGACTGGGACTAATTTGAACCCTGCCAGATGCAACAGAGGGTAAAATAAAAGAATAAAAATCCTTTCCTCCTCCCTTGTCTCCTCCATACTGCCATAGCAGGAAGAAGGATAGGAGCAGCAGAGCATGAATGAAAAGAAAAAAACTAGATTACTTGGTTACTAAGGAGAGACTAGTGTCACGCAACAAAAAGAGTGTTGGCAAAAAAGCATCTTATAAACACTACAACAAACAAGCAGCAATTTAGAAGATATGTTGAACACAGAAAAAGAATCAGTGGGAGAATGTTTAGTCAAATTGATAGGTAACATTTTTCAGTTGCACTGGACCATGAATGAAGAATCAAAATCCACTTACCAGGGAATTTTTTAAAAGCAATTACTCTTTGAAAATTGTTAAGACCTTTAGCAGGATTTTCACATGATGAAAACATTTGCTTAGTGAAAATGATCTTTCCTATTTGTGCTTAATGTGCACAAGGGACATATTTTTCTTTACAGTATATTTTCAATAATGAAATTAATGCCTAATTGCATATGATTGATTTTATCCTCTCAAGTTACAGAAGGCACTAAGGACAGGCATGGCAGGCTGATCTCTATCAGTCTTCTCTGTGACTGTGGGCACTCCTGTAATGATGCATGGATAACAAGCTGCAGCTCAGTTACAGCTCAATTAGGTGTCACCATTAATCTAAACTCAGAAAACAGGTTCTCAGCTGTAGCAATTTTTAATGGCAAGAGTTAGTATAAAATCCTTTAATTATATTTTTTTCTGTCATATATAGCAACTAGCAACCACATACAGGTACACAAGCACTTAGCATAAAAAATACAAGATGTTTCACAGTATGTCATCATGCATATGAAAATACTAGGGTATTTCTGTCTTTGGTTTAAGTGTCACTGTGACTTCTTCTGAAAACAGGGAAATATACCCTCACCAATGGATATAAATAATGAATGCCCCCGTTTCCCTTAGCTGTTATATCTGAGCAGATGTCATATGGTAAGAAATAGGTCTTTGATGAATTTGGGTCTGCTGTCCTGGTTGTGCCCCCTCCCAAGGTTTTGCTTATTCCCAGCCTACACATGACAAGGCAGAATGTTGAAGGGACAGGCTGGTGCTGTAGGAGCACTGCTCAACAGTAGCCAACACACTGATGTGTTATCAACACCTTCCCAGACACCAGTGTGTCGCTGTTGTCCCCGGGGACGGAAGGGAAGCAACACAGAACACAAGTCCAGTCCAACTCTAACTTTATTTCAAATCACACGTCTTTTATAGTACTCTGCACAGGCATCATATTATTGGTTAGGAAGATGAACACACTATACAGTTATTGGCTACTAAAAATAACTCTATCAACACCAGATACAGATGTATGTTTTCATTCTTGTGTTGGTGAATTCCCACAACAATCTCAGCAGAACCATGAGAGAGTTTTCTCTCTGTCCCAAGGACTGCAGCAAACATGCCTGAGCTTTCTCTGTCAGGCTTCTGACAGTACCCATACCAGTGTACAGCAAAAGTCCAGGAGGGCTGCTTGTGGGGAAAGTTAATCTCCATCCCAGACCAAATTTTTCTCTTGGATATTGAACGTGCCTTCTGTAAGATGGGTACGACTGTACCCCTCTTGCCTTAGCTCTTCTGTTAGCTCCAGATGCTGTTTCTCAGGGCTGAGAGAAGCAATGCAACAGGCCAATACCTATATCCACACTCCTTGCAGCTACTGTGATACTGAGCCAAAGAACAAATATTTAATATCTGAACATCACCTAATAACACCTGTGTTTCAGATCACGTGCTGACTTGGTGATGTGTTACTTCTTTTTACACAGCAGTGCTCTATGGTACCTTACCAGATTCTCTGATTGCACTCATAGATACATCACTGAATTTTTAATATTCTGTTCACACCAGCCACTTAGAGTGTGTTTCCGTGGTACTGCCAAGGAGAGCAGTCTGGAGAAAACTCTGTGTGTCACTGAGGTTTGAGAGAGTTTAGCCAGAATTACTGGGAAACAATAAGGCTCTGTTAAAAAAGGAGATGTGAATTTCACTCAGTCACACTTGTATACCTCAGCTGAAAATAAGCTGAAAAGTTCCTTCCTGAGTCTAATTAAATAAGCATAACATTAAAGAACTCACCACATGCCTATAGTGAATGTAAACACACAGAAGTGTACGTGTATATATACATATATATTATATATATATAAAAGTACATATGTGTATAAATATATATATGCTCATATATGCTCCATTGTGACAGTGTTAGAAAATATTTTTGAAACATTGAAAGACATATCAAGCCCAACACCCCATTAATGTCTGTTCTGACAAATATTTATTACTAAATTCAGCAGAGAAATGAATTAGTGAAATTTCCTGTCCTATGTCCCAGTAGAGATCAAATTACATGATGTAGAAGTCCCACTTCTACAATATATGAGTAGAGTTCAGTAAGATTAGAGTGACTTAGATCACCTGAGGATTTGTCCCTCTGCCTTTGTTAGAACTATTTCACCACAAGGTATTTTTTAAATTTCTGCTCCCTCTGCCTTTCCTTCCATGCTTGTTACAATTCAGAAGGCAGCTTGTTACATGCTCTGATTTATTCTGTACTCAGACATATTCATCCTGTGAGTAACTCCTGGGCTGGCCCAGCCTTGCTGCATGGTAAGTATTTACTGTTCAGAAACAGACTGGAGTAGTTGGTCACGTAAATCACATGGTGAATGTATGCTAGAAGCCCTTGGGAGACAATGCATGCTCCAGAGAGACTTGTTAGGGCAGGATAGCCATTTCTGAGAGCAGCAGCTCTGTGCTGTGCATGCCACAGCCCGTGGCTACAGCCTGATGCAGTTGAATTTTCTGCACCTTTCCTGTGCCTGTCTCTGAGGAGCCAAGGTGGTGGCAGTTTTGGAGTTGGAGAAATGTGTCTGCCATACTATCACTGCAAATGCCCGGACATGCAGTGCTACATCAAGGGGATAAATGCCACACCAATTGGCAGGGTGCTGGAGCAGTCTGGATCAGGCTTTCCTGACATAGAGATTGGAATTATCCGGAGAGGGGATTGGGAGTCACAAATTAAGGGGCTGTAATGTGGCAGAACATTGAAATTACAGAGTGCCTGATGCTGGACAAGGAGAAGGGGTCTGGCAGGAAGGAGAAAAATTACAACTGTCTGAAGACATTGAGCAGAAGGAGGGATTGGCTGGTTAGTGGCTGTGAGCATGGGAGGAAGACAGGCAATTGCCTGAGGTGGGACATGGTCTTAAAATGATCACTTCTTAAAGCAACTCAGATGACATTAATGCAAATTTGTTACCCTCTATCAAGGTGAGAATGGAAGGTGTGATACTGAAATAAACTAGTATGCAGCTCTGGGAAGGATGATTGTCCATGGCTGCTGTTGCACAATAAGCAGAAACAAAAGGGAAAGCTTCAACGTAGAGGGTAAAATGAAGAAAGTTGTTTGTTAGACTTGTACTCTACACGGGCAGGAATAAATGACCATGTAACTGCTCACAACAGCAAGGAACTTACTCGGGAATGTCATAAATAGATTAGAAGAACATGTCATTTCCTGTTTCAGTGAGTTATGTCAATATGTTTTTCTCACTATTTTCAGTAAAATGTGAATTTTTTTCTAAATTGATATTCTACCCAAACACTATTTTTTTTTCCCTGCTTTCTTGCCTTGACTTTAATTCAATGTTTATATTCCTCTTGCTATTTCAGCTGAAAGTCTGCAGCAATCTTGATGAAAGAGGTTTGCTCTCTGTTTGCACCCTTATGCGCACCCACAGAGATTGCCACTCCACACACACCCTGGGACACAATAGTTTTACGCACAGGATGCTCTGCCTGAGCAGGGCGGGTCACACAGCCCTGGCCTTGGCAGCATCAGCTTCAGGGAACATTTTAAGAAATAGGTTAGCTGCTATCAGTCAAAGTCAAGTATCCTGGAAAAGGAAATCATAGTCCCTACTTTTGCATGAGGAAGGAATCTCCCATCCTGAGGAAGAAAGATTAGCTTAGCTCTGTGTGCTTCATTGGGTAAACACACACGTACACACATGATAACTAACTATGTACACTGGACCCCAAATTACAGGAAAATTTGTTGACTTGTAATTCTTGCAGTAATGTGTGATTCTGGTAGGTAAGAATCAGGTACCTTAACTTTTCTTAATAAGCTGGAAAATCTTGGGAAAATGAACATGGAAAATTTTTACAAAGAGAACAGAAACAGTGGGTAGTATAGAAGAAAGTTCATTGCATAAGGAAATTGCTGCTCAATAAAAATAGGAACACTGCAGAGTGAAAGAGGACACAAAACTTATTTATATTTTAGTCCATTGAGTCTTATCTTTGCAAGAACAATAACGAGGTTGTACTTCCCCTTCACCAAATCTCTTTCCATTCAAAGATGATTATTTATTTGGTTGAACTAAAAATGAACTGACTAAAGAAAGACTAAAGGTATGAAATGTACCTTAGATACAACCTGTGCAGCAGGACTTCCGTATACTTTAGTCCCTTCCCATCATGGATAATTCTTCAGAGAAGGGCTGAAAGAGATCAGGCTCCTGTGAATGAGCACACACAATCAGTCAAAGGGTGAGACTATTTCCTCACCTCCTCACCAGTCCTCTCTCTCTTTTTTATTTTATTTTATCTTTTTTTTCAAATCAGGCTCTGTTTTCTCTAAGAGCCTGTCTGAGCTATGAGAGTCGAGAGCAGCCATTGTAGTTCCAGTTCAGACTGGCAAAGTCTGGCAGAATCAGCCACAACCATGCATACATGGTACCATGACACCAGCTGTCTGTAGGGCCAGGCCTGAGGGTAGACAAGCTCTTTGAGTGAAATCTTTCAGGAAAGAGGTCACTAGTCTGTATTCAAAAATTTTACTTTGCCATTAGCTACCAGAAAAGAAAGGAACAGTATAAGCAATGGCTTATAACCCTTCCCACCAGTGTGCATTTTCTAAAGAACCAGCATCCTTGTTTCCATGCTGAATGTTCACATTCCTGGCCTTATCCTTCAGAGCAATAGGCACTGGTCACAAAAGCAGAGAACCAGACCACTTGCCTGATATCTTACTCTATTCCCAGTGTGTGTTTATTACACTGCAAAATGTCAGCACAGTCCTCTGTGTGTTCCAGTCCTCCGTCTGTAAGACATGAGCAATAATCATAAAGTGTCCTTCGTCCTACACTTTCCCCTCACTACCTATCCGGGCAGTAATCTCTGACAAACAGTCTGTTACACATGTCTTTAGAGAAACTAGTACAAAGAGTCCCTGATCTTGGCCAGCGCTGTCTTAACATAAGCTAAAATATTAGATTTGTAAAGATGCTCCCTCACATCTATTCAGACAAACACTATGAAAGCAACTTCCAAAGGCATTCAAGACCAGGAACACACTTTCCTTTTGCTGGATAAATGTCATTTTTTTCAATATGAGTTCAAAATCTCTCATACAGTCCCCCTTAAATTTCAGAAATTGTATTTTCTTTCTTCTTAATTAGCAAATGTTAGGGCAAGAACTTTAAGATGGAAGGTATATACCTAATGCTTGTAACAGAGCCAATGGCTATTAGGGTTGTCTGATTAAAGAAGCCATAGTTCTTGATAAATTGCAACAAGTCTGAGACAAGGCAAAGGCACCCCCAAAGAAATTTTTCATGTCATCGAAGAAAAAGCAAATTTGAGAGTGGACATTAAGGATTGTTATCAGATGCTCTTTTTAACCAATAGTAAAGGAAATTCATTAATTGTTTTTCATCTGTATGCAGTAAGTTAAATCAGCTGGATCTGATAGGAAATAGATACATGAGAATTTGGTCTCAAAATTGCTGAAATAAAAAAAACCCAGGTAGTATTTTTACTGCAGATGACATCACAGTATGCTACCTGAAATGCTCTGTGAAAGCAAAAATAAAAAATAAATGCAGTGGCTAAACACCGCACTATTATTTCATGTAATGTCATTGCAAACATGTTTTCTGCTACATAACCTTTGGAAAAAACATGTAATTTACATTAAAAAAAAAAATCAAAAACAGGATTAAAACTAGCCTGTAATTTCAGATGGAAACCATCTGAACCACCCAACAGGGTGATGGAGATGATGATGTTGCAAGTTGTAAGAAATTAAAAGCTCAGTTCCTATCATAAAACCTTAAAATTCTGAATTTGTGCTGAACGGGATCAGAAATCCCTTAGAGAGATGAAGGGGGTAGAAAAGGGCATATCTTAGAGACTATTTCTTATGATTTCATGCATCATTCATTTTCCCAAGAGACATAGTTAGGAAATACAGTCCCTCCTGTGAAAAACTACATAGGGAGTTTTCTTCTCCTCTACATTGCATAATCATTTTTACCTTGATAAATTGTGTTCAGGTTTGTGCACAAGAAGAAAAAAAAGGCAAGATCTCTGCTCTTGCTAATGGGAAACTTTTATTTGTGCTCTGGAAAGTCCCAAACAAGGCAAGGCAAGGGATAACCAGATTCTGGTCATGAAAACTTCAAGTAGTGAAAAGTCATGTAGACATATTTAATTTCAGCTGTGCAGAATGAAAGATTGCAGAAATATTATTTATTCTGCTGGCCCACTTGTGGTGCCTTTTACCAGCTGCTGCCAGTGTTTGGGAGGGAGTGTTTCTCATGCTTATAATGTTTTAATAAATTGAAGTTATTTTATTGTATGGTAATACAGATGAGAAGGAACTTTTGGAGGTCCAACTGTCCTCTGTTATCAGGGTCAACTTAAATAAGGCTGTTCAAAGCCTTCTGAATCTCTTGATACAGCGCATTGGGTGAAACAAAGAAAAAAATCAAGAAATATTTGTATTAAAAAAGAAAACAGAGTTAGAAAATAAATATATTTCTTGGCTCATAGTCTGGTAGTGTATCTGTGTTAATAGGCTCTTTGACCAGTTCCACAGATAACGGTTTTAGGCTGCAAATGAAAACATTTTAGTATGCAGTCTGCTCTGTGTGTGCACTAATTGTCTAAACTTCTATGCTATGTACCTCCGTACATCTGCGGCTCCTATAACCAATTAGTTTTTTCATTTTTGCTGTGTTTGAGGCTGTACTTTAACTAAGAGTTTCGAGAAGAGGGAAAAAAAGAATTCCTGTCTGCAGCATCTCCTTCAAGTAGGTCATGTTTATAAGAGACAGAAGGGCACAAAGTCCTGGTTGAGACTTCCACTAGAAAAATGGGGTGCATTATGAAGAATTTCAGACTTGTCTCCCTAGAAAGCTGCCTAGGGTAATGCAGACAGAATGCGTCCCAAACAAATGAAATGTGATTTTCTTTCCTGAAAAAATTCAGATGATTTATGAAT
>WEKY01013875.1:29007-45129 GCA_013390045.1 Picathartes gymnocephalus | reverse complement strand
GGTATACTAATAAATACAAAGCCCATAACATTTATATAAGCTAATAATCTCTAAAAGTTGCCCTTCTGAAAAACTGAACCGCAAAACTCTAAAAATGAACAAAAGCCACTGAAAACTCAGAGAGAAAAAAAATGTTGCAAATAAAATTTTCACCCCTTGGACTCCTCTTTTGAATATTTTCACACACTGCTTCATATAAGGAATTAGTATTACTTGAATTGTCTCTCCTTTTCATTGGTATAAATCAATAGTGACACAATACTTTGTGGAAAGATAAACCATGGTTAGAGCTCTTGTAAATTACTTGATGTTACATATTTCTTGTAAGAAATGAGAATTCATGGGAGAAAAATTCTTGGAAACATGTCTAATATGAGGAAGTGTCACCTAAAAAATATAATGATACATTACAATAAAATTGGAAAATTCCATTTTGACCACTGCTGTTAGCTGTCATCTAGAACTACTATTGCATTGTGATTAAAAATAAGTTAAAATAGGAAAACAAACAATCTGATTTAATCAAAATGTGGCAATTAAACAAGAACATTTTATAATGCACAAAATTTGAAAGCATTTGAAAGCATTGATTTTGTTTATTTTATGTAAGAGAAAAAAAATCACAATTCTTATTTTTAAACAAAAATATCACTCTTCTTTCTACCTTGTTAACAACACAAATCTATAGTGAATAAGAGAAAAGTCATACACCTAAGAAGCCAGTCATTTAAACCCATACCCCCAAAGACCTAATTTTTATGGCTCTAATTCCCATAAAACATTTCAATGTGATATAATTTATTTAGATGCTAGGAACTTCATAAGGACAGGGAAACGAGAAGTATGTAGAAAAGACATGAAAAATGAAACCTCTACAGAAACCTAAGCATGTTAATAACATATTCCTGTAATAACTGGAGAAAAACACAATATGCACAGTATGTTTTGCATGAATTATTTATTTTACCTACCTACATATACTAGCGCACAAAAAATTTCTTCCCAAACAATTGTGTGTTGTTCATGGGGAAAGAGTACAGCACATATTTTGGCAATATCTTTCATAGAGGCCACTTTATTCACCTGAAGAACTCAAAATAACTGAAAAGGTGGTACACCAAAGAATGGAAATATTTGCATGTGGCAAGCTTATAATGTGACCCAGTACTATGTGACTGAAGTTAAGAATTAGCAGGCACACAGCGAACACAAAAGCACAGGAATCTGCCTTGCACTCCCCTCCCTGTGACTTGTTATCAGAGGAAGATCTTAGCGACACAGAAACAGTTTTGTCATTGAGTTATCAGGGACTGAATTTCAGTCCTGAAATTTCAAAGAAATCCAAGACAAGTGTTAATAATATATCAGAATATAAATAGGCTTAACAGACAGTACCTCCACCTTCCTGCTTTCCATTATCTACCACCATATTTTGCTCTAATTCAAATACTTGCCTTATATAAAGACAGAGCTTCCAGTGGAAAACAGCAAAGCCATCACAATAATATCAGTAAATGTTTTAATGAGAGCAGATGGGCAAAAAAATTTGGAGGTGGACAAATCAGGGTATCACTCTCCTGGGTTTGTGGCAGGAGTTAGAGGGGCACTGACAAGAGCCTTTACTATCTTTGACAGCCACCCCATTAAGCTTTATCAGCCTTGGATGCATTCCCCTCTGATTTTGCCCTTTATTAGCCTCCTTAAAACTCATCAGTGACATCGAACTTACAGGAGCCATTCATCTGCTGGAGCTGCAAGTTCTACACATGTATCTCATATTCTGCTTGCACCTCTCTTTTCTGTAAGAAAATTATTATAATGATGAAAATGGGAGGTAAACTTGTTATAAACTCACTGCAGACATATTTATTTCCATCTCAAACATGAATTGTATTTCTAAGATGTTTTGTCCCAGTTTCAGGTGCATTGTGTTACTGCAACATGGCAAACAATTTAAAAATAGTATATACAAAGAGAAATGCAATAATACCTGTGCATTTTATGCACTGTGTATAATTATGATTCTGTTGTATAAAAATAAATGTAATTTGAGAGTCTTGAACCGATACTGAAGAATGCTTCTGTGTTTTTAACGACAATTTTTAAAGGTTTAAGCAATATCTATTTACCAATGTATTTACAGAACTCTAGTAATTGTAGCCAATGATAGCCAAATAACAATTATGGAGGAAAGCCTTTCCTAATGTTTTATCTCACAGGCCATTCTTGCCAAACAAAAGGAGCTGAAATGACCTAGTTATGTGAGTTCTTTCCCTTCTGCCTCCTGACAAGAATCTACAGGCCCTAAAGGAACTTGGATCGAGCATTTTCTTCCCTGGAGAAAAATTATTAACACTAATCCTTGTCTTTGAACACAGCAACCTTTTGATTGGTGTAATTGAGCTACATTACCTCACTTTTCTACTTCTGTCACAGCATCCTATAGATGTAAGACAACTGAATTCATGAGCCTCATACAGAAAGGGTCAGAGTATTAATATGTTAATAGTGTGCTGGCTTGCAAATTATGGTTTTTTTATAAAGTCTCAGTTAATTACATTACAAGGTTTTGAAGCCAGACTGAATTTTACTCCTGTAAATTTGCAATGCTAAGTGTCCTTAAGTAGACAAACTGAGAGAATTTCATAAGAATTTAGATAAAATACTTGGACCTGATTTTTACAAGAGACATCTGGTTTTATAGATGCCAAATCCCATGTGCATGACTAACTGTTCCATACCTGACAATGTAAAATGAACATGCTTGCTTCTTTTCCTCTCATATCACATGTTAAAAAGAAAAAAAACAAAAAGGAGTAAATATAGGAAGGACTTAAACCCTCTGTCACTTTCCAACCTGGGCCAGTGTCAATCCATCTGAAATGACACATCAGTTTATTTTAGTAATTTTAGACAGTGATATAATTAATTAATTAATTAATTAACACTGGGATGCATGTCCATTGCAGTGATGAGATATGGCAAAAAGTTGAAACAGCAGTTTCTAGATATCTCATTAAAACTGAAAAAAGTAATATAAAAATATACCATTCAAAGTCTTCTTAATCTAATAATGTCCCAAAGGCAATTGAAGACTTTTCAACTTCCATTTAACTGGAGCCTCCTGATTGCCGTGTTAGCCAGCTTTGGGGAGAATTTTGTGCCATGGAAATTATAAGCACATTTCAGTGGAAGACGAGGAAAAAAGTCAGGCTAGACAGGGTTTTGAGTAATCAGATCCTAGTGAACAATGTCCATGCCCACAGTTGGAGGGTTGGAACAGGATGATCTTTAGAGGTCCTTTCCATTCTGTGACTCAGTGAAAAATATGTGCTTGGGCGAAATGACCAATGCTGAGAATTAAGAAAAATAAATAATGTAGGGAATCTGGAGCAGGGGATTTCCCACCAATCCATTCTGAAAGTGACAAAACCACTTCTAATATAAGATGGCTTCACTCTGAGTCATACATTTAAGGAATGTGAAACCTGTCTGATTAGAATCTATCCCCACACACTCTTGATATAGAAAACCTCTTTGTGACCGTGGTGTCAAAAGCATTTTTAAAAGCTTTTACCTTTCCCCAGGTCAATCTTCTCCTTTCATCACTGTTTCTCAAACTAGCATTGAAGGAAACATCCAGGAAAGCGGAAAGGAGAAAGCTGGAGATGCTTCTGGAATTGTGTCTCATTAAAGGGAAGTCAGGATCCCTATGGTTAAAGACAAGCAAATAGGAGCTCAGTTAATTCTTTCTCCAGGTGATGCAGATAATATAAAATTATGTTCCTAAAAGAAGGATGGACAATCTCATGGCTCCTGGTGAGAAGCTGAACGACAGATCTCTCTGTCCTTATCCTACCAGGGAGCTCTACTGTGACCTGAGACAGGCCATGTCTCACCGGGTTGATCTCATCCAACTTTAAAGATCTGCAGTATAGACATCTGAGCCAGTTACCAATGTACCTTGTAGTGTCAATTGAGAGAAACTGGCATCTTTAGGGATTTTTTTTTTTAAATCTGAGTTTCTTCTTCAAGAGAAGCTATGCTGTGTAAGTTACAGAAGTATGCACTTTATCAGACTGCTTCCACCGCTGGATTTTCTATGTATTTGGACCTTTTCCTAAGCTTTTATCTGACTTTGCTATTGGGATTCTCTTCACAAAAGATGAGTGCTACCAAGATGCAGCTGGTTTGCATAAGGTCAGATTAAGTGTTTTCTCCATTCAGCTGGAGAGGAAGTGACAAATGTACTACCTGGAAGTTAGAAAAATTTTAATTTGCGTTAATTTTCAAATACATTGATAGAATGGAAAAGAAATATTTTCTGGTTTTGGCTTGTGTAGGAGTAAGACTATGTTTATATCCAAGAAGTAGCACAGCAGGGACTCAACTGTAGTTCAGTTCCTTGGGCTGTGGAATAACAATAATATTACTTTAAGATATGTAGGTCTATGACCATTACTTTATATTTCTGTATCAAGGGATTTTGCAATATTAAATCAATCACTCCATCAAGTCCTTCAAATGGTGAAAGCCTTACTTTTGTTACATCCTTCAACTCTGGAATGTCTTCATAATGACAGTGTTCCAACTATTGTAAATTGTTTAGAAAAAGCTTTTGTTATCTACAGGTTATATGTTGGCATTAGTGATAAGGCAAAATCTGAATATGAGATGTTGTATAAAATTTAGAACTGATCCTCAGAAATGCCTTTGAGCTCCCAGTTTTGAGACCCAAAAGAGTTTGCATCCCTTCCATGTAGGAGTCTGAAAAGAAATTTAGTCTTCTTTTGCCTTTGTTTCCCACCCCAACTTTCATATAGCTAATGTGTAAAAACTGGAACTCAGTGCTTGCCTGAAACTGAGTGCTAATATAGCACCTGGCTCAAGGAGTCCGGAACACTCATTCTTCACCTCTTCTGTAGTCATAACTGCTTCTGAAAATCTATCAAAGGACCTGCCACTGAATGGAGGTGAAGTACCAGTGAACGTACACCATGATGTAGTGTATATTATTACAAGTCACTCAACTATTGAAATTAGATTGCTGGAATATAAAATGCAGCTCTATCAAGAGCTAGCTGCAAAAGTTTCCCTTTACCACTATGATCTTGAGCAATCATGGGAGACGGTCAAAAAGTTTTTCATTCACACCTGGGCACCCTCACCTTCTCAGAGGTTCCTGCCACCATGCAGTGATATGCTAGCTGATTTTATAGCAGCCACTACTTCCATACAGTGGAAGCCAGTACAAGAATACATCTGTGTACAAGCAACATCTGTGGGGCCCCTTTCAGTAGATACTAGGTCTGAAAGACAGAGAAGGCATAGATAAAAGTAGGAACATCTGCAGCCCGTGGAAAACTATTCTGCCTTGTGAATATCAGCTCATGTTGTGAAAAAAGCCTTTTCTCACTGATAGCATATATTTTAATAGATGATTGTCTGCTCTGCACAGCCTTTAAAAAGCATATCAAGACCAATAGCCAATGACTTTTTATCAGGTGCTGATCTAGGCTGGTAGTTTTAGTGGTCTTACTGATTTGCAGTGTCAGCTAACTGCTAAGCAAAAGCTGTACCTGGTGAGTGGCTGCTTTCTCACCACAGCTAACCTGCTGGAAGACATGCTGCAACTTTGTTGAGGAGCAATAGGTGGAGGGATACCAGGCTGTCCCACTGTTCCAACCTCACTGCAGTGGTAACAGGTCTGGGTGCACCCTATTTGTCCATATAATGATTATACCCTACCACCACAACACCCTGACCAGTAGTGGACTAGTGAACAGATTGCCACTCATTTTAGACTGGATATAAGAACCTGAGCCATGCTATCTGTTAGGAAAAAAAATGCCTGGAATAAGCAGGGATTTCTGTGTTTCATGAAGAAAACCACTTCTATATTTGACTACATAGGCAGATTAATACATGTATCTGCAACAAATGGCTCAGATCTGGAGTTAGATATAAAGATAATACAAGTTGTTTTGGTGATGTAGTGTCAGGGTGCTCTCTGGTGTATATTATAGGCTGTTTCCATCCTCACATACTGATCAAAAGGTAATGTAATATAGGGGTGCAGAGATAAGCACAATGCGCACTGAAAGGATTGCAAGTCTCAGATAAGCCAGTATGTTTCATGTGAGCCATTCTGTTTGTATACGTGAGCCCCATCCTGCACACTTTGTATCAGCAGTTCTTATGCACTGGAATAGCTATAATGCCACCAGGTCTGTTTCCGTGGATAGCTGCTATATATAAATGGCAAAACAAAGCCCTTTGTCTGTGAACATTTTGATAGCATTACCCCACAGTGTGGGGCCTGAGCACCTTCAATCTACCGTTTATTCTCAATATATCATATGCCAGCATTTGTTTGTCTAAACACATCATTCAAGAAAACATATTAGTGTTTTTAGTCAATTATCTATTCCATTAGTTTTCTTATCTGCATGTGCTTTTGAATGGTTATCTTTGCTTGCTACTGTGGTTCTGTGAGCTGTGTCCAACACAGAACAGTATTTCTCATGCTCACTGAAGCAGAGAAAAAAGCGCTGAAACCAGCAGCAATGCATTCAGCATGCATGTTTGGATCTGAGTCTTCCATTCTTTCATAATAAAAATTCCCAGGAAATCAGAGACAGTCTTTACTGAATCTAAAAGCCCTGTAGGATCAGGGATCATTAAGGATCAGGCCCATAATGAATACTTTAGTAGCTTTAGTGCAGTCATACTGAAAATAACTTGGTGCTTAGGGATTTCCAACTAGTCCTGGTATGACTGATGATTGATATGTAATTTTGTGAAAAAACAGAGTTTTGTCTGGAAGTAGAACTTCTACAATCTTGGAGTCAGTGGCAGATTTTCCCAAGTTCATAGAAAAAAGGGCTGAAAGGACTTCTTCCGCCATCTAGTCTATCAGCTTGCAATACTGGTGCTTTATTTCCCCTCGATGTTAGTGAGAGCAGAACTACAGGCAGATAGAGGTCAGCCCTAAGATTTAAGTTTCCGCAGGACTCTCTTATCGTTCTTGCAGAAATTGGCTCTGAAGTGCCACAAAAACACAGGAGTTCTTGTTCTTTCCATGGTTCGACAGGTTCCAAGGAGTGAATACCACATCCTCTTCATTCAAGATCTCAGGATGGATTTGAACTGAAGCTGCTGAGGTGAAAGAGCTTGACAAGGCACACCACTGCCTTCCTCTAAACAGCTGGAATAACGTCAAAAATCTTTCATTCTGTGCATCTCTCCCACACTTTATTCTGGAGGAAAATAATGCACTGTCTAGTGAGCCATATTTTTTAAGATAATAGCAAAGTGTGTCTAATTCAAAACAACTGAACTAATTGGACAAAAAAGGATGAAAACAGCCCAGCCTACCAGACTGTATTTAAAACTATTGTCAGCAATCAATAAATCCTGCTGGATTGTTTGATTTCATTAAAGATATATTTGTTACTAAGCAGCTGGCACCCAAACAGCTGCTTTAAATAGAGAGATATTTTTCCTGCTCTATTTTATCATAGTCTTCATTATTTTATTTGCACATTTTCAGAGACAATGACTACTGAATAGAATCAAAATGCAGATAAGCCTATCTCATCCTTGTCTGAGCATGTGGTGGGTCAGGGGAATGCATAGGAGAAATAACAGCCTGCTTCCCTTTCTACTATACTTGAACATTATCTTTCAGGCTTTCAACAGTCAGTCATGAGTATAAAACCAAGCCTGAGACTGGCTCACTGATTAAATAATAAACTAAAGATATCACAGCTTCTTTTCAAAGCCCTGAATTTGGCTTTCTGTGAATACTGACCTGAACATTCACATCCATCGAGCAGAGTGGTCACAAAATGAGGGCTCCCTGGTGTTATAATACTGCTTCACAGTGGAGTTAGTTCCTTTTAAAGACCACTGTAAAGTATATTTAAACTGAACCCTACCCAGATGAAACCTCTACCCCATTATATAACACACATAATGAAGGTAACAGCTTTTGTGTTACATTTTGATAGCAAACCAGGTAGCCTTCCCTTGTGGCTATTTTGTCACCAAGTAAGAGCATAAGCAGCTAAAGCATGGATAGCTTTTACAAGGGAAAGCAAAATCATATAATAATACAGCTGCAAATTTGAAATCAGTCCCAGGATCACCTGGGTATATTCAGCAGAGCCAAATTGCAGAGAGTAATGTGGAATCAAGATAAACTTAGATTTTCTTGATCTCCAGTCAGATTTAGCCTCACTGTGGCCATTGTTATGTTCTTAGTTCTGTACTTACACGCTCAAGTAGGACAGTCAACAGGAAGACCAAGGTGACATTCCCTGCCAGCAGTCTGCCAGTATGCTTTCGGCACAGCAATGGTTGTGTACCCTTTCTTCATGTCCCAGTAGAGCTGGGCTTTGGGGCTACAGATATGTTTGCAGCACTGTTGGCATGACAAGGGTCATGCTGTCCTTATTCCTAATGGTTGCAGAGGACTTTATTTCAAATTTGTAACCCTTACTCTACCTCAGACCTTCACTAACCTCACATGTTCCTCTGTTCTCATGATGTTTATATTTGTCTGTAATGCAGATCCATCACCTTCAGTTAAGATGCTCATGGCCTAGTGTTTATCTTCTCTTCAAGTGGCTAAGAGTGGGTGTATATAGGCTTCTTCCAGAGGAGTCCCAGCAGTTTTCCTCAGTGGTGTTCCCAAATAGAAAACAAGTAAAGTTCTCAGTCAGTATGAAGTCACAGTCATGGCATTCAGAGTATAGTACAAGATGAAGAAAAGTATTTCTTTGTTAATTAATTAATTTTTTGGATTGCAGAAATTATGTAAAGAAAAACCGGGAATGGTTAGCTAGAAAAAAAAACCTGAAAAAACAGTCACAATGAACCTTTGCACAGCCATGTGATATAGATAAATCCATAGTGGCCAATGGCCAGTGTGGACAATGTGGCCCAGGTGATATAGATCAGCACTTTACTGAAGTTGTGAGGTACTTGGATCAAGGGGTTTAATTTCGTGCTTGTTCTATGATCAGCACAAGCAGCTGAAATCTCAAACTAAACCCAAATAAGAGTGATCACTCCTTGAAGACAAAAAAGGACTGAACCACATTGATGATTACTTATTTTAACTTCCCTTTTAATTTTATGAGGCAGATCCTGAGCTGACATCATTAGAGCTATGCTGATGTGCATGACCCCAATCCAAACAAAACTGAAAAGCCTAATTACAGAAACATCACACATCACTTCCTTCTTGCAACATTTCATATTCTTTGACAATCAGGTGGTGGCAAGAACCTCCTAAGAGTAAAGCTTGACTGTCAAGCTTTTTTCTAGAGCAAAGATGTTTGCGTAAACACGTAAAGTTTTTAGACTCACGGTGCAAACATTTTGAAGTCTGCCCAACACTAATTATCTGTCACACCTCATCCTACGGCCATGCAGGTTCTTTGCCGAGAGAGACAAGAAAAATGAAGCAGTAGGTATTCTTTTAATATCCATCTATTCCTCTGTAGTTTGAAAAAATAAAAATCCTATTTTAGACAGGCAAAATGTTTCAATGGAACTTTAGATTCATCCTAACATCTTAGGCCCTGCTGTGTTGACCCTCCTCCCCTCTCCCTCTGCTCTCTGCAGAATTTGTATGCAAAATCCACGAAAAGATTTTGGAACAGGCCATACCATCCAAAAGCTTTTGACAAGGAACAGGGACTACTTGAAAGAAAAGGTCTTCTGAAGCAGCTTTTCTTTTTTTCTCTCCCCTTTTTTCCCCTGAATTCATGCACCTCTTAACGACTTCACTGGTACTTTAGCCTGTGTGGGCTATGTCCAGCACAATAAATGAAAGACTGCAAACTCTGTGTGTTTAAGACACTGATCGAAGGGAGAGGCTGTGTAAGCCAAAAAAGAACCTGTCTTGCTTAGGAAGCATGTGCTATATCTGACACTTATTAGTTCCTGCTATAAACCAGAGGACAACATATTTTCATAATAAAACACATCTCTAATATAAAACTTTGGGCCAGATATTTGCAAGCAAAGTTGTCAATGATAATTCCTCTCAGTGAAACCTGAGTAAGAGTGACTTTCAGCAAGAATTGGAAGAATGGCTTTTCACATATTCACACAGATTAAGTAGGGCATGTAGAATTAAGATGGGGCATCTGCCCACATCAATTTCAGGCAACTGAATGTTACATCTTAATCCTCCAATATCCCATCCATTACTTGCAATGGGCATCAAAAAGTTTAGTAGATGTGACTAAAGGGGTCATAATACCTGTGTGTAAATGTTAGATCCATTGTGCCAGCTCAGTAAATCAGCAGAAGATGATGCAAGTACAGAAGGAACTTTCATGCATTATGTTTTATTCCTGGCTGATTTGGAAAATGAATGAGCCTTTTCTACAGCCTCCTAAATCCTCTGTGCTTTGCTTGTCCCATAACATACCAGTAGCTAGAATAAATCATACTCTGAGTCTAGTATAACACAAAGAAGCAAGGAGCAACATAAAGCAACAAGGTGTTCAAACAAATGTAAAAGTAAGGTAATTTTTGTACATACATCATGGACAAAGTTTGACCGCAGGTTATGCTTTGAACCATATGATCTTTTGTAAGAGTTCAAGAGCTGACAGACCTGACTTCTTGAAATGTGACCACCTGAAATTCTCATTGATATGATCTACTATATTTTTCTCCACTAAACCTTATTGCTGCAATTTACCTAGCTTAAATATTATATAAATCGAGTCTTCATACAGGAAACTTCTTTTGAAACCTCAGATATATGATTAAGTAATCATAGCTTAACAGGTTAATGTGTGTGTCATGGGTTAAAAAAGGTGATTTTTACCCATAAGGAACTTAACTGCTTCCTACAAGCCTAAAGACCCAATTAAATGTCTGGTTCTGAGGTGGACACTCTGTATAACCACTTAAAAAAATTGGAAACACCTCTGTGATTCACAAGTTAAGAGGAGAGAAGGCCAGGAATTGCTGTCTTGGTTTCTGACTTCTGAACAGGTAACAACAGAGCCTGCATGGCTGGCCGGGCCAGCCAGGCCTGAGCTGGCCGGGCTGAGGGGCCAGTTCCTGCTGGCTCTCGGAGCCGGGTGGGACCGGGCTGGGCTAGGGCCACTCAGCCTGAACAAGCCTGCAGCAGCAGGGAGCCGGGCCTGAGTTTCGCCTGCAGCCGCGGGCACAGGGAGAGGGGAAGCTTTTAGCCCACGGCGGGTTACCACCGCCACTTCCCCCTCCTCTCCAGGAGTGCCGCTGCTACTGAGGAGCCATAGCTCCCCCACTCCACCCCTTCTCCCTGGGAATGGAATGCAGCAACTTTCAACCGCTGCCCAGCAGAGGTCATGTGACCAACTACAACACCTGGAAGAGAGATTAACTCTCTCAGAGCACAGATGGACTCAGATACAACTCTTTCAGTGCACAGATGGACTCAGGAAAGTGAAGACACAGAAGAAACCAACAGAGACACCGAGGTCAGTAAAGAAGGGACTAAAAGTCCAGAGAGAAGAGAAAGAGGAGAGGCTTTAAGCTGAAATTCTTTCTGTAAAGCCATGGTAATGGACTAAGATATATCAAACCATTTCCTTGTAACTCATTGTACAATTGCGGGGATACAAATGTTCTAACTGCAGTCTAAGCAAAGGCACTCATGCTGAAGCAAACAAAAGTCAAAATAACTGTGGCAGTGGGGAACCTTACCGCAGAGAAAAAGACCCTTACCTCAGGGTAGATAATAGAGGGAAAAGACTCTTACCTCAGGGTAGAATAGTAGAGGGAAAAGTCCCCCACTTCAGGGTAGAATAGTAGAGGAAAACCCTTGCTCCAGGGATAGGTAAAATCTCGCTTCCAGAGAGAGGAGACCCTTTACTTTTCTGCTAGAACAGCTCATCCTTAAAAAATATACCCCAGTAAATAAAGATGAGTCCTTAAAAGCAGTTGTGGGAAAAACTCCAGGTCAAGTGAAGGGCTCTCACAATGCGAACAGATTTCCTTTTCCAGGTGGCTGATTTCCTTGTGATATTGAAACCACAAAAGAACTGTGTTCTTGTGGAAAAAGTCTCCATGGTGCAACAAGAGAGACTCCTCTTCCAACTAAACTGATGAAAGCCTATTTTAAAGGTAGTAAACTGACTGAAGGTCTCTAAGTTTTTTCTCTTTATGTTGTTGATGGAAAAAGAGCTGTTAGTGGGAGAGAATTGATGGAGTGGGAGGAAAAGCTGTGTTTGAAGTTTTATTCTGAATCTTATTATTTCCCTTTTAGTTCTGTTAATAAACTATCTTTATACCTTTAAGGTTTTAAGCCTGCTTTGCATTTCTCCTAATCCTTATCTCACAACCAAAAATAAGCAAGTAAGTTTAGTAGGCACACTGGTGTTAGGCCAGAGTACTTACACCACTACATTACATTAACACCTGGTGTGAGGAGGCGAAGTGAAACCACTACAGTGTGTCAGCTCAGCCAAGCCATGTACATGATGTTTGCTTTTAAATATGGATATGGACTCAGACACAACTACATCTTGAGCAAATATCTCATTCACTTGCATTTAGTGTAGTCTAGCTGTGTCCTAGGATAGTTATGGCAATTCACTTTATGTAATTTATTACGTAAAAGAAATATATTAAAGTTCCTACTTAAATGGTATTACTTTTACTGATAAAATTCAGCCAAAGACCCCTGTTATTTCAGTTTAAAGGTCACATTTGTCAATTTAAATTAACCCTGTTAAATTAAGGTTTAATCTCTGTCAACAATAATCAGACTTCAATCAAGTGGAAAAGTGTCCATCCTTCTTTTGTTCCTGCTTAGCTACATCGTGTCCAACTTGGACTTCTCTTGAGAGAGATGTCAACTTTTGATTAACATTACCCTGACTTGCTTTCCTCCCTGCCTACGTATGCTACAACAGTCAGGTAGAGTCCTAGGCAAGGGTATGTGTCTGGAGCAGCGCCAAAATAGTACAGGGACTGATGAATGTAACCCACCCCCTGTCCCAGAGGTGGCAGAATTAAAAAATATGCTATTTATCACAAATACAACTTCTACAATGTGGTCTGGGCTTAGAAAAATCAACAGTCTTCTACCAGAAATACTTAAGTTAACTCAGGTATTTGTTACAGGCCTCTTCTAGGTTGCAATGAAGCATGTCTTTTAAATGAGACAAAAGGAGCAAAATTTGGTCACAGAGATGAATTTAACCAAGATAACAGAACAAAAGTACAGGCTCAGTTTTCCTGTGCTCAGAGCTGTGCAAAAGCTGAGCAGCTATTTCACAGTGTGTAACAAAACAGAGGCCAGGCTACAATACACTGTATTTGGGCAGCTTAAAACCAGGACAGCGGGAGAGCACATCTGTCCACAGTACCTTAGGACAGCCCACTTTCATTAAATGGCAAGAGAAAAAAAGATGAAGCATGACCAAATTGTAGTAGGATACACTACTCACCTGTGTGTGTCAGGGCAGCCACAAACACAATTGTGTGAAAGAACAGTTTTGTAAAGTTCTAATCTCCACTCTGACTAACATACTCATAGTTTCGTCCACTTCCCAGGCACCCAGACTTAAATAAAGCTGTAGTGTTTCCTGTGCCTGATTCACAAAAGGCTCACCAGTCCTACAGAATTTAACAGGCAAAGAGAGAACAATTAGGAGGAATATTTAAAGGCATTCTTTTCATTATACTTTGGGAAAACATTTTTTTCCTAATTTCCTCGATGATGTGTTGCATTGTGCTGTCACTTTGGGCTTTGTCAGTCATGTCGGCTAGTGTAATACAGTATGACTGACACAACATGTGACATGTCACCATGAAATGCATCACTTGGAAACTTTGGCAAACACACTGAGGAGACGAGATTGCAGCAAAAAGACTGACTTTCTTTCTTTGGTTCTTTCCTTCTTTGGTTCTTTCTTTCTTTCTTTCTTTCTTCCTTTCTTTCTTTCTTTCTTCCTTTCTTCCTTTTTCCTTTCTTTCTTTCTTCCTTTCCTCCTTTCCTTTTTTACTCTCTCCTCTTTTCTCTTTCTCTTTAAAATAAATGGGGAAACATTTATTTTAAAGATAAAGGCACAACCAACAACAGCACATACAATTATTCTCTGAGTGAAAGGACTTGTTAGCACTTTATTAACCATGGGAGAAACTGTGACAGCAAATCAGCAGGCTAAGAAGTTAATTTCCACAAGTGGCCTGAAAAAACTTGTGCTTTTTAATCTGCCTTTAAGAGGTTTCATTAAAATATTTTTAGTTGTCATAATAGGTAGTGAAACTTCTATAACAGCAAATTCTAGCCTTAGAGAAATTGCTAATACAGACATAGAGAGAACTTCACATTTTAACAATCTCATCCTGATGACAGGGTGGAAGTGTAATGGCCAGAGAAGCACCCAACTGGGAGACTAACATCAGCTTATTTAGGCTGATGGAAATCAGGACAGTTTTCATTTGTTTCTTTGACAATCCTGGAAATGCCCTGATTGCAGGAACTGGTGGAGACTTTCCAGGAATTTTCCATATTTCACTCTCTAGATTGTAAATTGTTGTAACACACAGCAATGTACATCTGTAATAAAGAATGTATAAATATTTCTGAAGTTATCAGGCAGGCAGACCTGCATAATTTAATTAATTTGAAGAAGTTAATAAGCTTCTTTTTTGAATTCCTTGAAAGACTGAGTGTATTTTATTTTAACAATAGTAGTGTCTTAGAACTGCCAAGCATTACCCAAATAAACCCTCCTGACCCATTACTCTCTAGTTTTGAACTCAGAGTTTAGGTGCAATGCAGTGGTGCTTATTACATTTCTTTATATACCTCTGCTTTTTGGAGGTCAAACAAATTCTTCATTAATAGCTAGTACTACCCCGTACCCCACAGTGAGCATAAATAAGGAGAAAAAAAACAGTGCAATGAGTGCACAAAGTCTATGATAAATGCCTGACAATAATTACATATTTACATATTTCTATATATATTTTTTCATGGGAGTTTAAATACACCATTTCTTTTATTTCTTCTTTTGTTCTCTGTCTTCCTTTTTCTCTTTTTTTTTCTATCTACATTAGACCTTTCACCAAACCTCTATTAGAAATATGTCTGTCATGTATTTGTGAACTATTAACTATGTAGTCCTAAAAAAATGTTCATGGACAGTCTTTTTTACTTTCTTTAGGGAAATGTTACCAGTTTATTTCAAAGTTCAAGGTCTGATGGTAAAATATTAAATTATTTTATTTCTTTGGTCTATGATGCAAAACTTGGATGGTGATAGCCAAAAATAGCTCTTTATGAAGAGAAACTTTTTCTGTAATTTATCTCTTTTTTTTTTCTGCTGCACTTTAATTGGTGATTCTCATGTGTGATGTGCTGTTAAAAAAAAAAAAAAAAGTTTTCTTTGTAAGTAACTGCAAAAAAAAGACACCCTGAAGTTTAACTGACTTATTCATTACCGTGTGAACATCTTGCAGGTTTGCATAGCAAACTCTTCTCAAGAGGTTCGTGGGAAAGGTATGAGGAGGGTTGCACATAGTCTGGTAAAGGAAGGATATTCAGTGCTGCTGTTCTTACATACTTGTACTTTTATCACTTCCTATCATCTCACTGGTTGTTAACCTCAAATGTAGGACAAACTGCTAGAAGCGCTATTATGAGGCACTTCTAGGGTATCACAGATTGGTTAGAAAAAGCAAACAGTGCAGCAGTTAACATCTGTATTACCAGGCAGTGATGCTCAGCAATCATAAAGTCCACTATTTCTTATTGCTCAGTTTATTTTAAACCGGTTTTTGTGAAGAATAAGAGGGCCTTGGCAAATGCCTGGTAGTATTTAGGCTCTTAGTCTGCAATTTACTGAGCATCTCTATGTTGCTGCTGTAAGAGTCCTTCTGGGGTTTGCATTAGCAGAAAGCCAGAGTGCTTGCAGCTTTTTCTAGATGCAGAGGAGAGCAAAAGCCACCCAATACCTGTGAAAAAGGCACTGCCTCTTTTAGTGCTGCCTTGAAATGCAATCAGTGGGGGAGAGGGCAGATATTAGCTTTTAAAGAGTGTGAATGGAGGGGCTGGTTTCAGTGGATTAAAAGGAAAAAGAAAGAAGAAAAAAAAAA
>WEKY01013875.1:0-28958 GCA_013390045.1 Picathartes gymnocephalus | reverse complement strand
AAAAAAAAAGAAAGAAAGAAAGAAAGAAAGAAAGAAGAGGATTGCCTTATAAGGGCAATAGCATTTGGATATTGCAGCTTTACCCAGCCTGAGGGATGCAAACAGGAAGGAGTAGTGATCCTGAGAAGAGGGCCATTGTACATGGAGAAGTCAGTGATCCACAGCACAGCTGGCATGAGAGTGCCCAGGCACAGGACAGTGTGGTCCTCAGGCCTGGCTGAGAGCTTTGCTGCCCAAATCCCCAGCTGCAAGTCAGTCCCTGCCAGAGCACTGTGCCACAGGAACCTGTGGGCAGCTCCGTTGGGTACTGGCCCCTCACCACCTGCCTGGCCTTGCCTTTATCTTACAGTGCACCAAGAAGTTCTCATGGGAAACTCCTTTCTTTTTGACTGCAAAAATGACAAGTGGAGTAATTTCTTTCTAAAAAAATCCTATAGTACCTGGAAAGACTAAAACCTGAGAAACCGTGCAATCATAGAATTATTTGGATTGGAAGCGATCATAAATATCATCTCATTCCAACCCCCCTGCCATGGACAGGGACACTTTCCACTAGACCAGGTTTCTCAGAGCTCCATCCAACCTGGTCTTAAACACTGCCAGGCATGGGTCATCCATAACTTCTCTGGATCTGCAGGGCATGCTGCACAAGGAACAGAGTGATGATCAGTCTTGCACCACTCAGGTCTCCCAGAATCTCAAAGGCTGTGTGGTTATCTGTGCTATTTTCATAATATTAGCTCAAATAAAAAGCATTTTAAGCAATTTCCCATATAATACCCATTCTGTCTTTCAAAACAGACCTGCATCTCTGGATGCATTACACAAAGCAGGATGGAGGCATGGATCACAGGGCTGGGGACCAGCTATAAGGGGCCAGTGCAAGCCCCCCATTCAGGTGATGATGTGATGAGAATGGACAAAGAGATTCTGAATACTCTCCAGTGAAGTCAAAAACTGATGGCTGCCTTTCAAACCATGAGCCCTAAAAAATACTCTCACTCTTCTGAGAGGAAAGATGTCAAGCTTTGTCCTTGCATACAAAGTGCCATTCTAGACCAACCAGACAATAACTCCTGTTCCCCATCAGGCCCTTCACTGGACTGTACAGGCTCTATGAGCCCCAGTGTAAGAGTCATATGACACAAGCTCTAAGAAAACGTACTGCTTTGGATTTGCCCTGAAACAATAACAGAGTTTCCTGTTTCTAATCTCACAAAGGGGACTAAAACCAGGGAGAGGGCAATCAGTGTTATTCAAGACTCAACAAACCACATGTGTATGAAAACAATTACCTTTAGATGAAAGAATGATGAGTGCATTAAGTGAACATAGGTAGTAGAAGATGGTAATAAAATATTTCATTGTCATTAATGCACAGAGTGGTTAATTAAAGAAATAAAGAATTAAAAGGTTAGACCTCTCATTAATACTAATCTAGTCCTCATGTTTCTATATTTTACTACTATCTGGTGTACCTGCATATATTTCATTAACAGTGTGGGCTAAGTAATGCCCACTATAGCTAATGTTTTTGGCATAGCCATATATTCTTGAAAGCTTATTTTGGGACTAATACTTTTCAATATTGTCCTTTGATCTGCAGTTAATTTATGTTTCAAGGAGACAGAGGCTAAAATCTGTGAAACTAACGGATTTTTCAGTTCTTTGGCTGTTACACAAAAATTCATCACAGCTCACATGTACATGCTCTGTTGTTTTGGAGCATTCTGAAATTATCATTTTCAGGATTCTGCTTGGTTTGCATAACAGTATTTCTGGTTGAAACAAAAGGTTTCTTAACTCTGGAACAAAATGTTTCAGTTAAATTTGGTGTATTTTAAATTAAATAAAAAAAACCTTAGGAATTGCAAAACTACTCTAATAATGGGATTTAAGTACTAACCATAAGACCCAGAAAGGCTATACTTCTGCCAATGAGGCCAGTTAAGAGAGGTTACTCTGTGGTGTGGGGGAGCCAGGCTTCAAACCTTTATTTGCATGATTCAGCACAGGGCTTTGGGTTCCTGAGTACTCTGGGTGCTACTTCTCTGATTTAAATATTCCTTAAGCCACCTTTGGTAGGCATTTTTCATGCTCATCTCTTAAGGATGCTTGTATTACTGAATTTTGCAATTCAGGTACACTGTAAAAGGAAGGAATATTTTGCACAATGAAGCTGAGCCCAGAGATAGCTTATATTTGGGCAGGTACAATCCTAAATTCAGAGATGCTTTCCAGGGTCTGGAAGCTTCATGGTCACATTACCTTCAGGATGCATCTGAGGAACTAAGTTCTGCCTCTCAGGCGGGATGATAGGCTGCTACCTCTGAAACTCACCTGGTCCCATAGCTAGTTTAGTCCTGCACAGTTCTGGCACTTCTGTACCCTGCTGAGTGTAGTAAGTGTTAAGTATTAGGCCTGTCCCCACTTTCTCCAGGCCCATGCACATGAACATGTGCAATCTCCCCACTGCAATTAGGTCTGACATGAATTTAGCCTTAAAAAGATTCAAATTCTGAAATACTTAAAGAAACAGCTTTCAGTGTTTCTCATTCTTTCACGTTTGTTACCAACAGAAATTTATATGCAAACACCAGCTCCAGATGAATATTGGAATAAACTTTTCTACAAGGACAGCCAGGCAGTGGAAGAGGCTGTCTGGACAGGTTGTACAATTGCTAGCCTTGGAGGTTTTCAAGACAAAAACGGACAAAGCGCTGAACAACTTGGTCTCACAGACGACCCTACTCTGAGCAGCATGTTGAACTAGAGAACTCCTGAGGCCCATGCCAGCCTGGATTATCCTGTGACCCCAGGGTCCTGTCCACCTGCCCAGATGTTCCTTTCCCTCAACTCCCACCAACTTAATTGAGAACTTCAGTTTCCCAGCACTAATATAAAGAGGGACTAGAAACAGATCAAGCCTTGCATTGCTGTAGAGTGGCAAAGTTACTGAAGAGGCAGCATTTCCCACTGAACAAGACTCTGTGTCAAGCCTTAGAAAATTTAGGCATCCCCTGAGAAAGGCTTTTGTATCTTCTATGCCTGCCTATACATCTCCCTTTTTTTCCTAATATATTTCAACAGGGACATTCTTCAGAGAGCAAATGCCTCCTTGCACTTACAGTCTATAATAAAGCTAGATTTTAATTTCATTTGGGATTTGTGGCTCAGTTATTAGCTAAATAACAACAATTTAAGGCTTTCAGTGGATCTATGCCAGTTTGCACCCTCTTAAGGGATAAAGAAGGCCAGAGGGATCATGTACTCTCTAATTATATACACTGACCTCCAAAAAAATTTTACTCAGTCCTTCAGGTAGTTCAAATAATTACTACAGGTTTGTGGCCCTGAAATAGTATACTCTTTGTTGTTCCCAAATAAATATTTGCAAATTTAAATTTGTCAACTTAAATGTCTAAGCACAGGTTACAAAAGTCAACCCAAAATTAAATGTTAAAAAATGACCTATCCATCAGTTAATATCTGAGACTACATTCAGATAAAATAGATTTAGATTTAATAAAGATAGACATCTTTAAATGTTGACTAGTGACTGGGAAGGACACCATATTTCAAATATTTGCCTGGAAGAAACACATGCAAGTGCATGGACTGTCCATCAGCATCTGTGGGAAAAATTGCCACCCTCCATCAAAACGAGTAATTCCGCATGCAAAGAAGAATGATATGGGGCAAAGAGGGACTGCTGCAGGAACGTGTACCTACAGAGTTCACGTCTGAAAAATGGTGCTGCCTGGCAGCCTCCCTCAGGAGAGCAGGATGGATCACACTGCAACACTGCAGAAAGGTGACGCTTAAAATTATGAAATGATTTAGCTTATCACTCACCCAGGCAGACTGCAAATACTGGAAAATCCTCTCTGGCTGTAGTTTGCAATAAAGGAAGTAACATAGTTCTATATTTGCTCAGTGTCAAAAGAGGAAAATTCGTCCTGCATATCTGCCCTTAGAAAGCAACCCAGCCATTAGACTGCCTGCTCAGTAAGATGACTTGTGCTTCAAACAATTTGCAGATCATGCACACAAAATTTGCAAACTCTGTCCTGCTCATATGAATAATCTATTCAGCCAATGAGTTAGCTTCAAGGCATTCAAAATAAAAGACTGATTATTGAAAGACTTCACCCTCCTTAAAATCATACCTTATAAACCTGTGTGTCTATCTTGTGTATATGTATAGACAGATGTGTATGCCCAAACCACCTGAGCATCTATATTTGGTTTATGGAAAGGTAGAGGGCTTACAGAAGCTGACAGCCAAGCCCTCCATCCTGGATTTGGGCTCTTTGGGTTTGGATTTAATTTGGAGTGGTGTCATATATCAGGCATAAGTCATGCTCCTTTTACATAGTTCAATTAAAATCTTGCTTTCAGAAGCATTATATTAATTGATGGTTCAAAATTACTGAAGAGTGGTAAAAAATATTGCCAGGTAGCTTTGTGGTCACTTATATCTTTCATTCAGCCTAAAATACTTTCCAATAAAGGTTTAAAACACCATACAGAAGCTTCTTATAGTACTCCTGACTGCTATTTCGCTAGTTTAATTGCAGCAGTCTGAGATGTCAGTGGCCATGGAAATCCTGAGTAAGAGCAGGGGGAAGAGAGAGAGAGAGAGGGAGAAACAGAGTTCTCTCTAAAAAAAAAAAAAAAGTGGGGGAGGTGGAAAGCAAAGTTAAAATTCATCCAAGGAATTAGTCTCAATTTCAAAGTAATATTCATAGACCATTTAGAATGTCATCATGCTTCTTAAAAACTGTGATTGATGGCATTGGTTGGCAGGATAATGTAACATGAAACAAAATATCAGACTGTATTAGATGACTTTTCCATTCCTCTTTTTTTCCTCTCCCCAAATTTGTGGGTGAATTCTAATGTGCATGGGAATCAGGGAACTGCTAGTGGTCAAGGGTACTGTAGTCAGGAACTAAAAAGCATCTCCATATGCTCTGCCACCATATCCTATTTTGCGCTTCATGGACCTACACACACTTCTTCCCACCACCACTCCACCTCATGAAGGAGGTTGGTTTTGCTGAGTGATGGCAACTCAAGTCGTGGTTTTATGATGTGATTGGGAGTGAATTAGAACTCATGATGTGACTTTACTGGAGCAATATTATTGAATTTCATTCTAAGAGTTGTGGATGAAAAAATCCCAACTATTTTATTTTGCAAACATCTAAATCAACATTTTATTTCTGGCTACCGTAATCTATATTACATGATTAACAGACTCAAAGACATTTAGAGGTATTTCTCATTTTTGAAGTAAGCCTACCTCACCACTCTATGGTGACAGGCAGTTACTAGGAGAAAAAAGGACCTAGTAACATGCAGCAAGGAAGGGCTCTGCTGCCCACGCTTCTCTATACATTCCTTTACCTTTTTCCTTCTGATCTGTGAAATCCTATTTATTCCTTATTGGTGAGGTTTCTTCCCTTTACTGCCTTTCTTCTCAACCTGTTTGCCCTTCTCCCCAGCTTCTCAAGACTTTGCTGGAAAGGATGTGACATAACAAGGCTTGTCTCAGGCACTGCCACAATCTCTGTCTTGCTCTGTGACCCCTGTACTTGAAGCCATTTGTTGGTCTACAGGTGGTCGTGTGAGACAAAGGTGGACATTTTTTTATTCACAGACCGAACTACTGAGGGAGATCCAGACAGGACAGTCTTAGGAGCCCCCAATTCACTGTGGACACTTGCTGGGACTTTCCTCTGTGTCTTGTTTCCCCTGTGAAGGAATGATTGTGATTTGAAGGGTGTATCAAATATGAAGGTTGCCAAGTTCCATAGCACTGCCTGAATGGGTCATGAAAGGATACTGCACGCTGGCAGAATCAAGAGACAGTGATGCAAAGCCCCTAATGGTTAGGATACACAAGAGCCCTCCACTGCCTTCTGTATTTGCTAGAGTAAACTGGAAAGCAGCTGTCACATGCAGGCAGGTGCTTCAGTAGAAGAATGTGAATGATAATGCCAGTGCCTCACAAGGGTTATCTCCACAAACTCATTTTTCTTCCTGAAGGTGGTGAAGACATTGTGGTGGGGTAGATGGGAATATTGTGGGTAGGACCATAAAGGTGTTACTAACCAGGAGCTGCCTTTGAACTTACTAGGAGCCACCTCTGCACCAAACTTAATAGGCAGACACAAAGGCAGAAGGATTGGCTTGAGCCCTCACAGGTACAATATTTCATGGGAAGAACACTGTCAAGAGATTTAAAGCAATATTGTTTGTCAGGACTGGTTTCATGCATAAGTGATACTGGCAGCTACACTGTGAATGCCACGGTGGGGTTAAGATGAGCATGCTCACCATTTCCAGGCTCTGGCAAGGGGATTCAAGGTTTCCAACCAGAAACACAAAGCAAAATGCAGACGTTGCAAACTCATGCAAATTGAGACTGAAACAAAGGTCAGTATGAATCCTTGTGAACTACTGTTAATCTCTGAGATTCTTAGGGCTCTGATTGTGCATTTTAATATATTGGAAAGGTTTTTGCTTTAGTAGAACTAATCAGGACACTGACTGGATCCTACACCTAAGAATCAAAAACCTTTTATCTCCCTTGACACTGAAGACAGAACCTCAGGATAGTCAAATCCAGTCCTGCAGGGTTTTAGTGATTGAAATTCTGTGTTTGCATGCCAATTTTCCAGCTGATAACTCTTAGAGTTGTCAGGACATAACGACCTGAAAATGAGCACATTTCTAGATGACCATCAGTGTATAATTAGTCCATTAAAATTGTCAAGATGCTACTTTTGGTTAGTTAAAAGATGCATCAAAATCATTCTATTGTTTAAAAATAGAAGACTTTTGTTTTTTTTTTTCCTCCAAGGAGAAAGCAGGCTTATTCCTTCATCTGTGATTTATGATCAGGGGTGTGTTGCTATTATAACACTCTATTGACACCACAAATGGGCTTGCTGGTAATATTGAGTGTAACTGCAGGTAAGCCAAGTTTAAGTCAATGAGAACTGTGCTGGGAATGTGTAAAGTAGTGAAAAACTTTAAGCCTTCAGAAAAAAAATCAGACTCTAGATTTTTCATTGTGAACATTCAAAGAAATCTTTTGACTGCACCTCAATCCCCATATGTAAAATGGAGATGATAACAGCGCCTTGGCTCACAAGGTTTCTGTAATGATCAGCTCATTCAGTTTGTACAGAACAGAGGATCAGAACCACTAGTGCCCTGAAGCTCCAATCTTTTACATCAGACAGTGACCTGGCCCCGGGCAGAACATCATTCATGCCAAGAATCCTTCTTAATTGGTGGCCATGTAAAAGTGACATGTTGAGCTAGTTGTGCTGCTATGCAATGTATCGTGAGACATGTACATTCTCAGATAAGAAAATACATTGCAATGAAGCAGATTCTTGTTTTTATATCAATAATTACATTTTGATTGTGATTTTTATTCTGGGAACATAGTTTTGAATGAGCAATTCCTGTGTTCACAAAGCTCGGAAAAAACATGTACAGTGTTATAGGAACCAAGAGGAGCTACCTGATTTGAATTCATAAGTTCCTTTTATTCTTTTTTCTCCATAGTTTTTAATGGGTAAACACTGAGAATGGATGATTTGCAATCATCAGCTGTGTGAGGGTTGCTCTATATGCATGGCATAGTTTTCTCATGAAAAGCTTTGTCTGGAATGCAAAAATTTATTTGTGAAAAATTATACATATAAAATTTCCAGCATACATCCAAAGAAGGATAGCAAGACTGCTTCTGCCAGGTTGGCCCCAGAAGTCCCAAATCTGCAAAGCTTGTTTGGATGAATTTGTTTTATTTTGTCAAACTTTTTTTTCCCTCTATCCAACTTGTACAAACTCTTTGCATATTTTTTTAATACACATGAATAAAAGATATTCCTGTGGACTGAAATAGTACACAGACTTTCCAGATCAAATGTTTTCGTTCTTCAGGTGAAATGTGGAAATGAGAGATAGTGTAGTCATTATAATGTATTATTTGTTTGTTTGAACAAATATGGCCACAGCAATCATTTCCATCGATTTTCTAAGAATAAGTTTGCCTTTTTTTTTTTCTAACAGAAATCAATAAATGCAAAATTTTCTGCAAAGCCTTCAGTTAAAAATATTCCTCCCTCAACCTCATGTATATTAAAGTGCACAGAATATGCTGACTAGCATAATGCAATAAAAGTGATTACTGGGAGGCAGTGGAGGTGATTAAATATCACACAGTAGTCAGAGTTACCTGGAAATATTATGCATCCAACACTCAAGAGAGGGAAAAAAACCCCATGTCACAACAAACAAGTTCTTTAGAAGTTTCCAACTCCTAACCAGCCACCCTCTTCTATACATGGCTCTGTGGACAGGGTTTTAATGGATGCATGACAGCAGGCATTGTCTTACATAATGTGAAAAATTTCATCATTAGGAGGGAGGCAGATGAATGTCCATTGTAACACATATTTTGACAAGGAAGCCTTAGGTTCTCCTGAGAAAACAACATAGGCAAAGTATCTGCCTGTTTACAATTGACATGGTTAAATATTGAGGAGCTTGTTCAACCGGTTGCTGAGCAAACTGGAGAATTTACTGTTGGTGCTGGGGAGACTAATTCCTCACTTGACGACTGGCTGACTTAGCCATACATTTCTAAGTCCGAAATACAGTAATGATTTAAAGCAGGGAAAAACCATCAATTAGTCATTTTCTAACTCCCTCGGGGTATTGAAAGTATGGAAACTATTATTTGCAGTGGGGAGAAGTAACTTAAGTCTTAGAGCAGAATATGTTGATGATGGCATGAAACTTTAACAAATACAAGATTCTTTGGTCTTCCTACTAAATTTATTGTCAATATGGGTGAAATCTGAGGAGGGAATATGAGTAATGAGCCACAGATCAGAAAAATCCCTATAGATATTCTTCTGTTCATTAGAACACATATTCTCTGTTGAAAATGTACATATTGGAGCTGATTCTTTTCACTGGACCTCTTCCTCATATCCTCCATCTCCCTGTAGTGCCAGACTGCAGCTCTTTGTCTCATTGCAGACTCCCAATTTTAATGCAGTACCAGCTTGCCAATCTAGTTTTTTTTCAAACCTCTCTGAACCTTAATTTATTCCAGATCTCCCTTTAAATGAGAAGCATGAGAAGTGTAATTTAAACAATGAGTCTGGTCCCAGGAGTTCTTGAACACCTCAAATTCATGATAGCTTCAGTGAAAATTATAAGGTCTCAGCTCACCTTTTCCAAGACCTGACTTCTGATTATGCCTAAAAATATTATGTGGATTCTAGACCAGTGATCTTAGGTCTTCTCAACTTTTTGCCATACATACACTCCACTTTATTTTATGGAAGATTTCTGCATTTTAACTGACTCACTTCCATGTGAACTGACTAATTCGATCAAGATTTTCATAAGTAACATTTCTCTACATAGATTGCTGCTTCTTGTAGCCCCAAACAAAGTTATTGATCAGAGTTGAGACCTTAAAAATGTAGGTTCTTACCTCTTCACGCACAAAAGCATATGCTTAAATTAAGCCACACTGCCAAAATCAGAGGAGCTCTGCCCTGCTGCTCAGCCCTGTAGACCTCTGTCCATTCAGGCATGGCTGATTAACGCCTTGCTTCCTCGTATTCAGCTTTCTTTTAGATGCAGGACTCAAATTTCCTGGAAGGAAGAACACAGTTATAGCCCAGTATTCCAGGTACTTCTCCAAGGAAGAAAAGTTGTGTGCTTCTCCAACAACTTTTTATGCATTCTACTGGGTACTTTTTTAGTCTGTCATTCAAAAACTGCCCTAAAAGCAAAATTCCCAAGTCAGAGGTTTGTGTGCAGTATCTAGTGGGAAAAAATGTTGGAGAAAGATTGAATGAGACCATATTTTGCTTGAAAGATTAAAACAAATTGAAAAAGCATCCAAGATTAGTAAAAATCAGTCTAGCAGTGTCTACTCACTGAATTACATAGATTACGGGTTTCAGTGAGGGAAAGGAGTCATATCTGACTTGTCTTAAAAACAATTTAACATGTTAAACAAAAACATCATCCCAAAGCACCTGCTCTCACAAAAGACTTCCAAGTCCTTTATCAGCTAAAGGTCAAAGAATATTCTGAAACCACAGTGTATAATGGGAGAAATTTCAGATAGGAGTATCATGGCACAGCTGTTCTTTACATATTCAAACTCAAAGGATTTCAGAAAATATTGCATACTTTCTTGGGGTTTTTAATTTCTGAAACAAAGATATAGTTTCTAAGCCTGGTTGTTATTATTATTATTATTATTATTATTATTATTATTATTATTATTATTATTATTATTATTATTATCATTAGAGGCTACAGAGGGAACCTAATGACTAGAAGGAAATCTGAGACAACAAAGTTTATGACTATATTTTTCTTGTAATTTTTATTAATATTCTCTACAGTATTCTCTTTCATACGAAAGGAAAAATCACCTGAAACTTCTTTATAAATGTAAGTCTGGCCTTCACTGTTAAAACAATGCCATGCTGAGGCCATGTTCAAAGACAGTGAGACAATGGCAGCAGCAAAGCTTTGATTGTGCTTCTTATTTGTCTTAATAGGATGATAACTTTAAAGAGCAGAGCCTACCTCTTTTTACATTGAACTCAATGGTAAATCTTTCACTGGGACATGCCCTAAGCTCAGTGAACTGAAGATGCCTATTGTGTTCAAATATGAAATAGTAAAATAATTTATATTGTTCTCTTGTCTTTTACTATTGTATTCAAAAATTTTGCTTTTATTTGTTGTAGCTGTGATCTATCAGAAACACAGTGTGAAAAGAATGTTTCTCTCTGTAGAGCTGGGCCACTTTAATGGGAAGGAAGGAAGCTGAGAAGGTGAAGTGATGAGCCTGAGGCAGTTTCACCAGTATGAATAGGCTGCATTACAGCCATCTGCTCAATATGATAAAACCAGAGCATAGCCACATTCTGCCTTAGCTGACCACAACCATAACCAGTTCTGACAGGCTGATTTCAGGCTTGAGGGTTGTGGTTCAGTAAGTCTGGATCATGAGTGACACTAGTGATCCTTAGGTGATCTCTGGACTTAACTTGAAAATAATATCAGAACTAGAGTTATTTAACTTCAAGCCGGAATGCCAGGTGAAAAAAAAAAAACAACCCCACCGGGTACAGAGAGAACATTTTTCTGATGTAAATATGGATAGGTGCAGATAAATAAAAACATCTTTTGATTATTTTTAAACTTTAGTCTGTTATATGAATGAAACAGCACAAACAGAAAATACAAATCACTATAGTTTTGGGAGAAATCACACCAGAAAGACAGAACTCGAGATGTCTCACTCTAGAAGATTATTGTGGTTTGAAAAGTAATTTTTCCCTGCAAGGAACTTGGCAGCTTCCTTCAGGTATGAGAGAACCAATTAGCTGGCTAGTTCTAAGATGGATATTCTGTTTAGCCATTTAAGAAGCTGAATATGCTTCTGTGATGCGCATTTAACAAAGGAGAAGCCCGGGAATCTCTCTCTTGCTTCTGGCTTCTGAACAGGTAACAGGAAGCCTGCAGAGCTGGCCTGGGCCGGGCCGGGCCAGGCCCTCACAGTCAGGCTCTGCCCGCTCTGCGGGGCCGGGCCAGGCTGGACCGGGCAGCGCCCCCTCGGCTGGGCCTGGGCAAGGCTGAGATCCTGCTGCAGCTGAATCCTGGCCTGGCTGCTGGGATCCTGCCACAGCTGAATCCTGGCCTGGCTGCTGAGATCCTGCCACAGCTCAGTCCTGGCCTGGCTGCTGGGATCCTGCCGCAGCTGAATCCTGGCCTGGCTGCTGAGATCCTGCCGCAGCTGAATCCTAGCCTGGCTGCTGGGATCCCGGCCACTCCTGCCTCCCCCTCTCCCCAGAAAAAGTTTGCAGCTGCTTTGGCTACTGCCCAGCAGAGATCATGTGACCAACAGCAGAGCCCAGGAGAGATACAAACTTCTTTCAGTACACAGATGAAACTTACAGACATCAATCCTCTCGCAAGTAAGAGGAAGAGAAAGAGCGAGGACACGTGAAGAAACCAACAACCAACATGGAGGTCAGTGAAGAAAGAGCCGAAGCCCAGAGGGAGGAGAAAGAGGAGATGCTTTAAGCTAAAATTCTTTTGTGAGGCCATGGTGATGGACTATGATATATTAGACTATTCCTTGTAACTCATTAATGCAATTGGGGGGATACAGGGTTCTAACTGCAGCCTGAGCAAAGGCACCCGTGCTGAAGCAAGCAGATGTTGAAGTAGCTGTGGTCTAAGGAGAAACTTGAACAGAGAGAGATGAGGAACCATGCCACAGAGATGAGAGAAATGGGAACCCTTGCCCCAGGAATAGAAGAAGAGAATCCTTGCTCCAGGGATAGGAGAAACATTGCTTCTAGAGAGAGAGAAGAGAAGACCCTTTGCTTTTCTACCAGAAAACTCATCCTTAAAACAGTAGCCCAGTAGACAGAGATGAGCCCTCAAAAGCAGTTGTGGGAAGAACTGTGCGTCGAGGGAAGGAACTTTCACGTTGTGGACAGATTTCCTTTTCCAGGTGGCTGATTCGCTGTGATCTTGGAGCCATGAGAGAACTGTGTTCCTGTGGAAAAGTCTCCATAGCCTGGCAGGAGAAACTCCTCTCCCTAAGTGAACTGAAGAAAGACTATTTTAGACGTGGCAAACTGACTGAAAGTCCCATGTTTTGTTTCCTTACATTGTTGGTGGGAAGGAATTGATGAGGTAGGGAAAGGAGATGTGTCTGAAGGTTTATTCTAGCTCTTAATATTTTCCTTTTAGTTCTGTTAATAAAACTGTATACCTTTTAAGGTTTTGAGCCTGCTTTGCATTTCTCCTAATCCTTATCTCACAGCAGAAAATTAGTAAATAAGTTTAGTGGGTGCACTGGTGTTCGGCCAGAGCGCACAACCTGCTACATTAAATTGGTGTTGTGTAAGGATGGTGAGCTAAAACCACTACATTAACTGGTGTTTCTGCCTGGTTTTCGAACTGAATCCACTACAAAGATGAAGAACATAATGCTGATAATATCCATATCACAAGGATACAGTCACACTTTACTTTTACCTTTCTCCTGAAATATATTTTTTTCACTTTCCAAGACTAAATTGAGACCTGAGGCATTTACTCTTTTAATATTTACTTCAGAACATTATGTCTTTTCATTATAATAGCAGTCAAAGCCCTAAGTTCATATCCACTTTACTACAAATCCCCTCATTTACAATAGAGTTGGTACTTTTCTCCTCAAAAGTTCTATTCCAGATCCCAATTTCCTTGCATGGCACTTCTAGTAGGCCAAGAAACAAGACTAGATGTGGAAGGTTGGAGTGTTTATCTTCATTTATCGACATTCAGAACTGCTGGACATGGACTATTATTGACCCTGAAGCTGAATAGCTATGTTAATCCTGCACTGTGCTAATCAAACCTAACTTCCTGAAATCCAAGACAGCAGTATTAAAATGAGGGAAAATGAGTGGTTAGGAAGAGCAGGAGAAAGACAAATATTGTTTGAGCATGTGAGTAAAAAATCACATTGGAATGTTGATGTAATGAAGCACCAAAGCTGCTTATATTGAAAGGTAGAGATAAAAAACACAACTTCAACCCAGCTTTGTTATGAATGTGATGAGAGGGTGAGAAATGAGGTTAAATGGATACAAAGATCAAAAATACCCCAAATCCCTCACACTGCCAAAAGTTCTATACTGCTTGGTAAGACATCTGTGTGTTTTGTGTCCCAGCCAGGTATAAGGTCAAGAGAACAGTCTATAGATTCATGTATGCAGAATTTCTCTTCAAGGCATGATCTTAGCACTGACCTCTGGAAAAGAATTGGAGACATACTATAATCTAAAGAGAAAAAGATATTGCTGAGTGTATAGAATTGAAATCTGCAATCTAGGCACCTCTAATCAGACATTTGGACAGGTCTGGAAAAGTGGCAGAAGGCTGTGAAGTCTATCCAAATGTCTTCTGAATTACTCACAAAATATATGTACCAAATCTCTCCTACAACAAAACAAAACAAAACAAAACAAAACAAAACAAAACAAAACAAAACAAAACAAAACAAAACAAAACCCAAAAAAAACCCCCAAAAAACCCCCAACCAAACAAACAAAAACACAAAACAAAATAAAAAAACACAAAAGACAAAAACCACCTGGCAGACAATTTCCTAATTTGGCCTGTTTTGAAAGCTCTGCAATGTTAGTTTGTTTTTTTTTTTTTTTTAATCAGTTATTCCTTTTTACGTCAGCCCTTTGTTCTATTTAAGAACAGAGAAGATCAAACACTTCAAATTTGTCTACATGAGGTAATGGTGTGCCAGATAGCCACAGAAATAGGGCAACTGTTGTCTTTCTGTGCCGTGATGTGGCTGACCCAAAATGCAAGATCAAGACTGCTGTCAAATGACCGATCACAATCTCTTCAAACAAATTGCTTAGAAGCAGCTTGTCTACTAATATAAGAATAGCAAAAGAAATGTTGAAAATTATCTCACGGATTAACTGTGATCTGAAATCTTCAAAAGGAAAGATTCCTGTGAGTCTGAATGGATTTTGAACTTGGTTTAAAATCAATTACTCATTAATATAGGAGAGAATGTCAGAAAGTAAAGCACCTTGTGTGAATAGGCACACACCAAAATGAATTAAAACTAGAGCAGGATATATGATGGAGTATGATTGATACTGAACTCAAAAAATTTACTTTTGATATAGAGTGGGATTTTGAGAAAAGTTCAAACAGTATAATTGTATATGTTCAATGGAGGAAGAGAATGATATCTTATTAGATACAATATAAGTTGTGGGAAAAAAGCCACACATAATTTTCAAAGAAAATTATTATTAAAAAAACTGTCAAAATGACTTTATGGTAACACCACCTAAGGGGTAGCTATCACTGCTGGACCAGCAGTAACCCACTTCCTTTGTGTATGCCACTGTAATAATACAATGGTTTCTACAGAAATGCACTTGCCACAGGAATTAATATCTAGTCATTTACTATAGAATTTCCCTGTTAAGTTAAAGAGCAGTGACAACATTTTTGTGATACTTATTCCCACATTGCTGGAAAAGTACCTCAGCAAACTTTTGCATACCTGTTTAGAGATTGCCTTTCTTAAGCCTGTGTGTCGAACTGGGCATCACACAAAGTGATCAACATATCATCAGTTAATATTTATTAAAGATTTAGTGGTTTTGGTTTGTTTCTCTATTTCACATAATTTCATGTGTGAGGTTTTTGTATAAAAAAAGAAGTCTGAAAGCTTGCAATCTACTCCAACTTGCATAATTCCAGCACAGTGTCTTGACTCCTTTGTGTTTTGCCCAGTCTTCACATTTATAGCTTGTTGGATTAACAAACTCATGCGTCATGCTTGTGTACAGCAAGAATAATTTACCTTGCCAGTGGCCAGAGGTGTGCTTGATGTTATTATTCAAAACGTCACTCACTGTTGTGAACTATTTTTTGTGTAGTTCACAGAGCTGGACAGGTAGAAGAGCTTTAGTTGAAAATGTTTTACGATTCCTCTCTTGTATATATGTTTCCTCAACACGATCCAGTTTCTTTCCAAAGAGCAACCTTTATTTGCAGTAGCGTGAACTCCAACACACAACATTTGTAACCATGCTAGCAAGCTACAAAGTCAGTTCTATTGCCTGAACACAAAAAACTTCCATTCAAACTTCATACAATCTATAGCACACTGAAATTCAGATTAGCCATTGACATGATGAGTCTTGAGAAGAATGCCAAAGCCTTGAAGCTTCTCACTGGACGGAACTTAATTAAAACATTAAAGGGTACAATGTATCAAAAGCCTGTTGGTCAGAGTGATAATAAATAAAGGTAAATTACCCTTCTGACTCACTTGACTCATAAACCACTTTCGCTGTAGTGAAGATTATATGTAGTAATGATATACAACAGATTGGCTTGCTGTTATCACATATAATTTTTATTATCAAAGATGAAAAGTGTATGTGTGCTATATAGAACCAGAAATATTAAAACTATGACTGTTGCATATACCTTGGAAGATTTAAGTTGAAATGAAAGGCGGAAAAGCTGGGTGAGTTCAGCAAGTCACTGTTGAAACCCACACCTTTATTTTCAGCAGTATAAACACAAGAGATCATGCTTGACAGAGGCAAGACACTAGGAAAACAACGGTGTTACCTCTCTAAACACCTCATTATGTGGTCAGTAGTAAATAAACATTCATAACCTCCTGGTATGCAGGGCACAAAAATGAGGTGAAGATTACGATAGGCCCCATTTGAACATGTTTTTTTTTTTTATCTATTTACTCAAAAAACTTATCATGAATTATAGGCAAGAGCAGTCCAATGATTATGAGAAAAAGTTCAATCATTATGTGGCACTTAAAATAAGCACTGTTTGTGAGAGTGTCAGTCCTACTCATGGTATCGGATCAGGATGAAGATCAGCTCTTTTCTGGATGTGGTTACTTTGTATGCTTTTATAATTGATTAGTTTACTGAATACAAGTTATTGGCTATTTGTCATCTGGTTTCTACTCTTAAACACCTCCAATTTAGACAGCCCAGTTCCTAGGGAGCATTAGTAAGGAAACTATCCAGGATCTGAATTTCTTAAAGGCTGATGACTTACAGAAATGGTTGACATATTTTATGAACACATGAGGAGTGCATAGAAGTACATGTTAGGGTTTTAGTTTAAACACGGTAGCAACATTTGACACGTAGACCTCTGCTCCAAGCAAAAGAAACCCAACTGCAGCTGGCAAACAATATTTGTCAAGGCAAAATCTCTGTGCTAAGTAGAAAGAAGAGGAAGGAAAGAGGTTTTTGAAAGATATCCCAAGTTCAGCCTGGGCAGTCTTATGTCACCGGGCATCCCACAAAGAGAAACTGTCACATACATAGAGCAATAAATTTACATGTCTGGTTTAGAAACAGCCCAAGGAAGTTGTTTGGGGTAGTAATAGTTAACAAACAAATTCAAATACAACAAATTAGAGGAACCAAGTTACTGATAGCAGAATGTGAAAGAAAGATTATCCTTAAATACAAAATAAGCTAAAGGTGAAATATAGATGGCATTGCTAATGAACAAGAGAAAAATGAGAGTATGAGAGAATTGTTTTCTCTTGGTCATGAAACTCTGGATTTCAGAGTAAAACTTACATTCCCTGTAACTTCAGACTGTTCCTTTCATTTACAGGGAAATTTTCCTAAAATTGTATTGGGTGAGTACAAGGAAATTCTAAACCCAGATAATCATGTGAAGGAGAAAAAGAGCTGTAACAGTGACTTTCAGCACTCTTTTCAAAAAAGGCCAACAAAGTCACAGATCTGCAGGGTTTTTTGCATAAAATGCAAGTCTTTAAGCCAGCCTTGCGAGCAAACACCTAGTATTGTCTGTGCCACCAACAAAATCCAAAATGTGAGATGAAAAACTTTTCTTAGAAGCCAACAAAAATGCCACTCAAAGAATATGCAGCAGAGCCTTTGCTTTATGAACCCAAAGTTAATAGATGAAAAAGGAGCAGATAGACAATCAGAGGAACACACTATGATTTTCATTCATACTGCTTGCATAGCAGTTCATGAAAATATGAATATAGAATCATAGCACATGAATCCCTGGCTCAGCTTTTTGCTACCTTTGGCCACTGGCATCAAAGAGCAGTGCATGGAGTGAGAACGGTATGGGAAAACAACAAGGGCATGTGTAGGTTATCACAGCCTCCTCAACAAACTGTGGCTTTTAAGAAGTCCTTCCCCAGTTAAATTAGTCTCTTTTGAAGATTTATGCCTGGTTTTCAAATATAGACATAATAAAAAAAAACAGTAGAGAGATTTCCAGTTGGCCTTCTAGTGGCCTGGGCTGGGAGAAAAAAATAGGGAGGGCACTGAGACCTGTAGTGTGCAGGGAAAGAATGGAATCAGGCAAGACTATGATGCCATATGTCATCAATTATCACATTGATTAAAAGTGAGTTTCTTGCCTCATCCCCCTCAACAAGCCACTAACCACAGCTATTTCATGGGGTCTGTCTGTTCCCCGCTATTTCATCCACACAAAGACAACTGCTGTGGTTCAGTTTACATTTGGTGTGTTTGAAGAGTAAGAGAGAAAATATCCCATTGCTCCCTATGAACTGCTGCTGGTGCACAGATAGTGCTCCTGATTTTAACTATCAGGATGCAAAAGCTTTCTTGCCTGACCTGGTGGGTGCCTCTGCTCTGTGCTGTTGGAATGCTGTGGGATCAGAGGGCTTTCACCACTGGGGTACAATGCAGTGCCTGACGGGTAAGAGCTCTGCGCATACCACAGGCGTGCACTTAAGCACGTTAGCTCTCTGCAGGAGAGATCACAGCCGTGTTGCTCTGTAAGCTTTGAAGGACTTACTGTAGACATAAAGGAAAGCTTGAAGCAAAAAATCCAAAAGCAAGCAGAATAACATAAACAATTGCTTTCAAATCCTGTGGTAGGCATCATTTTGGCATATTTTCAATGTTTATTACACACTTAAAAAATATGTTACTGCCACAGAACTGTGTTATCATGAAGTTACATATCAACAGAAATTGTGAATAATAGCTGTGCATTTGTGGGGGCTTTTTGAATTTGAAACTGACTCTCACTATTTGTTTATATGCCTTCTGAGGCATTTTAATGCCTTTGAAAATCTGGTCTTGGTCTTAAAATCCATTTAGTGTCTAGTCAAGGGCATAGACTCTAAAACTGAAAATTAGTGATCATAATGAGTTTCTGCTTTTGTCACACACTACAGCTCAGTGATTTAGGCAGAGTGCTGAGGTGTTTGAAAGGCAAAGTGTGTAAGCAAGGGACTCAGAGTATTCCCTCCCAGCATTTCAGGAAGTGAAACTATAGAATTTCCCTAACTGCACCATGTAGCCAATGACAGAGGGGAAAGACAGTGGACAGTTCTCTGATACCAAACATGACACCATACCCCCAGCACACAGCAGAGCAAGCCAGCTCCTGCTCCACTTCCTAGAAGACATAACAACACAGATCCTGAGAGGAGGAAAGCCATGTCTGGTATCTCATGTACCCCTTATTCGGTATGCCCATGACTGATCTGAGGATCAGTCATATCATATAAGAGGTAATCAATGTCAAGGAATGTTAAATCAGTCTCGGATTATATGTCAAGTGATTGAAAATGAATATTTGTATTCCACGTTACAAGTAAAAAATATTTGCTTCTGGAGCAGTGGGCAAGATGTGCCTTAATATAAAACACAGAATTCTGTTTGGGATATTAACAGTAAAAGAATACTAAAATTGTGGTAGTCCAGAAAATAGAGTTAAGAATATAGAAGGATTTGCATATGAAGGTTGCAAGAGCTAGGATGATTTAGTGGTGAAAAAGAAACACTAGAAGGCATTTAATTAAAGCATTTAAGATTATGAAGGGTAGAGTCAAAAACTAGCCAGTCCATCTTTTTAACCGTGTCTCAGAACACCAGAACAACAGCAGGGTCACTTGAAGTTAATGACAGGTAAATGTAAAACAAAAGAGAGAGAATAATACTTCACACAGCATGTAATCAGCCTGTGGGATTTCTGTCATGGAGGGTCACTGAGTCAAACACTTCAGCTGAATTTTAAAAAGGGGAAGATAATTTTATGACCAAGATGGTAATTTTATGAACAATGGTATTTATGTTTGCTAAAATAGGAACATTAAAATTCATATGGTCAGGGATAAGACCATTACCAGGAAGGAATTCATTGTACTTTCCTCACTATCCACTCTAGACTTGTCTCTCATGGCACAGCTGTTAAAAAATATTTTCTGATGCAATCAGTATTGTTTGAGACTTAAGTTGAATGTCATCTCTAGAGAGGGAGATTATCCCCTCTAGTGCAGAGACTTGAAAACCGGACTTCTGAGTGCACCATAAACCAGATATTACATTGTTAAAATTCTCTGTAGGTTTGAGGATACCGTGGACCAGATGTAGCTCAGGTTCACATCAGTTGAGAAGGTCTACCACTGAAATCTGTGTGGTGTAAAGAAAATTCCATGTAGAGTCACTGTAAGAGATAGACTACTTCAAAAACTAAATCCTTCAATTGAGCTAGAGGAGATTTCACATTGTGTTGCTTAGTTAGAGTACAAGAAATAAAGAATGAATGTTATGAATCCTGTGATGATAGTGGTCTGAATACACCACCATAATGCATACTTCTATGAACAATAATTTGCATTTGATCTTTCTGTCTATTGTCTCATGGTCACATCAGGCTTCTTAAAATGTACTTTTCACTGCTTAGTGCAACAAAACTATTTGAGAGTTGAGATGATTGATAAAGAATTGGGCATAGTTCATTTTAGTCACCTAAACTTGATTTATCAAAACTATTTTTAAAATAAACTTGAGAGGGTCCTGTGAATAATTTCAAAACAGAATTTTCAGCATGAACTCTTTATTGTCGAAAAGTTATTCCTCAGAAGTCCACAGGGCATCCTAATGGTTTATTTAAAGTTTATAGTTGAACTACTTAGACTGAAGCCTGCTAATGTGTAGATGTAGTTTTGAGGAAACTTGCACAAAATCTAATGACAATTATGTTCAGGAACATAACTGCAAGCTGGTCTGTAATGTTACTTACAGATATGATAGGAAATAATTGGTTCCACCGTACGAACCTTCCAATATGTTTCATTAGCAGCTTTATTATAGAAACAAAATTAATTCCCATAAATAAACGTCCATTAATTTTGAATTAATGTTGCAAATATATAGCAATTATGTAAAGGAAGGTGAAGGGGAAACCTTATTAAAATAGCATGAAACATAAATAATAAAAAAATATTAGTATCTTTAAATTCTCAGCTTCACAACATGGATCTTGATCCCAAGATAATAGCATTATTAATTTAATGTTTAATTGATAATAAATAAAATAATGGTGATTGTTAACATGCATCTAAAAATCTGTCTCCCCACACAAAGAATTTAGATTGTGCCTATAATCCCCCTAATGAAAAAAAAAAGATATAAAAATATAGTAATTAATCCAGAACATAAGTCAATAACTACGGATTGCAGAGCTTTGCTTGTTCTTTCAGTACTTTCAGCCCACAGAACATGTTTATGAACAAGGTTGCAAATTCTGGGTTACCACTGAGCAATGCGATTACAAGACAGGGCTGCTGCAGTCAATGGCTTTTCAGTGTGATTTGAATCACAGAGCAACGTGTCCCCAGCTGAATTTAAAATCCTAATCATAGTACTGACACTGGAAACCTGTGTCTAACAGTTACGACACTCCCACAATCAGGAAAAAGAAACATAGTATGTAATTATATTTCCAACAAACAGAGCTCAAAAATGAGCTACAGATAGAGACTTCTTCATAATGTATTGTCAGTAAAGCAATAAGAGCAAATGCATTTGAGAAAATCACAGTTTAATCCCAAACAATTCATACAGACAAAACTCATTCAGTGAGCAATTTGTTAAGATACATTCAGTTCTGGTTTATGCTTACATGAAGCTTTTAATACACATGAAAACATGAAAAACCTATCATTTTTATTGTTCCCTCTTTTTTTTTTTTTTTAAGCAAGTTAATTTTCTTTATTTCCACTAGAACTGTTTTTACATTTTCAGCCATATTCTGCATTTTACCATGTGCAAATTATACCTGTGGGGAAAAAAGTTTCCATTTTAAGGTAAACATCATTGTCCACCCACAGATTGTGATGTTTGCTTAGGCAAGTTCCTTTTTTAAATGAAATGACCTTGCAATGATGACTGAAAATGTATAAAATAAGTTTTTCATCTCTGAGGGCCTGATTCTATTAAAGTAAGTGAAAGTGATTCCATTGACCTCTGTGAACTTTGGAAATTGTCCTAAATTGAGAAGGGTTTAATGTGTGTGAGTGTGAATAGATGAAACATAAGCTGTGATACAGTTGGGGTGGAGAAAGTACCTCTTGATGATCAGAGAAGTTCACTGAACAGCAGTAAGAGTTCTAGAATGAGTTAGACAAACATCTCCCAAGAATGACATAGGTGTGACTTACTCTGCTTTGAGAGTGATGTTAATGCCCCAGCATGATCTAGGAACCAAAAGACTTCAAAGGACCATTAAAGTACAAGCCGAAGTATTTCAAAGAATTGCTTTAAAAATACTGAAACTATTAATCAAATAATATAGTGAATTAATTTTAAAGAGTCTAGTGTATATATTTTATTAACAGGTACACACAGAGCAATTTTATAAATATAAACACATTTTAAAGCACACTAGTGACATTTGCAAACTTGGCAGCATTTCTTAACCTGCTAGGAAAGATTATTTGGAGGCAGTATGTTACAGCTAAATTTTGCCCAGGTCTCAATTGTTGCATTTAAAGGCAGCACAGATCTCCCCACCCCTGCAGGTAGAAACCTCAAAATGAACACAGGTTCAAGGCAAGGCGAATGTCAATCTGAAGCAAAGGCTTCTTATCATTATCTAATTATGGCAAGTGAATGCACTTCATTTGTCATCCTGTCTTTGGGCAGATTAGGTCTAAGCTTCAGCCTAGGTTTAACATCCTGTGGTTACCTAAACCAGACTGCTCTTGGTCTGTGGTCAGTTCTAGCTGTGGAGGTGAAAATTTAGTTCTTTCTGTAGTCTCTTGTCCATGACCAATGGACATGCTTTAATTCATCTTGTTTTGACATTTCTTTCTGGTCTTAGCATAAAAATTGAAGTTATACAGAATCTTGAGACCTACTGAAGATCTACAGCAGACTCTTCCCACATTCCCTCAATAATTCTCTACATGTATTTCCTGATTTTAAGGTTCAGAGCAGATGTCTCCTGACTTACACACATCTGAAGTAACAGCATTGGTGACTGGGGCCCCAGAATGATGTAGAACGATGTCTTGTATCCCATCCAGATTTATTCTGTGATTGAACAAATCATATTACAGATAAAATTAATCTGATACATGAAATTAAAATGCAGGAAATTGTGAAATCCAAACTTCTGTTCTACTCATTAGATCTGCCTTCTGCTGAGACTTCTGAAAATCAGAGTGCAGGCACTGAGAATACATGAAGGTTCGAAGTCAGTAGGAATCAGGCCCCAGTCACGATAGCTCCTGGAAAAATGCCAAGCTGCAGCCTGCTTTTGAAAGTGTGCTAGTCAAGTATCATTCAGTCTGAAAGATACTGACCATCACAAAGGGATTTAGGACCAAGTCCTGCCAACACTCATTCTGGTGTTCTGTGGCAGGTAATCCCACAGACTCAGTGTGACTATCATTCTGCCATTAATCCAAGCATATATATTTGAAGGATCAGACCATCAGATAATAGAGTAAATAGGTGCTGTGGATTCCCTGAATGGCTCTGATAAATCTGTTCCTGACTTGCCTAGGTAGCATGAGTAGAGACATCATCAGTTATGCACCTTTCTTGTGTTTAGCAACGTTTAAAAAAAAAAAAAAAATTCTTGCCAAAAACAAGGCAAATGAAGTAAATACAAATATCATCTAGTTTCTTGAATATTTATCATAAAACTTTAAGATACCTCTGTAAGGACTCAACAACTTTGTCCTTTCACAGTTCATATACTAGTAAAGCTTTACTTACCTGCCTTTAAATGAAAAACTTTTGTCTCAGGTAAGGTGACGTTGTTTTGCATTTGTTTTTCTTGACTATGCATTTTGATATTGCATTTTATAATAATAGCACTAAGTATCATTCTCTTGAATAGCCTCCTTTCAGAAAGTGTACAGAATGTTAATGCTTCTTAAATTCAAGCCATACCTTGAAATTTTAATTCTTCTACTCTTTATCCCATAAATTATTTTAACTGGTGTTCTATTGAGTACTATTGCTCTCTTGAGGAGAGCAATGCTTTCTTTTCAAGTAATAGTTCTTCCAAAATTGTCAATACCAATTTGTTAAGAAGTTCACCAGAAGCAAGCTAGAGCTGTGTTAGGAGAACCTGTTGCTGCCCACACTTCTGTCTATTATCCTGTGGCAATGGAGTTCCCTCCACTCTCTCTCTTAACCCTTGTTAAGATCTCTCACTTAATTCTTGGTATAATTTAAAATAAAAATTGTTTAAAAGAAATCAGTAAAATATTAAGTCATTTCTGTGTTAGATTATTCTGTGGTGTATGTGTATACATATATATATATATAAAAAACATAAAAATCATAAATAATCTTAAAAAATCATGGAGAATCTTCCCATTAAAAAAACCAGGAGCCTAAGGAAAACCGTCAATCTGTCAATCCTGGTGATTATTCAGCACAGCCCCAAAGCAGCTAATCACAGTATCAAGCCACACTGATGCATGATGTTCACTCACTGAGGTGAATATGATGGCTGTATAGAATAGTAGGTTCCTCTGTTGGATCTGCATTCTTGTGGGGATATTAACATTTGGAATTGCATTGAAAGTCATTCTGTAGCTCTCAAGGGCATATGTCTGAACTTGTATGGAAGATCTCATCCTTGCATTTTTCCAATGATAGATGAGCGCAGTGTAATGAAAATCACAATGTTTTTTTATTGGCAGCTTCCATACTGGCAAAATTTTATACTGCAAGCTCTTCCCATGAGGTGGCATGCATTCCACCCTCATTTGAATGTGGTCAGACTGTTATGAGAGGTTAAAACTTTCTCTTTTAATGGAACTGTTTTTTACTGTGTTTACTTTAATTAAGAGCCAAAGCTGAATGGCTCCTTGACAATGCCTTGAACTTTCTTCTTTTTTTATACTGAAGATGATAGTTAAAGTTATCCGCTCTGCACTTTAGATGAATAGATGAGAGAAAATGATAATGTGCTAACTGCTGACATCACATGTTATTTCAGTTCCAGGTTTCGTTAACCTTTGTGTGCCAGCAGTCCAGAGAACGCACTGATAGGAAATAGAATCTCAGACAGCTTTTTCTTTTCTGTCCTGTTCTTTTTCTTTTGTTCTAAATAACAAAATTAGTACTTCACATTATTATGAATGCAGTAAATGGCAACATATTTTGACTTTATGCAAAAAAAATTATGGCTAAGACCTGTATTGTTGTTCATTCATTGCCAGTAAGAGTATTAAACCTAGTGCATGGCTGGATTTTATCTTTTTTTTTTTAATGGCATGTTATAGCTCATTCCCCAAAGAGTTCTACTGATTCAATGCAGTTACTCATAAATATTACACGTCACTAAGAACAGAAAAAATTAACCAATAAAATAAAGGTACCAATCAAAGTGCAAAAAAGAAAGACAAGAGACAGATCCTTAGGAGGATATCTGTGAAATATTTGCCTTTTTTCTTCAGCAAAATTCTATATAGGAACATGCTGACCTTTGCACCCAACCCCACAAAGGCCCAGATTTTCACAAACTTAAAGAATCAGCTGAGTATGAATTCCAAGTACCTTGAATGAGTGATCAAAGCTATGGATAATCAAGACATCTGTAAATAAACAAGAAACACACATTAAGTCAGTACTACATCCAAGTGCTATATCATTGTCACTATTCATGTACTGCTAAATGCAATGTATTCAACTGTCCTCAGAAAAATATTGATTACTAGGATGGTCAGAGCTGGAAATATTTGACTATTCATCTTGCCTCTTTATCATGAATATTTTCAATTAGACTTTACAGCAACATCTCTGAAACCAAAATGCTACAAGATGCTGAAGATGCACAGAAGAATCTGTGAATCTTGTAATAAGAACTGGGCAGAGCAGATTGGATCTACCTAACCATATCTATTTATCTATAATTCTTATGATAAGTCTCATATAAAATCTATTAAGCATTGACTGAAAGTATATGGATGTCCAAGAAAGTTACTCCTGTCAGTAATGAGTAGACTTATTATGCATAGGTTGTACCTGGATGTTTAAGTACTGGACCTTTATTTAATAATACTTGGCTGAACTTCAATTTTTCAATCCCAAGATCAGATGTGAAACAACTTGAGAACACCTGAGTGCTGTTACAGCAGACTAGATCATAAAAAATGCAATGGGCCAACATTCATGACTCAGGAAAGCCATTGTAAATAAAGCAAGTTTCTTGGTTTTGTGCTCCTCAGAATAAGCAGCAATGGCAATGGAAATCTCCTGTTTGTTGTAGGAGACCCTTAGACCAGGAAGACTGCTACAACAGGGTAGAGATACCACCTGAGACTTTTTTTGGTTTTAGTCGGTGAACAGAGGACACCCATTTCCAATTCAGTGCCTTTCACAGGCACTAATCACATTAATATAATGTGGAGTAATGCTTTCTATTGAAATTGTATCACTCAATGTATCAGAGGAATACATTCTCTTTTCAGGATTTTAGTTTATATCCTGGCAGCAGAGCAAATGTGATTTCTTTGACTGATGGCTTGTTGCATTTGTGTGCATATTTAAACAATAGACTCAACATATAAACAGTCTATATCTCTACGGAGTCACAGTCAGCCATACTCTGCTGTCAACTAAGCCATGGTAATTCAAGAATAAATGCCACTGAAATCAGTGGAGTTTCTCTAGATTTACAGTAGGGTAGCAAGGAGCAAAGTCTGTTTCCCTGTCTTTAGCTATTGAAATAGACCCACAGTGTACACCAATAATGACTTCAAATTAAAATCTCTGTTCTTTAAGTACATTTGAATTTCCTACATCTGCCTTTTGACCTTAAATAGTTTAAAAAGAGGAAAAAACTGAATTATAGTTTAAGTTAAAGCTTCAGAATGATTCTAATAATCTAATTAATTGGAGGGCAGAGAGAGATTATGATTTGAGTTTCCATGGTACGGACAGCACAAGCCCCAGTGGGTCTGTCTTCTCTTTTGGGGGAAATAGATCCTGATGAGTCCCTGATTTCCCTCCAGGACTAACAAGGTGCAGGAGTTGAAATGTCCACTCCCTTCATCCTTGCAAGGAGGACTGCCAGAGTGAGGATGGCAACGGCCACAGACAGGATGTAGCAGTTACTTCCTTCCCCTGTACCTAGGAGGTACTATCTTTGCCCACAAAGAGGATGAAGGCTGGCCCTGAAATGGAACAATTAGCACCCTTCATTTATTCATTTATATTATTGAGCTGGGTTTTGTAGCATTTTCCTATGAAACTCAAAGTGCACTGAGCATTTAATAGTTCTGCAGCTGTACATGCTTTCTTAGCTCCAGTGAGGGCTGATTCAATAAATGACTTTTATTCATTCACAAGATTCACACTTAGCTATTCAATAAGGGCTTTAATGAAATGTTTTCATTGTAACAAATAAAAAAAAAAATGTAATGGGCATTGAGATATAAAATCCCATTTTCCATAATAAGGTCATTCAAATAAATCTAGCATGAAAGAAAGCAAGTACTCTGTGAAGTCCCAACAGGAACCTAAGTAGAGAGTTTAAATTTACAGAATGGGTCTACATTTCAGACTGAAATGCAAGGTCTATCCTCAGCTCACCCAAGCAGAGAATGTTAGGAACTGTTTACAGATTTTCCAGATCTTATTTCTGGGTCTGGTTACAGCAAGAGTTTCAACTATTAATGTATCATCTGAACACAAAAATGTGCTTTAATGGATGGACTGAGCAACTTAAGAAGTTGCAAAATTAACCCTCTATAGGGAAGTCTGAGTATTTTTGAAGTACTAGCTCAGCTATGACACAATTTTCTCTCTGGTAACCAGCCCTCCCTGCCCTTTTCTGACCCTATAACATCCTCTCCTTCAGAAAGTTACAGGTTTATATAAATGCGTGATAAAATCTTGTGGCAATGCTTCATTTTAGAAGAGCAGGTTTGCATATATTCTTATCCAATCTGTGGTATAGACCTCATTGGAACAGTTTTAAAATGTCTTTGATATAGACAGACATTGAGAAGACTGCACCAGAAAATATATCTGAGTGTCCTGTTGTCTCTTTATCAGAATATGAACTCCAGAAATTGTGCACAGGACTCAGACTTGACACACTACATTTGGATAAGGACAGAAAAAAGAACTCTGTCCTGGCTTGAGGGGAGAGGGTGCACAACTAATTTTCCTATAACTACCCCAGCTGTGATTTATTTACATCTTCCTGGATTCAGGTTAGTACTTCATACAACCTACAAGCTATGGGCCCTTATGTGAAATGGTTTTCTACAGTCCCCTCATGCCTGATCAGAGTTTAAACAGAATCTGTCACTTTATCTTTGTTAGTGTCTTAAGTGCCCTTGGTTTAGACATCCTAGAATGGAAAATCAGTGCATGTCATATCTTTCCAAGGACTGGATGGATTTACTGAGTGTCCCTAACACTTTCTTCCCATTTTATCTTTAGCTTTCTAGGCTGGCACTCCAAAATACTGCAGGGATTGTAAGCCTATTCCTCTACATTCTGACTCCAGAATCTAAATATTAACTGTTAACAGTGAATAGATGCCTAGAGTATTGCTGTAGGGTACAGCATTATACCATGCTGATATGCCTTTAATGTGCTTATAGTGGGTAGTGATCACAAGCTATATGTCAAAAACATCTTTACTAATGAATTCAAGGCAAGTCTGTCATGTGCTGCTGTCCAGCTACTTCATTTTTCAGAAGTGAAGGAGAGATCAAATATCTCATCAGATCCTAAAATTCTAGTCCTTGTCCTGCCTGACTACACATTTGTACTGGCTATACAAGTAGGACTTGACAACTTAGAAAAAAGTGAAATAGGTAAAACCAAATTCTCAGTCCTTTTTTTTTTTTTGTAATGCAGTGGCATTGCAGTACCCATCTTTTCTGGTGAAGGTATCTGTCCTTGTTCCAGACTGTTGTTCCAATTGACTAAGACACCTTAACCCTTCACAGATTAGCCCATCATAAGCACTGGAAAACTGCATTTCAATTCCTGCTTTGTGAGTAATAT
>WEKY01013874.1:226257-310133 GCA_013390045.1 Picathartes gymnocephalus | reverse complement strand
TTTGTGTTTATACTTGTCAATACTGTGTATCATCACAAAAACAGAGAGATTTCTGGTGTTTATATTCCTCACCATCAGCAAACTCTTTCACTACTGCTCTTTCTTAAATGAGCTATTTTCTTTCAAATTGATGATAACTGATCCATGCACTGCACTCAGATAAACACAGTGAATCCAGATCTATTCCACCAAAAGAGATGCATTTTGATTTTAGAGAGCTGGCCTAGTGGCTCTCTTCCATCAGTGTTTGTGCTGAGCTTTCTTATTCTCCTCCTTTTTGGACATGTTTTGCCAGTCTGAAATGAACATCTCCAACTCCCTGTCACANGAACATCTCCAACACCCTGTCACAAGCATCATAATTTAAAATGGTTAGAGAAGTTACTAGTTTCAACTTCCAAAGTTGTGGCTTCCTCTACTTATTTTTGTTTGTCTTCCAGGTGGTTTTTTGTTGTTGCTTTGTGTTTAGTTTTGAGGGAGAAGGCACAGTTTTAGGTCAGAATTTCATACTTTTTTTTTTTAAACTATTAAAACCTGCCATGATTTCCAGTCTTTTATTTTGTCCTGCTACTGATGTATTGCACAGGAGTGAATCTGGCTTCCTAAGACAATTTATCTTACTGCTATTTTCCTTGACTCTGTAACTTTGTCATTTCCCTTCAAGGGTTTTATTTACCTTGGAGGTGTTTATACAGTAGGCAATGTTTTTTGCTTTCATTTGTATCCAGCAGATCAGTTTTCATTGAACTTATGAGAAGAGGTTTTCCTTTGACCCTAAGGATGAAGGGTTACTATTTCAGCCAGTATTTCTGGTACAGCTTCTTCCCCTAGGAATCTTCCAAAAGAATGAGCTTACAGTATGACTGCCAACGTTAAATATCCAACCTGGAAGTACTGCTTGAAAGTAAAAGACCCTTGGCTTCTGCTTCTCTCTCTCTCTCTCTCCCTTTCTTCAAAAGCAGAGGTAATAAAAGTTCTGCCTGTTTGACTACGTGCAAAAAGCTAAGGTATGTGGGTGATCTGAGGTGCAAAAAGCTGGAGCAACTAATGAGCTGGGCGTGGAAGAGACTTGAGGAGATGTAGGTTGTGAGTAACATTATCAGTGCCTTTTCTGCTGGCTCATGCTTTATAAGAGCATAAAATGCTGCCTATAGAACTGGCCAAACTTCTTAGAGAGCAAGAGAGTAAAAATGTAACAATTAGACCTTCATCTTCCATGTGACATGTACTGGAAGTAAATAGAGATTTCACAAGACATACCTGAATTTTGAACTGGGAGTTAGTGTGGCACTAAGATAGCAATAGAAGTGAGTTGGTTTTGCTCCTATATAGAATCTGTTACAGGCCCAAGGAGAGATTTCTGTCAAAACAGAAACAGTCTGTCGTGATAGTTGTCTTCTTTTTCCTTCTCCATTCATACTGTTCTTCATTGCCAGACTTGAACATGACTTCCGTGTACTATGAATGCTCTTGAAGAACCTGCCCGCCAGGGAATTCCTATGGTCTGCATGTCATCACCTTACTCATAGATAAGGAACAGGACCATTTTTCAAGTCTAGCGTAGCCCAAACCCTGTTTGGGTTGCAGTTTCTCATTTCTCCTTGTCTCAGAGGCTCTTTCTAGCATATATGCTTTCTAGCATATGCTGTTGGGTTGCCATGGTAACAAATATCTATCTACTTGATTGTTCTTTTGCTGTTTTGACTTCTATTTTCTTATACCTTGCCCATCACCATTGTGTTCACTTCCCTTAACAGCACAGAACTGATTTATTCCAGCATCAGACCTTCTCTCACAGCACCTGAAGGCTCAGCTTTATTGTTTATGTCACAGGATCCAGCTTGGGCTGTTGATCACACAGAAAGAGGAGTCACTAAGTCCTGTCCTTTATCAACAGGGTTTTGCTTTTTGTTAGCACTTTTCTGATAGAAATTTATTCTCCAGATACTTTTCGTGAAACATTGTGGCTTTTTTTCCCATTATGGAGGCCATGGGTTCAGGGCCTTGATCTCACTGGTTGAAAGCTCCTTTGAACCTTTCTTGTGTGGTAGCCCCTGACTAAAGATGGTCACAAGAGCACTGCCCTGTGCTGAAGCTCTAAGATGCTGAGATAATACAGACTGCCTAAGTGGCATAAATAACTAACTTTGTACAGATTATGGCATGGGGAGTTCCTACAGTGAGGCTTTTGCAAAGAGCTATTTGTAAGGATGTAAATACTTTTTTGACAGAGCAAAAATATTCAGTATTCTTGTGAATGGATGGTAGAACTAATTTGGCAGAATGGCCAAATATTTTTCAGTTATTAACATAAGTCTGCCCAGCTCTTAGAGAGTTTTCATTTGGATGACTTTAACACAATCTATTGATGATCCTGGAAACTAATTCCAGTCACCTAATTAACTTATTCAATGCAGCTTCTAAAGGGGAAGGTAATTCAGCTAGAATGAGGCTAACAGGAATATGGCTATTGCCTGCTTTATAACTGGGGGTTTCTCAATCTTCTTAGCCAAATGTACTTAGAAGTTGTGTTGCAGAAGTTAAAAATTTACAATACATATAAAGAAAGGATACATTGCATATATATAAACATCAAACACAGCTGTTAAAGGAAAGAGCAACAGACATTTGCAGTAGAAGCACATGGAGCACTTGTATGGTGTGTTCTTCCTGTTGCTTGAGGACAATAGTTCAGAATGTCCTCTCAGAGCTTTTGATGGTCCTCATTCTAGTGGGGAAATTGTCCTTGCTTTAATGTCTTATGAAGTAGTGCACACAAAAAAGGAAAGTGGGACTGCGTTCTGGTTTTGGGGGACAAAACTAATGAATCTCTTAATTTAACAACTGATTTTGGAACAAATGGAAAAGAGGCAGATGTGAATTTCTCTACTATTGGGTCTGGAATGTTATGTTTAGAAAACCTTGTTCTTCATATCATCAGATACCCTCACTTCACTGTGATTTCACAGATAAATACTATAGAGACTGTGCAAGTTCTTGTATTTTAATCCTGGTGACAATGTATCTATAAGGATGAATTACAAGATGCAGAGAAGACATCCAACCTTCAGTGTCCATTTTGAATGTGAAAACATCCTTCACCTGTTCCTAGCAGGAACTGCAGTATCTTTCAGAGGTGATTGACTTATGTTAGGGGTTGTTTGTGGGTATTAACAGACTCTTTGGTGTTTTATGTATCAGTGATCTTGGTAAATAAAATATTCAGGCATTAAGGTGAAATTTCAGGAAAATTTGAATATCCCTTAAATCAGGTGCCAATTACAGCAGTATGTCTCCATAGCAATTTTTTTTTTCCTTTAATTACTGCTGGTATTTATTTGGGTTGCTTTCCTATGTATTTATTTATTAATTTAGGTGTGTCTTCTTTTCCACTGCTCTGGGCCAGCCTGACATGCTCTGAATCATTAACCCTGTGCTCCAGGGAACTTACCCTTATGGCAGCATCTTTGATACTAGATTAGATCCCTTCTGGCCAAAATTTAATTGACTGGATTTCTAGGGAGAAAGCTGGTTCCCTCAGTGTCTCACTGCTCCAGCATCATTGTTTCAGCAGCTGATTTAGAAGCCAAGTTTGAGCTGTTATGATAGTGGAGGGAGAGCAGACAGTGAATCAGAGGGTACAGGCTGCGCTTTGAAGCATAAGCGGATATGTTTCTTCATTTGGGGATGGATTTGCTTTAAGTGTACTGGCATGCTGTAAGTATTCATACCAATAAACACAGCATGAGATGGATGAATACAATTTTATAGCACTTGATTGTAGATTACAGGGAAACCTGGAGTTCTGTCCTTGGTTATTCAGGGAGACAATCACTGTAACAATAATGTAATAAGGTGATGTATCTTACCTTGCGCTTGATTTATATGACTGGGGTTGTGATTGTTGGCAGGTTCAACCTCTAGGACAGGTTGGAGAAGAAACAGAGGATATTGATGTGTTTTTTGTATCAGTCATGGCCGTAGAATCACTTCTTACACAAATGGCCTCTCTGAAGTCAATAGATCTGTTGATAGCTATTTGCTTATTCAGGCACTGCATTGTCAGTGACTTCTTCCAGGATCATCAGAGTTGTTTTTGATTAAATACAGATCAGTGATGAGGACAGCAGTGGTTATGGGTTTCCACACACAACTTCCATGAAAACTTGGATGTGGTACCTTTAGTTTGGTAATAACCAAACCCAAGTGCTCATTCTTCTGTAAGTGTTCCAGGATAAAGCAAGGCTTACAGAAAAACCCAAGAGAGAAAGTTCACTGTCAGATTAGTTAAGTCAGGTGTAAAGAGAAAGTGAACCCCAGATTTTGCCTTTGTATTTCAGGCTCTTTTCCTATCTACCTGTGTTTAGCTGTGTCACAGCCATAGTTCAGGAAGTCTCTGGGTATCTGACATATTCAGCATTAGTTTTGTAGGTATTCAGTATTTTGACTGTGTGTACTGTACAAGACAAGATTGGTTTTGTAGCAGTATGGAGCCAGTACTGAAGGGCTGATAGAAGTGGCATATTGTCTGTACTGGCCTTTTGGAAGAAGCTGTAATATTTTTGAGATATAAACGGTTCTAGCTGTGTTCTTAAACTTAAAGAGAATATTAAGAAGGACAGCATAACTCAGAAAACCCTTTTCCCTGTGTTTAGATGGATTAGACTCCTTCCTTTCCTATCTAAATCTGGGGTAGTTCTTCTGTTATCTAAAAACAGTTTTCATTAGAGGAAAAAATGTACATCCAAGTCAAATGTGGAGTTGAAAGTCAGAGTGGAGATAGAGCTGGTTGTGTCAATTGATCTCTATCTGAATGCTACTGGTGTGATTATCACAGTGCACTGGCTCAGTGGGCAGGGAGGATGTGCAGGCAGCAGGCAGGCATTTCATTTGTAGGGGGGAAAAGTGAAAAATTTCATAGTAGTTGCTGTGGGTTTTTACTAGATTTTGCTGAATGGTGTAAATGTAATACTACAAAGCTATTTTGGTAGTTTGATTTCAGGGAAAGGAGAATGCATGGAGAAGAGAATATGGGGGGATAAAAATGAGGCAGTAATCTGCAATTTTCCTAATTTCTTTGTTTGAGTTGTGGGGAAGCATAGAAATACAAAACTGTTTCTTGTTACCCCCTGTCCTACAGATCTTGGGAAGGGTGAAAGCAGAATCTCAGTCCCACAGTCTCTAATTTCTTTTCATGTTCTGTCACTGGGGTGAGTGGGTGAGTGGCACACAGTGAGGAAACTGGAGCAGTCCGGGAGCCTTTGTTCTGCAAAGATAAATTCAAGTTAATGAAGGAGCAAGCAAGAGTAATCAGAGCAACTGTGGGGGATTAAAAGAACAGCAAAAATGCATGAAAGCCCAGTAAAAAAATGCAAACCAACAAAACAATCACCACTAAAAAAACAACAGAAAATCCCCCTCCTACCTAGAAAAGAGTCCATGTGCTTGGAGGTACTGCTGCATCCCAGGCTCTCGCTGTGTGCAGGTTCTGCCTTCCTCTGCTTTTTCTCTTTGTTTCTCCTTCTGTATCCATTTCTCACTGACTGACTGCCGTCCTGCTCTTTGCAATCCTTGTTCTGTCTAGACGAGCCTTGTCCTGGGAAAGTAAAATGGGCAAGGTATCATCAGGCAGGAGAGAGAAGGACTTCAGAACTTGCTGCAAGGGCAGTTGCTAGCACTGCAATACAAATAACATTCTCAGCAGCTTGCAGGTGAGAAGGGTAAAACTACTATCTTGTTTATTGAGCCTTTCAGAGAAGTCTCTTGGGACAAATGAAGTTCTTTAGCTAGCAAAGGTCTTGAATGCTTTCTGAAAAGCCTTCAGATATTTTTCCCAAATAACTCCCATGTCAAGGCTTAACTGCTGTGCTGCTTCCCTCCTGTATAACATAACCATACACAGTTCTTCGAGGCTATCACCGTAAGCTCTGCACCCCCAAATTTCCTGAAAGCTTCTAAATTAGAGGTTTCATCTCTGTCATAACTTGTGTCAAAGCCCCATCATTTTACACTAACTCCCATTTTGTTGCTTCCTTTCTTTTACCACAGCAGCTGTGAGATTTGCAGCAAGAAAGGGTGTCACATACTACATCAGCTAAGTGAGGTATTGAATATTTTATGAATTTAGGTCTTCAGTGTTCATTTCTGTTGCTTTTTTATTTTCATTTAGGAAAACAAATGGTGTCATTCATGTTGCCTAATGTTTTACAGCAGCAACATCTGTTATTTTTTCTCTTTTCTGTTTCTGAGGGTATAGACATATCACATGTGGCACTTAAAGCGGCATTTAACATAAATTACAACTGATACACAATTTGTATTTCTCTGCCTGACTTTTTAAATAATTCTTAGAGATTAATCCATGTTCACAAGGATTTTTTTCCTCAGTAGAGTTTTCTTCTTTGCTCCCTATATGTTTTGCCTCTGATATGAGGTAAACTCAGCAGCATTTCAATCAAACAAGACACTTGCCATATTCAAAACTGGGCAGTATAAGCTTGTTTACCCCTTCCCATTCTTTACCACTCGGACTTTCAACCAGGCTCTCATAATTTACCATGTGGATTAGTGCAGCATCCTTGCAAGATGCAAGCAAAGCTATATCCCCCTCTTCCAATGTATATGAAAATACAACATCTCTGAACATCCTGCCTATGATGCCTTCCCCTAAATGAACCCTCTCTTTATGCCCCATTAGGCTATCATTTTGTTTACATCTTCTGATATTCAGTTTCTTTTCTTTTATAATCTTTTATTGCATTGTTCCCATTCTTTCTTCTTTATTAATGGTCATAACCTTTTTCTTCNCAGCTGTTCCAGCTGTGTTCCCTCCCAGCAACTTGTGCATCCCCATTCTCCTTGCTGGTGGGGTGGAGTGAGGAACAGGGAAGTCCCTGACTCTGTGGAAGCCCTGCTCAGCAATAACCAAAATAACCCTGTGTTATCAGCACTGCTCCCAGCCCAAACCTAAAACACAGCCCATACCAGCTACTGTGAATTAACTCTACCCAGCCCTAAACAGCACAATTATGAAGAAATAAACATTTATCAGATGGCCTTTTGAGAAGGTGAATAATTTAGCTAGAAACATTCCAACAATAACTAATGCATGCTTCTGACTGACAACTTATTTCATCCCGTTGAGATACAAGGAGTTATTGCATGTTGAGTGAATATTGATCTGCTCTATGCAGANTTACCCCTTCCCATTCTTTACCACTCGGACTTTCAACCAGGCTCTCATAATTTACCATGTGGATTAGTGCAGCATCCTTGCAAGATGCAAGCAAAGCTATATCCCCCTCTTCCAATGTATATGAAAATACAACATCTCTGAACATCCTGCCTATGATGCCTTCCCCTAAATGAACCCTCTCTTTATGCCCCATTAGGCTATCATTTTGTTTACATCTTCTGATATTCAGTTTCTTTTCTTTTATAATCTTTTATTGCATTGTTCCCATTCTTACTTCTTTATTAATGGTCATAACCTTTTTCTTCAATTTTCTTTTTTTTTTCCTTTTCTGCCAATTAACTGTAGCCTTCTGCCATACTACTTTGTTTGGAGGTTTTCTGCGCAGAACCTGTGTTACTTATTTAAAATCCACACTGAGAACCAGTTCTTTAAGGAAATTCTTCCGTAGTGTTGGTTTCAACCAAGATAATTCAATAGTGCAAAACATTAAACTACCCTGGATAATAATTTAATCTTACTGTATTCCCAAGAATCTTCCCCTTTGATCTTCTGAAACTGTCTTTTGTTCATTGACACTTTGAATCACCCCTGTGGTCCTGTTGTGGTTCTGAGCTTGCTGCAGGTCTGAGCTCTGTGTTCACGTGGAGTCAAATTGACACGAATGGCCTTAGTCATAGCTTGCAGGTCTGTGTCTTTACGGGCTCTTCATAATGTGAACTATGCCTCTTTGCATTATGCTCTTCAGCACTGATAACAGAACTGAAACTAACAGCGAATACTTATTCTAGTAAAAATTAAGTTAAACTCGTGAGATGGTAATACTTCAGGATCCGAAATTCTTTAATGTAGAAATGTTTTTTGTAATTACCTCTGTTTCCAGGACTTTGATTCTAGATTTTGTAGTATACTGCTGAAATACACAGTTGAAGTTTTTGATAAGGGATGAATGAAATCAGAATTTTCTGTGACACTGAAAAATAACATCAGTCAAGGTTTATTATTTGCAAAATGGATAGTCTGATTTTGCATCCTCTTGAAGAAAATGCCTGTGAAATTTTCATTGCTGCTGTCTAGGACTGACCTCAGCTAACACTCATCAGTGAACTTTACAGCTCCACAGTGCTGTTCTGGTGCTGCTGCTACTGCCAGTGCTGTTGAGTTGGAATTCATTGTGATATGAAGTGAGCAGGAGAGCTTCCGGCTTTACGACATCTTTAAATTCAATTAGTGCCCCTTATGCCATGGGAGGCCATTGCAATATCTGAAGAGGAGAAAAAGAAATAAATTCCTGCAGCCCTCTCTTGTTTGTACTTCTTACTATTTTCTTAGAGCCCTGCTCTGAATTTAAATTGTGTTCATTGCAAGTGTCACGAATCAGCAGATGTTAAAAGCAGGATTGTCGTGGTTTAACCCCAGCTGGTGACAAAGCCCCACACAGCCACTGGCTCCTTCCCCCTCCCAGCAAGAAACAATTGCTCCTCACCAACCAAATGATGCCCAGACAGTCCCAGAGCAGCAGCCCCTGGACAACCTTGCTGCAGCTTCTTGCTGAGCATGATGCCATGGTCTGGAATATCCCTTTGGCCATTTGGGGTCAGCTGTTCCAGCTGTGTTCCCTCCCAGCAACTTGTGCATCCCCATTCTCCTTGCTGGTGGGGTGGAGTGAGGAACAGGGAAGTCCCTGACTCTGTGGAAGCCCTGCTCAGCAATAACCAAAATAACCCTGTGTTATCAGCACTGCTCCCAGCCCAAACCTAAAACACAGCCCATACCAGCTACTGTGAATTAACTCTACCCAGCCCTAAACAGCACAATTATGAAGAAATAAACATTTATCAGATGGCCTTTTGAGAAGGTGAATAATTTAGCTAGAAACATTCCAACAATAACTAATGCATGCTTCTGACTGACAACTTATTTCATCCCGTTGAGATACAAGGAGTTATTGCATGTTGAGTGAATATTGATCTGCTCTATGCAGATAAATGAAATTCCACTAACAATTCTTTGGTTGCTCACTTGTCACCAATTAAAACTGAAGTGCACGGTCATGAACCAAAAATATTAATTAGCTCTCTTCAGTTGCTGGTTATCTGCTGACCCAACAGGCTGTGGACTGGCTTGTTGGATCCAGCTGTGTCTGGCCTTCACTCTATGCAAGAGCTCTTCTCTGCCTCATGCCATTCCCTTTCCATCACCCTCTGTGATGATGATGAGAGTAGTTGGGTGTAGACAGGTGGAGGGAAAAAAATAATTGCTTGTTCCTTCCTTCCCCTATTTCCTTTCAGTTTTGTCTGGCCATTAGTCATTATCTTTTTGGATGTATTCTAGTCACTCTTTCTCACTACTACCTGCAGGGTCAGTGGTCATAATTTAAAAGTTGTGTCTTTGGATGTGCAACCATGTGACAAGGTATAAACTGATGAAAAAAAATTCTGTACTAGAGTCAAAAATGAACTTCCAAATGAATTATTTGTTCTTTGGATTCGAGGTTTCAGAAAGTCACAGGACCATATCAGGAATATAACTGATTGTCAGAAAGAGGGCCAGTACTACAGGAAGAGGAGAAAACAAATGGCAGAACAAAAGCTAGAGCACTGAGTTTGCTGGGAGGAGTGTCTGGCCAGCAGAGCAGCTGAAGCACCTACTCTTTTGATGATGTTCCTCCCCACTGCTGCAGCAGAGCTGTAACAGCCTGCAAGGAGGGTGGTCAGTGAAGCATTAAGAAGCAATAATGGCTTTCCTAATAGGAGTCAGGGCTCTGGCTTCTTACCTTCCCTCATGATCAGGTGTTCTAAAAATAATGCCTTCAGAGAAAAGGCAGAAAATAAATAAGATGATGAGCCTGTATTTTGAGCAGTTTCATCCTGAATGATTCTGCTGACATGTAGTAATACAGGCGTAATGGGGATCATGATCTAAGCCTTGATCTGAAAATTACATTTCCGTGTTTTGCCAACTCAAAAAATACTGGCATTTCTAGTAGTAGGAGACCATGAAAATATTGATTCAGCAACAGAATTCCTTTGTAAAGCATTGATGGCTGGTTTCTGAAAGGAAACATGTTGCTCCATGTTCTATAGTACATTGCTATCAAGGAAGAAATCAGGCCATTGAAAACCAAACATTTGTAGGTGAAGAACATTGCTTAAGAAATCGGCTAAGTTGCAGTTTTCTGACTATACATCCCATTGTCACATAACTTGGAAAAAAAGAAATTGTGTTGAGAAAACCAGACTTGCCCTGTAGTTTAAGCTATTCTAAGGCAGGGGAGGGGTCTCCAGATTCCTCTTCCTTAGGGGATCTTTTAAATAAGCTCACTAGATGGTAAAATATAATAAAATCCACAGCATTTGGAGAAATTAAAATTACAAAATACCACTGGACAGAACACGCTTTCTTGTCACAGTCAAAATTTACATGAACTTGAGACATACAAAACAGAGCAAAAGCACTTACTAGTATTTACAGTATGTGGGCAATGTAGTTATTTTTTTCATTAAGAGCGCAGTAAGGAGAAGAAAAATCAACAAACCTCGAGGAAAAAAGTGTGCCTTGTTCAAAGTGTTCCTTTCAGAAAGAGCTTATTCAACATGCTCCTGCCATGCTCCAGCAAACACTGAAGTAGATCAATGCAGCACAGGAAGAGCATGTTGGGACCTGGCGTGCCTTGGAGTCTGGGTGTGCCAGCGTAACAGAGGCAGCCCAGACCAGCTCTGAAACAGGCAAGTTTATTTCTCTTGTACTGGTAGTCAAAGAAATGAAGGAGAGATGAGGGTGAGGAAGGAATCCCTCTATTGTGCTGTTGTCATGCTGTTGTAACAAGAATTTGAGTAGCAATGTTTGTCATGTTCTTTTTTATGTCATAGACTTCACTGCATTTACCGTTCAAGTAGGAACACATCCTAAGCATGTTTCTCTCTTACTCTCTCCACAACCTTTTGTCCATTCTGCTCCCATCCTGTCCTCCGGTTCATGTCTGTTTCATCACCAAAGGGAAAAAAAACCAACCAAACAAACTATTTTTTGGGAGTGTTTTTTTTAATTTGTGTGTCCAGAAGGATTGCAAGCCTTCTTTTAATTCAAAGGAACCAAGAGAGTCTTTCATTTGTTGATTCATTTGCATAGAAGACAAAGTTAGAAGGCCAGAATCTTTGTTCTCATCTGGTTTACTCCTGTCTTTCCTGCAGCTGGCAGTTTCAGAGAGGGAGAGTGTTCAGGATCATGGCAGTACAACTTTTTCTCTTTGATAGGGAATTCATTTAAAACCCCCTGAAGGGGAAAATTTAGACCAAGTCCAACACCAACTAATGCCATTGTGTTGGAGCCTTATCAGCAGAGCAGTTGTGTGAATCTGTTATTCAAAGGTTGGGACTAGCAAGACTCTGCAGGTTGTTCATCCAAACATGAGCATTGAAAATATCTGTGGCATGAGGGAAGGGGAAGAGAGACAGGGGAGTGAGATTCAGGTCCTTTTCCTCTGGTAATAGCTGATCCTTGTATGTGGACAACGTGATTGCTCCCAAATCAGTAATTTACAACTTGATGAGCCATCAATGAAAGTGCCTTGCAAGTAGCACACAAATCAGAAGCCAAGCCAACGATTCTCATGATCACTTCTTTCCCTCCTAAAAGTTTCTTGTATTTTGGGGACAAGACACTGCTGCTGCTGCTGCATCAGTCTACTGCTGTCATTATAGTTGCATAGAAGGAACTTATACTTTTGATTTATCCCCCATTTTATTTAAAATCAAAAGTAAAAATATAATTCCCTTTCCTCCAAATCAAGTGTAATGTTACAACTTCAGTGAGAGAGGTGGCATAAGCCAAATTTAAGGGAAACCATCTGGATGCCATCTAAAGCTGAGTATTGTAGCAGTAACCCAGGACAGCTAGCGGGCAGGCTGTGTAGGGGAAGCTGGAGAGCTCCTCCAGTGTTTCTTCCAGTTCTGTTTATCAACAAACTTGTACTTCTTCAGCCCAAAGCTGTTCATATTCTCAAGAACAGCATATTCCAATTTGGGTTTTGATTGTTCATCTAAGAATATACTGATCACATCAGACCTCTCAACTGGAAACATTAAAAAGAAATCCTTAGGAAGCTGAAGAAAATGGAGATCCCCAAGGCTGTTCTCTATCGATGGGGCTGCTTTCTGGTTGCACCCATACAGCTGAGGGGAGGCTCTATTGTACCATCTTGGCCTCCGTTGCACTTGGGATTGGAAACTCAGCATTCTCTTTTTCTTAAGAGAACTTTGGATACTGGAGTTTCAGTTAAAATTTTATATGAAAAGGCAGGAAGAAAAGCTCTTTCAGAAAAAATAACTGCATTTTCCCCAAGATGCCAAGGAAGTGTGTTCAGAAACATACCATGAAATTGAAATTTTTCAAAGTGCCTCTTAAATCTTTGCTGCAATTACTGTAATTCACAATAATAGATTCAGTACTATTTTTAAAAGCTTTTGAAAGTTGCAAGTAGCATCCATAAATTGTGGGTTGTGGGCAAGCTATGAAACCATAGGTTTCCAGGGCTTTTATTTAAATGAGAATGAGAGAGAAAGATGTAATAAAAGTAGTTATGAAAAAACATGAAAGTTTGCATTGTGATGAACAGTAACTAAAAAAAGGCAGGAAATGCTTTAGCCTTTGTAAAAGTTGTCTTCAGGTTGGGCATCATCTTGTGGAGCTGGAAATGAACCTCTTTTATTCTAATAGTTGCTCTTTTTTGAAAGGACTGGTTAAAATGGTAGCTCACTGGGCAAGAAGCTGTAACAGTCTGAGAGAATACGAACACACAACTCCAACAGCCAGAGGGACCTGTTGAGGCTGCTCTCTATTGGTACAGACTTTGGTATTCAGGTATGGTAGGCAAAAGGATTGTGGGGATAGGAGGAAGATCAGAGTGGAATATTGGCAACAAGAGAGGGAAAGAAGGGAAATGGCCACCAAAAGAAAGTATTAACACTGGTGATATTCACAAAGGGCCCAACAATTGTAAAATGGTAAATAACAGCAGGAACTGCTGATAAGAGACCTATTTTTTCACTTGAAAAGGAGCATATGAGAAAGTAGTGTGATTTTAACATGCTTAAATGAAAATTTGTTTTATCTCTAGGGCAGAGAACTGCTCTGGGAAGGATTCAAACTCTGAGTTGGAGGATTTGCCTGAATGTTAGTCTCATCAGCCCGTCTCTGGAAGCAGAAGAAATTATTAGTGTTTTGACAAGGAAAATAGTACTACTAGTAAAGACTACTTGATGAGAAGGTGATGGCTTTTAAAAAATACACAATTCAGGAATAGTATTGAATTGTTGGAGGAAGTCCACAGAACAAACTCAAATACATGTTATACTGAGGGACTCAGGGATTGCCGTCCTTTGTCTTTATCAAAGAGAGCTGGAGAGGAATTTAATCAGTGTGTACATAAGGGCTGAGAGAAAAAAAGACTCATCTGTATGACTGTTGTCTGATGAATCAACTTTCTGAAAAAGCAGGAAATTATACATATTGGAGTCAGTGGCAAACTTGTGAGAATGGGTTGTGTGAGCTATATGACTGCAACATCTTGTCAAGACAAACCCCAAAACAATGCATCAGCCCAAGCTGAGAAGGAATAATAGTTGGTGTACACTACTGTGGTACTGTCCACAATTTTACTTCCAACAGTTCTGTGTCACGTGACTATTCATTAGCGGGTGCAGGAGGATGTATGAGCCAGTGTGTGGCCTGCCAAGATGTATTTGAAGGACCTATGCAGCCTTCAGCGAGGACAACCTACAGAACAAAAAATACAGAATTCCTTTCCTGACAGCAGGCTTCTAAAAGCAGCATCTCTCTATCCACCTGGGCTGATGCATTGTGTTTGGGTTTGTCTTGACATGATGTTGCAGTCACACAGCAAGGTATGAAAGGGATGTCACATAACTCAGTTGTTAATGAAGCAGCTCCTCATTGAATGCTGCAACTCGTCTCTTCTCTGACATGGCAGGAAAGAAGGGGCTTTATTTGAGAAGGAAGAAGTGCCAATGAGAAATGAAAAAGAAAGAAGCTGTTGAGTAAAATGCATATTCCTCAGTGTTGCTTGTTTTGCTGTACCCATGCATTGCAGGTAATTAGGTGACTCATTTAAATCAGACCCCCCACCCCCTCAAATGTTTTGGTAGGCAGGTGATTGCTCCCAGGCTTGTAGGTGAATGAATTTCTCATCAGTGGTTTGGCATCCCAGGCAGTGATGTAGATCTGCTGACAACAAAATCAATTGCATTGCTAAGTTTCACAATTTGATTACTCTATAAAAAGTCTCTAGAGCAGCTCTCTGTGTGATGATATAGACTTCTGAACTGCAGGCTTAGTCCCACGTGCTTCACAGGTCTAAACAATTTGAAGTAATTATTTTGATTAGACATGTACTGAAACACCACTGCAATAATGAACACGGCAATGTGCAAATTATAGACAAGAATATGCATAAAGGCTTTAAAGATAAATGTAATAAGGCTAAATGCAGCTCTGAAATTATTGCATGAATCTTCCTGAAATTTGTTACATTATGTTTTTGAGTTCTAATCCCTTGTCAGCTTGAATGTCTTTGCAACAAGAGTAGTTTTGCTGATGAGATCTTCCATTTCTCTTGTTTCTGATCTATTTTGAGTGATCAGTATTAAAAATAATGTACATACATTAAAAATGGTAAATTGGGTTACTGTTAGTGATGAGCCTATTATAGCAAAAAAGCTGTAGACATTTAAACTCATTAAAAAGAAAATATTGACTGTATCACAGGCAAGTTATCCAGCCATCTGGAACTGTTAGTGTTTAATATCATGCTCAATATTAAAGTATGGTTAAAATAACATAAATTAGCCAAAATATCTTCAGAGCTTTTTGTTAGTAGGCACATATTTTTGGCTTGTAGATCACACCCTGTGTAAAACCATCACTTGTTCTAAAGAACAAGGTTTTTGAATGTCATTTTTGGAGATACTCAAAACTTATCTGAGTAAGATCCTAAGCAACCTGAAGTAATTGGATCTATTTTGAGCAGGGGAGTGGGTTAGAGAACTCCAAACTAAACTTATCTTTCTAGGGTTAGCTGATAAGACTTTGTGTGTGACAAGAAGAATGAAAAGTACTTGCCTGCAAGAAAATCAGTTTATTTTAAATTAGTGGAAGAAGACAAATATAGGTGAATTAATAGTCTGAATATAGTACATTTGGGATTTTTTAACTTCTTTCTTAGAGCACCTATATAATCTGTTCTCTCACTTGAAATGTACAGATCTCCCCTTAATGAAAAGAATCCACAAACTGGTTTTAAATATAACTCTTGTATTGAAAAGTGTCAGCAGAAATGGCAGGAATTAGGGGGAGGAGAACATGCCTTTTGAAGGCCCACTTTGTTTGAGAAATGAGGTTTAATGACTACTTTTTGTCCAATTCTATTTATTTCCCAGCAAAGATATGAAATTCACAATACCAGAAAAAGCGAGCCTTGGAAGTAGGATGAGAAGTTAGGCTAGGCAGTGTGGGCTTTCCACTGAATTGAGGGTGGAACAGATTTTCAGAAACCAGTGGGGGAGCATTAGTTCTTATTTGAGGTGACAACAGTGTTGGATAATTAAAGTCCTATTTTCTCAGCTCTGTGGGAGAGTGTGGATATTACAATACCTGCACATTTTCTGTCTCCTTTGCTTGAAGGTTGCACTCAACCTTTATTTTATGTGTAAGAGAATGAGCCTAGTTTGAATTTATGACAAGTTCTTTCTCCATAATGGTCTGGCATAAGGCATAATTTTTGCCTTCTCTGCATAAAATTCTGTGTATAGCTTCTATTTTACTTTTCTTTGCGCTGCTTTGTAAGGAAGAGAGCGACCATTGCTCTTTGTATAGAGGAAAGTTCAAATGCCTTTCATTTTTAACGGTGACATCAGTGGCAGTGCTAAGTGATTTGGGAGTGAATTAGAGCGACGCAGTTTGACTGTCACAGCAGAGATTTGTGAACTGCTCCTTAAAATTCTTTCTTGGCAGTTTTCCTGGGGTTTGGGGTGTATTAATTTTATTTTTTATTGATTTTATTTGTTATTTACTTTTTATTTTTAATTTCAGGTCACACTTCAGGTGGGGCCAAACGTGTTCCTCCTGTGCTGGTAAAGAATGTGCCTATTGTTCATTGTTAGATAATGACAACTGTATTTTCACTGAGTATCTTTAGGATTCATTTACCTCCCTTAAGAGGGAGCTAAACTATGTTTAGTCCTGGAATGTGGTCTGCATGGAAGCTCTGTAGCTTTACTATAGAGATGGCACTTCAGTCTTTCTAGATATAATTTTTTACAGTAGCCCTTTACCATGTGGCATGTTGCTTTTGGCACTGAGATATATTAAAACTAATTTTGGTGACAAAAGAAAAAAAGAACTTTCAAGTGGCAATATGAACATTATCAGGATGCATCCAGGAAGAGATCCATTGGGTCTGGAGTAGCATCCTGTAGTAGTGCATCAGTGTGTAAAAGCCAAAGAGAGAAATACAGAAAAGAAGTCTGATCTGAATAAAAAAAAAAGGCAAAAAGATGCATACAAAATGTCTAGATCTAATCAGGTGAGCATTTTCCAAAGCTTTTTCTTCCTGTTGGTGCTTTTTCAGATAGCTCAACTCCTAAAATATCAGTCCCAGCTCTATTTGACTTGTAATTTGACAACTTCAGGCTGTACAGTGGCACACTTGCCCTAAAATCTCATGGCAGAAATGGGAGCACTGAGACAGTAAGATGCTAAAATGGAGGAGTATAAAGAAAATACAATTTTTTGATTTCCTTTCTTCCAGTTAGGAGGTCTGTTCACTTTTCTTCCATTTCACCACAGTTGGGTCAGGCGGGGAAGGAGTTAAGGAGTTTGGCAGGGTATGGAATGGACTGGGCCCTACAGCATTATGTGCCTGTAAAGCGTGTTGTACATCCACTAACAAGCCTGCCATTCATTTTTTCAATAAATCCTGCACAGAGGTATTAGGGTCTGTGAACTGACAATTGATTTGCTGCCTGGAAAATTATTCTTTATTGATTTATATTACACAGCAGCAACCTCAAATCTATAGCAGCCTTAATCAGAGAGAAAATGCTAAAGTTAGTGTCATTCTTACTTAGTCAGGCAATTACAAGTAGGAGAATTGGTTTAGTACCTCTAGGTGACATCTACATATTATTCAATTATGAATCTCAGTAATCCATGAATTACAATACATAAAAGTGTGTGAGATCTGGTTAATTAATTTTTTGTAATATGAACAGTGCCCTTTGTGCAAGAAGGTGTTTTAAATGTCAACCTAGCATTTAAAGTGAAATTTGGCACCTCAGAAACTAAGTATGATTTTTAATGAAGATTCTTGAGATCTTTACTGTGCCTGGAATTTTTCTCATATTTCGTGTGAACTGGATAAAATTGAGCCTGAGATATTTAGAGAGTTTGTATATGTGATATTTTTAAAATTAGTAGCTATTCCATTTTTTTGATTCTTAGCTCAAAATGGATTGTGTGTGACAGGACAGAGCCATCCATAGACACAAGAACTGTGATTCTGGGCTGGATGTTCTTGAACTGTCTTGAGAACAGACTGAAATCAAAGAGTAGAAGCCCAGAGCTCGTTCTGGACTGAATTTTCCTGCCTTACATTTTATTAACCCTGTAGTGTGTCTCAGCTCCAGCTGTCTATAAGTGGCTGTCATTGCAAACCCTTCAGTTCTGTGGGTTGGAAATGGGGGTTGCTGGACAGACACATGTGCCAAAAGGATTTGCAGAGGATGGGGCTGGAACTGAGGAACTGGAAACAAGAGCTGGATGGAAAAACTTCTTGATGATGGGGTTGGGATCTCTGGAGTTTGACTGCAAAGCTTTGGGAACACATCTGAGATGTGGAATTCAGCCTTTTCATTTTTCTCAGAAAAGTATGTCAAAATAAATGTACCTCATTCTATTGGTAAAATAGAGGTGGATCTCTGTGGGTTTTGAGATGGGTTATTAAAAGAACATTTTCCTTCTCAAAGAAGAACATGTGGGGATTAGAAAAGGAAAACAGACTGTGTTGTATTATGTAAGGCTAAGGTTTTAAAAGTTGTTTCTCCTGCAAGAGTAGAATGGAAATCCCTCTCAATGGATTTTGTATTTATTTAGTAGCTACAGGGTATTTTCCTGCTTTGCAGGCAGTGGTAAGTGTTCTGTGGACCTAGTCCTGATCGACATCGCATCAGAGTTGAAATAGTTTAGAAAAAAATTAAATGCTGGTTTAAGGGAGAGAATTTGCTGTCTCTGTGGCTCATCACAGTGAGGTATATTTCCAGGCAGTGTGAAAGTGCAGCTTCTTCTGGATCTATTTCCATCATGTATTTAAGACCCTTATAAGTTTGTCTGCTTTGTCACTGACTGACATAATTGGGAGTCTTGAAAAAATTACAGAGCCCAATTATTTCATCCTGCTGGTCACTGTTAAGTCCCTGACCCAGAAAGCAGAAATGATGAAATATGAGCCAGGTCTTTGCTGTGTGAGGATTTGTCAGTATCCAGGCAGGTGAAGCGCAAAGAAATTGAGAGCCCAAGTCTCCTGCACAGCCTGTGCTGCAGCTTTGGCTGCAAAACACCTGCTGCTGCTGCTGCTTGGCAGTTCCAAGGGATGGCTAATTGTCAATATCTGTGTCCAGACTTCCTCTTACGACACAACATGCCACCAATGTTTTTTTTCATCCTATTACTTTCTGCCAACAAAGATACTGGCTTTTTAAAACCAGACATTTTGAAGGGGGAGCGGTGATTGTTGCTGTAGACAAACAGGTTAATGAAGATGTTACTAAAATGCCTTTTCATCCATGAAAACTTGGAAATCAATTGCAAAAGCCATTCCCTATCCCAGTGTGATTTTGTTGTGTTTGTCCAGGGTGTTTGATAAGCATTAGTTCTTGCTGGGAACAAAGACTAAATTTTATTTCAGGCGTTGCTTTCCTGTGTTTGGAAAAGGGAAGTACCAGGAGGGCATTTAGATCTGTGGGTCTGATCACTGTGTCCAGGGCACGGGTGGCTCTCTGCAGCAGGTCCTTGGCTGGCAGCCTACTAGTAAGTCATGTTAATAAAGAAATACTCAAATACCTTTGGAAAGTTCTTAGACTTCAGGAATTAGTTTAAAAATGCCACTTCTGAAATATTTACTCAGGGTGTTCATTATATCCTTTCCCCGTATTTTTGTGAAGTTCAGGGAGTTCTTAAGCATTCCACAGAGTACAGTGTAGGAAAAAAACTACTATCTGAAAAAGAAAAAGCTGTGAGTCGTGTTCCTCTCACTGCTGGCAGCATCTCTTTGCATGGAAGTGTTGTAAAAAACAGAGGCTACTGAATAGCCATTTATAGTTAATCTCTATTGCAAGAGATACCGGTGATTTCAAAGTCAGGCAAGGACAGAAATAGCACACACCTGCTCTGATTTATGGCAGGGGTGTAATAGAAGTGCTCTAAGGAAATGCAAGAAAGCTGTTTGTTCTAGAGCACTGAGAAGTCACTGGAGTAGTGAATGCTCATCCCTGTCAGACTTCAGGGAGATACATTTAGGGACCCATTGCCCAGCTCTTGTTCATGGTACCAGAACCTGAGAGGTCAGCAGTGCTGTGTTGTCACACAGATGCAGCAGGACCAAACCCCTTTTTCCTCTCTTCAGTGCCCTCCCTCCTAACCCAGGCTGCCATCGCACCCAGCCCAGGCTGAAATCCCAATCCTACTGCTGTTCTTTTAAGGAAAGAGTGGACAGATATGTGTTCCACCTGGATATCCCCGGCGTCCCTGTGCCATTTGTTCTGGTGGTGAGCTCCTGGGAGAGAGACAGGCTGCTTCCCTGTGCTGCTGTACTTGTCTCAAGGCAGCTCTGAGGGAACAGGTAACCACGCTTTTACTTTTTAGGGAGTGAAATCATAAAAACATAAGCAAATCCAATTATTGCAAATGTGGCGTATTTGCAAAGGAGTAATTAATTTATTTCCATTTTTAACTTTTTTTTTTTAATTACTTGTAAAAAAATGACACTTCAGAACCATTAATTACCATGTGACCAGAGGCAAGTCCCTAGGACTGGATTTCGAGACATATAGAAATCTCAGTAGATGATCTTTTTTGGTAAAAATCAGGAGAAGTTTAAAACAAACAATTTATGTCTCTGGACTGGAACTTTTTTTTTTTTGTGTGTTGTGTTTGTGTGGGGTTTTTTTTAAGGCAATAATTGCATTTCTTTGGGGGATGATTTTTATGATCAAGTTGTTGAATATCAAGTGTCACAAGATAGGATGATAATCATTTTGTATAAATATGTTAAGTATGAAAATACTTTCTTTTCTGTACACTTCTTTCCATTCAGACTTCATTGTAGAAACTGCAGGCAAATACTTAGGAAAATCCTCTTATCCCCTTCTTTCTTTAAACCTAATAATTAATTTACTGCTGGACTGTGGATTCAATAAAGGAATAAATATTAGAGATTTTTCTTGGAATTAAAAAGCAGGCAAGGAATAGCTTTGTCTCATGCTACCTGTCTTGGAATTGCATCCCTCAAATATGGAGCTAACTATTGCTTGCTCAGTGTGCAAATTGACTGTTCACAAGAGTTGCTATTAAAATTTTAACTGATTGATCATGCAGACGGTCCCTACTGTGCCTTTTTATTTCAAAGTTGTGTGAGAAATCAGGATTTTGGAATGGAGTTGCTCTTCTGCCAGTGCAGTGGGAGGGGATGGGGTGGCACAGCATTCCCACTGCACTGTGCCCAGCACATGGCAGAGTCTCAGGTGTACCAGAGCCTGCACTGGGGATTTCCCTCTAGTGGGACTCACATTTTTAACGTGTTGGTTCATATGTGTAGCCTATTCCAAGTCCCAGCAGTACAGCACTCTAGAGTACCTAGGCTTAATATTTAAATTTACAGCTATCAAGTCAAGTTATTGCTATGGGTAAGCTTTTTTTTTTTCCTGCTTCAGATCTGAGGCTTTTTCTTGTTGCCTTCTCCTAAGTAGAGATTATTAACTGACTGAGCAATACGTGCTAGCTGTCCTTTAATTTGGTATAAAAAGGCCATCTGCTGCATTTAAGGTATTATGTCAACCTCTCACGTCGTGTTCCACCGTGGGGGACTGCGAGGAGTTCTTTTAAAAATTGATGGCCGGGAACGAAATTAAACCAAACGAGACCAACATTGTATCTGAGAACCGTTTATGGGTAACGAAAAACGAAATAAAAAGGGTAAAAATACTGAAGAGGGCTAGAAAAGGCAGAGCAAGGGTAAGAAAGATGGGAAAGGAATGGGGCGAGAGAGGGGAAAGGAGGGCGTTGGCAGCGGAGGTCGCGTCCATGTGGCCGAGGCGGGGCTGTGCACGCCGCCGGCCTGGGGACAGCACCTGCGGCGAGCGGCGGCCGGACACAGGTGAGGGGGATCGGGCAGCAGCTGCAGAGCCGGACAGGGTGCACAGCCGGACAGGGTCGCGGCGAGGATCACGGCCCTGGGCTCCACTGAACGCAGATGACTTGGGCAGGGCGCTGGTCAGGGACACAGGGAGGCAGGACAGACGCCCAGGCGAGCAAGAGCCAGTGAGGGCAGGAGAGCCAAAAGGTAGGCTGGGACAGGGTAAAACACGAAAGACTCAAAAAGCGCCCCAAAGGATAAACGCGTAAGCTCCAAAAGCCCTCCAAAAGCAAAAGGCAAAAGACCAAAAAGTGCCGAGCCAAAAGCCCACACTAAAACGCAAGTTCGACAAGCCCCCAAGGCTTGCGACGCAGTTGCTTTTTCTGGCCCTGGCTCCTCCCGAAGTCTGCCGCTGGTGACAGGAGAGCATTGGCCCGCTCCAGTGTCCACTGCAGCCCGTGGGTACCGGTTGCAGGGTGTCTCTGGGGTGCCGTGTCCTGCTGAGTGCCTGTCCCGTGTGAGACACGAACTGCTTGCCACGCAGAGTCTCCCCAGAGCCAAGGCTTTCCTCCATCTTCCCCTCGGCGCCGCCGGGACATGGCACATGTGCAACCCCTGCTCCAGTGCCTCTGAGAGCCGGGGCTGAGACAAATCCCTCGCCCCTCAGTGCCCAGTGCCCAGCCCCTGCACGGAGCCCTGCCCGCAGAGCCCTCGCTGGCCTTGGGTGTGCTGCTCACGGAGCCCCGTGGCCCAGAAATTGACTCACAATTACACAATGACGAGAGGGATGGTTTTCTTCGTGACTCATCGCTTCCCCACAGCTCACTGCTTTTTGAGCAGCAGTGCTGTTCGCTGTATTAATGTAACATTAATTTATGATGATTTAATATTAAAATATTACCAAGTATTTTATTCCGGTTTATTATTCTGAAAAGCTTTGGGGAGAGCACTGTATGAATGTATAATTCACTCCCGTGTAGATTATGGCATAATTAGTTTCTTGCAGTCAATAATGCTTCGTTCAGTCATCTGAACTACTTTGGAGATAAATCTCTATTAAAAAATCCTTATTTTTATTCTAGATAACAGCATTTTGATCTCATTAGCATGGATCGTTTTCTCTAAATTCAGCTAGACTCTAGTGTAGCAACAAAAAGCTCCTTTTTATATCAATTAAAATATTTTGTCTTTTTGACCTGCCATATAATTAAGATCCTGTTTATTAAAGTTGCTAGCATATTAGAACACTAATTGCATTACAAGCTTACTTACTTATTGCTGAACTGTTTATGATTTAATTGACTTGATTAAACTAATTTTCATGTCTATGTGCAATTAATACATTAATTGAATTTATTTGCACATGCAAATACTAATATATCACCCACTGTACTAGTAACGACTAAAAACAAAAAATCATTAATGCCCTAATTGAGTGAATTCTTTGGCATGCATATGCAATCTGATAGCACTGCAAATTGGCTAGGAGTAATACCACCTTTGAGAGTGTGCCTTCCTGCAAGGAACTGACGTTTAAAGAGGGCAACACGCACCATGGCTGTTGTGCCTAAATGATCTTTCATTGTATACAAGAATAATAACCTTGAGCAAGGGGAAAACCAGGTAATTTTACTATTTTAGCAAAGAGCTTCCTGATTATATTTGAATATTTTTGCTATTACTATAGCGTCTTGATAGTAATAAAGCATAATAGAAGGAAGAATGTGGAAAGTATCAGTGGATCAAAATAGTATCATGTGACATCTAAAGGAAGCTTCTTGTAAGTTGTAATCGAAAGTCCAGTGTTGTCAGTACTTCTGTTCCACTGATTTCAGATGATTTTAATATCTGAAGGAGACAGAAGTCAGAAGTGCACTGTTTCAAACAATTTTCAAAAAATAAAGGATTTTAGATCTTACTGTTACCTTCTAATTTGACAAACACAAATACTGGCCTATAAAGAAAGATGTAACACTACTTTTCAGTCCAGAGAACCCACAAAGTGGAGAAATGCATTCTGTTTAATCTCTTATCTCTTTTAAAAGCCTCAAAAGTGCCTTCTCTTTCATGCTCCTACTCTTTATTTATGTGCAGAGGCTTGCTCGAGTGGCTAAATTCCCTAAATAGCTACAAAGCTATTGTGATAAGAACAGGAAGTGCTTTTGACAACGTGTCATGTATCAAATATAGCCCAGCAAAGGCTTAAGGGTGCTCAGGATGCAGTTTCAATGTATTATTTCATGCTGTGGTGGTTTGTACTTTTATTTTAGCTTCCAGCTATGACTTATAAAAAGAAGGAAAAACAGAAGTATTCCTTAAATGCATTTTTGCTTTAAAATTTTATGCTTATTTTTAACAATAGAAATGCTGTTTATGCATATAAGATCCATTTCTTAAAATAGCATCTTTGTGTCTTGATAAACGTTTATTTATAAACATAGTTTACTAGTAACTTGTTTTGAAAAAGTCAGACAGTGTTTTTTTCATCTATGAACAAAAGTTTTCTCATTAAGTTACTCCAGTAAACATTTTCAGGATAAAATTACACTTTAATCAGTTGCCAGTGGTGCCACTACATAAATATAGAACCAGTAGTCCTGTGTAAAGTGCAGATCCAAACTGCTTAGAAAAGTGATACACACTTCTAATGTTTTAAAAATTTTTTCTTAAAAGGAAAAACTCTTATCCAGGTACAGATATATACCTTGAGACAAAAGAAATATATCATTAACCTATGTTGGAAACAAAAGCAAACCTGCTCCACGCCAACTGAAGGTAATGTGTCTTAATAAGTTAGTTTGACTTGGATCATTCCTTTAGAACTTTCCTAGCATTTTGTCTCCTGATTAGTCTGTAAGTGTCAATGTGGTCCATAAATGTTGCTGTGTTCTATATGGCTATATTAGACTGTACCAGGAGTGTGTGGGCTGGGGATTTATTTCAATATACCGTCTCCAGGAGTGGAACTCAGTCTTTTGGAAAAGGAAGGTTATTCTTAAGCTTGTATTGCCAAGTATCTGAGCTATAAGCCTCAAAACTCAGATCTTGCCAGCAGTTCATCCTGCATGTGCAAATTCAACGTTGAATTTTCGGTTGAACGTAGATCTGTTGTCACCTACTTTCAAAATCTCTTCGGAGATCAAATTTGTAAGGATGCTGCTGCAAGGAGTCCACAGGGATGGACACAGCCTGTGTGTGGATGCTTAGGAGACAACTACTTTTATGTAGGTCTACCCAATGCTCACTTAGGATGGGTTCAGAGAAAGTGGAATAATGCATGAATTCATTATCCAATGTAGATGGAAGGGCATTGCAGTGTGGCTGTGTACAGTTCAAGGTTAATCCTAAACATGGATTATCTTAGATGTACTGTGGCATAGGCAGCCCTGGAACAATATTGGGAGGAACCGCACTCACAATGGAGCTCAAATCCCTTCCGAAAACCTTGCCCTTTTTAAACTGTGCCACTCTAGAGTTCTCATTTTTTGTGTAGGTATCCAGTCTAACTGTGCATCATAGGCCTTGATTCCAATTGTATCTTCTGGTAATGGGTTTTACCAGACTTATTTCTTGCGTGGAGGAGATGAAAGACCCAGCTTTGTTGATGGCTAATTAGAACTCTGTCATCCATGGGGGGGGGAAATAAACCTCAACCCAGCCTTGAATGTGTACTTCCACCCTGAGATACTCATACTGCAGGGGAGCCTTTTCTAGTTTCTGAGTTCAATTTACAGAGGGAAAAGTGCCAAATAAGAGCAAATGTTTTAATTATAAAGAAACAATTTTCTTAGGTAAGACAATTGCTATATTTGCAAAATGAATTTAATGTGCTACACAGTGTACCAGAGTTTTTAATGAATGCTAAGTCAGAAAAAACTGCATGAGGCAGCTGTGGTTGTATTTGCATATTTGCTCAGGATAATTGATAGAATTGTTCAATTAAATATTTTAAAAGGCAATAGCCTAATACACTCTGTGCAAGAAAAGTATAACCATGAGATTCAGTAATTTGTCCGATTGAACCTTTTGTATATTTAAGCAGTATGTCTCCATAGACAATGCATTTCTGGGTCATTTTAACGCAGCTTGGGTGGAAATGGGAAACTTCATCATGCAGAACTCTGAAAAAGTCAGAGCTTCGCTTCAACCAAAACTTTCATTCCATATGACCCTAATCTTAACTCTAAATACAAACTGAGATTTGGCTTCTCCTTCTCTGAAATAATATCCCAAATGTGATATTCAGCATAAAATCTATTCTACAGATCTTGATTATACAGTCATATGTGTTGGTGTGTACTGTATACGATATGTATATGAATATGCTAGCAGTCAAAAAGAGAAAACAACAGAAAACTTAGGAATCTAGAAAATAACATTTCCGAACCATTACAATTATGTATTTTGTACCTAACAATTTTTCCAAGGAGGAGAAAGAGCAATACATGTTTTGGAACATCCTTTGCAGTTGCTTAGTTTCCCTGAAATAACTCTAAAAGGAGAAATGATTGATTCATAGACCTTTGGTGAAGCTGGTGTGTGAAAAGAAGAGAGATGGACTTACTGAAGTCATCAGACAAAATTGACTGGCCACAGTTTCTGTACTGCATCAGAGATCAGTTGGCGCAGTGTGTCCTGTTTAGTATTACTAAAGGCTGAGGAACTAATGATGTGCAAGTGATGAAACATCTATAGGATTCAAGAGGAAGGGGTTTGAAACCCTGATTCCAATCAGTTATTTATGTGGGGATAAAAGAACTTACTCTAATTGAAATGCAGACACAGAGTGTTATAAATCCTCTTCTCAGTGTTTTCTCTGGATAGCTTTATGTTACATACCTTACGATAGATACAATTATTTACAAAGACTTAATTTAAATGTATTGTTAATGCAAGCATTATGTATAATATAGTGTAATAATTTATAGTTGTAGTCTAAATAGTCACTTCAATTGTCAGAGCTTTTTACTAACAATGAAGAGTTAATTTTATCTTGTAAAGTTAATGTTTTAGATGAGCCTTTCTTCCAGGGTTCTGTGTATTTTTAATAATAATAATTTTTTTATTATACATAATACTTCTAGCCACAATATGGAATGTTGTGCTTATTAGGGATCACAAATGTCTAAGCCAAGTGACTTTTTGAACTGCATCTTTTTGTCAATCTGAAAAACCGTCTGATTTCTTCATGGCCATGTGGGTAGACAGCTTCTTGGTTGCTTAATTCTTCTGTTTGATATGTGCCAACACAATGAGTGAGGGTTGTATGTAGGGGTGACAGCAGGCATTTGAAGTAAGAATCTAATTTAGATGCTCAGGTTAGGAGACTGAACATTCTGGGAGCCTTGCAGAATTAGTGCTTTTCTAGAGCACTTGAGCAGCATTCTTTGATATGCAGCTAGTCCTCCCCCCTTCAACATATAAATAATGGCTGGAAGTCAAACTCTGTAAATATGCCTGTCTCCTTTCCCACTTGAGGTTTGGATTTTTTGGTGCTTTTCTTGGGGTTTTTTTTGGGAAGCAACTGGCAGCAAGCATTTGTTTAATCCTTCATCCTCTTTCTGACCACCTAGAGAAGATCTTGGAGACAGTCAGTTGCTGTGCATATGTTTTCAGTGATGTATGTGCTTGTTTTCCTGCCACTGACCAGAGTCCTGACCATGACTTGCAGAGGTTAATGCAAATTGCTGAATAGTGGGTGTCAGTCTTGGAGAAACACATAAAGTGGAATCAGTATAAATAGTGCTTCAGTTCAAATGAAGTCAGTAGCTTAAATCAGACTTTTTGTCGGGGAGAGAGAGAAAGACAAAGATTTAGCCTTAAAGTTTTAAGCCAGTAGAAAACGCTTTAAAATGCCTTAAAACATGTAATAGCTGTGTTAGTCAGTAGTAAAGTGCCTTTCATCCAGTTTAAAGTTCAGTAGGATAATTCTCCATAACATTGACTACCCTTTAGACATAATATAAACATAGCACAGTGTTGTTAGATAGAAGGATAGAACACGATAAACCATATACGTAGGTTTTTATGCAAGAAATATGTACATTTGCTTTAAGCTACAATAGGTGCAGAAAGCACAGCTATGGAATCGTGTTTGTAGCTGATGGTATAATCAGTGAATATAATATTTTGTATTAGGACTGCTGTTAGGATGCTGCAAACAATGCTAGGAGATGCTGGATGGAATGCTTAGGGAAATTCTACTTCTAGGGAATGCTGAAGCTGTTAGGATACTGCCCATGGACACTGCTTATGGATACTGCTTACAGATTCTGCTTTACTAGATGCTATTGTTGCTTTTACTCTTGCTTGGCACACTGAGATTTTAGCAAATGGCAATAAACACATTTTACAACAAGTGAGGACTCTCTCATCTCTCTCTCCGACCCTGAACAGCCTGCAGCAACCTCAGGCATTTTCAATGTTGAAACAGGTCTTGGACAATTTCCAGTTTAGAACCCAGTTACATGTATTGGAATCTGCATTTGGGATGGAGCTACTGTTTTACAGGACAAAGACAGCAACACTGTTTAATTTAGTTAGGATTAGGGATGCAGAATTTGGGGTGTTGTTGAATTCTAATACTGACTTTCTGTCAAAGATTTTTCTGCATTTATTGCAGCTTTTTTAACCAGCACTTTCTGATACTGTTAACTAATAACACACAAACCAAAATGGCTAGGCTATAATAGTTCCATTTCTCTCATTTTTGTGGGATTTCATTTTCTCATTTGTAATCATTACATTCCTAAAACTTAATCATCTCATTTTTTTTTTTTTTTCAAGAAGTGTTTGAGAGTATGCAGAAAAAAAGGCAATTCATCTCTGCAGAGAGCCTTCAGAGCAGCATGGTGCCAGTGCACTACTCTTGGTGTCTTTCCACCTGGAATTTAATGGTTAGTTTTAGCTTGTGAAGCCCTGAGATTTTCCAGTTGCTCTAAAGTTAATAGGTGAAATGAAGAAGAACTTGACATCCAACTCCATACAATTGGAAACTCCCTAACATGGGATCCTATGATCCTGTGATATTGCAAATGCAATGATTTGACTCTGAAATCATTGACACTAACTAGCTCAGGGACAGGTGTGTGTCTTATTGCTAAGGCAATTACTGAAAGCTCAAGGTCAGCAACACGGATTATACCTTCTAGAACTTTTTTTGTAGTTAATACTTTATTTCTGGGATGCTTTTGCAAAAGAAATTGCATAGATAATATAACTGGGATTTTATCATACCATATCAGATTTCTTTTGGGATTCAAGCTATTGTGCACTTGCAAAATGGGAGTTCTTTGTGAATTAAATTCTTTTTGGAGTGTCTGCTAAGATTTATGGACTGTTATTAAACAGGTATAGTATTATATATTTAAAAGAAGAAATTAATGACACAAACATTTTTTGCCAAGGAGATGAATTGCCTAATCTGGTGTATCTATCAGGCTACAGACACAAATTTTATTTGAAACGGAATTTTTTTTAATAATAACACTATGTTGTGACTGTTTTTCTAAAGCTTATTTAGTTTTGAAGAAGGAATAGAATACATGCAATCTAGGAGTGATTTGACAACTCCCTGGTACTATAAAGATTATATTATTTAATACCTTTCCCAGAGTTACTTCACATCTCAATGGTTTCTTAAAAGCCTGTGGTGAGAGAGACTTTCTTCACTCTCTCCTAGGTCATCTCTCATTATGACATGGAAATGTTACATTTTATAATGTCACTAAAATGATCTTAAACATATGTGGTATCTATCCTTTAAATTATTACTTGGGGAGGCAATTGGATGTGATGCTGTTTGCTTTATACTCCTTCGCAGCCTGCAAGTAACTGGACGCATAAAGAATACAAAAATGCAACGAAGTTCATTTAAACATTCCGGGCTGAGGGATGCACTTTTAGTATCCTTCCCATCTCTTCAAAATAGAAAACAGATCTTACAGTACCTGGGCCAAAGAAAAGACCAGTGTAGTGATTATGAATCATTTTGTTTTGTCTGTGACAATAAAATACTGTCTAGTGATGAGACAGGTTCTTTTCTAGTGACCTACAATAGTAAAGGAAAAACTGAAAAGGTTATCAAGCAGTTCCTGTTTGGAGTACTGCCAAGAAAAGAAATAGTTCTGAGGAAGTGTCTCCAGGAATACAATCTGCTCAGATTCCGAGGATTTGGAGTTAAATCTGAAGCCATAGGGTAAAGCTTGGGAAAGGACTTAAATGGCTGCCAGTAGATTTTTAACTGCACAGGGGTCTGTCAGGGCTCTGGATCTCAGGGCTGCCCGAGGCTTCGGGGGCTGGAGAGGCAAAGAAAGAGCAAAGCTCTGAGACTGCCGCTGCTGCTGCTGGGGAACAGGCAGTGCGTCTGTATCCCCCTTTAGCCTTTGTGAAGAAAAGAGTGTGTGAAATGTATGGTGTTCCTGTGGAACACTGACATAAAGTTCCTTAGCAGAACAGTGACTTACCTGTGTGACAGTCACCCCACAATGCAGTTCCTTCTGCTGCATTTCCCAGCCTCTCGTTCACCTTAGCCTGTAAAACCTTCTTGTCTTGCACACTGTACCAGTAACATACAGTATTTCCCATAGCTTCATATGTATTGGTGATTCTTAGACGATCCCTTGAGTGATGAAATGAGAGGGCTGATTCAGAAATTATAATAGTGCTCATTTTACAGTTACAATTTACATGCTAACCCAGTATGTTTCATGTAGGAAGCTGATCACCTCCTCTGTTCTCTGAAATCTGGTACTTGGTGATTCTGGTTTTTGTGTGTAGTTGTGTTGTTTTGGTTGATTGGGTCGCGTTTTTGTTTGGTTTCTGGTGCCTGCCATCATTCATTTACCAGTGCAGCATTTTAGGGCACCAAAATCCAAGGAATGAGAGAGAGGGACCAGTGTACAGTATCAAGACATACTTAAACTGAATGGGAACTATGTAAGAGAAAGGGCAAAATTGTGCTACCATGATGATTTTCTGCCAAATCTAAATAAAAGAGCAAATATGCACAAACATACCTTGGAAAACAAGCCTAGTGGACTAAATGCTGATCATACTAAGCAGCTTGGGGTTTTTATTTATTACCGGGAAAAGTTTTTTGATCAAAAGATAAAAATGTACTGTCTTGAGCTTAAGGTAACACCTGCCTAATAGGGAGGGGCTGGAAGAAAAATTAGAGATGAAATGCAAACACTGGCAGGAAAATTTTCCCTCTGGTACCCTCTTTGAGTGATGAGTTTTGACAATTGTGAGATCAGGCATAATATGCAGGTATAATTTCTATTAGACATTGCTCTTTAAATCTTCCTTGTTTCAGTTCTCCTTAACTAAGTCTAACTCCAAAGCTGCAAGCTGTATCTGTTAACTCTGGTTTTTTCACCCTTACAGACTATTCTACGTATTCCCTGCTAATAGGGAATGAAAACCAACACCATGCACTTAGCCAGGGAGGTCAGAAACCTCTTGAAAATCCACAAGCTGTGTAAAGCTCTGTGGTCCATTTTTTGTAAATACTGAATAATGCCTTTTTGTTTTTACGGACAGAAGTATTTCTCCAATAGTGTCTTGGCAGGCTTTTAAATTGTAGAAACAACTTCTGAAAGAAAAGGGAAGAGATGCAATTAGTTTGCAAATACAAACATGATTATTGAAGCCACATCATCCTTTGACTTAGGACAATGCCAAAAGACATTTTAAGGCATAGTTTTGTCCACTTGTGAACAAGTAGGACTGTCAGCATAAGTGGTCAATTGAATGTTTGGATTAAATTGCATTTTTTTTAGATGTTCTCTTGGATTGCGTTTGGAAATCTTCCTTTGGAATTACAATCACAGCCATTGACTGGATAGCTGAAGTGGCAGAATCTAATTATTGCTGAAATCCCCATGGCTGTACCTTCTTAAAATACATCACAAACAAACAGCTAAAGAAAGGATGGGGAGTGGATGGATTGGTACAAGAAAATGTTGGTAATGGAGGCAGTCTTTCAGTGAACAAGTGGATCAAGCAATTAGAGCCAGGGTTTCTGCCTCAGCACATAGTGTCTCTGGAAGAGACAGGAGAAGACACGGCAGATGCATGTGTTTGGATTTCTACTTCTGAAGAAAATTGTTCAGGTGTGAAATGGAAGAAAATTTATACCTGGTCCAGTGCTGCCACTGGTCAGATAGAGACAGCTTTGCTAATTTATTCACTGTCAGTTGTGACGCGTGTGTGTGTGAATATGTATTTTTGAGTGTGTATATCCTTTTCTCCACATGTTGCGTTATTGGGGAGTCAGTGTTTAAGCTAATGAGAAATTTAACGTATTCTTAGAATTTAACCTCAGTATAAAACAAATGACTTATTGTGATAACTTGTAAGCTGAAATTCTGCCCTGACACATGCCCAGTGTAACCTATTGATTGCCATGGTGTTTCATAGGATATGTGCCAAGTTATCTGCATGATTTCTGTGCCTGTAATCCAGATTTGAATTAATAGGTTAGAGCTTTATTTTGACCTTTACTGACTTTTTTTTTCTGTACTCATTGACTTTTTTAGTGTCATTATAACACTTTTTCTAATGACAGTAAAATATCTGCTGGAGATGGGCTTAATGACCTGGAAGTAATTAGAAGAGTCTGCAAACAAAGATAACTGCCACATCACAAACAGAACTGATATTTTATTCACACAAGCTTCTAGCTACTGCAATAAATCTAGATCAGCTACTGTACTCATTAAGTAAAGAGATAATTAAAACTTGAGGGAGTCTGGATAAACCACCTGGCAAAATAACACCTTTTATTAAGGGAGACAGGAAGCAGGCCTGCAAGTCTTGAGAAGGCTTTATTAAAATAATCAAATGCTACTGAAAGATGCCCATACAACACCATTATTTTTCTCTCTGAAAGGACTGCATAGTATAATGAAAAACTAGAGCAAAGTCATCCAGTTCTGTGGAGTGCATCAGCTCTGGGCTTCACTCTATTTCTGACGTTTAGCTGCATGAGACTAGTGATGGCTGAAGTGGCTAGACAGGAGTAAGGGAAAAAAGGTGGATATTTATTTGAAAGCTGTCTGTCTTTGATTGTTTGCTGTTCTGTGGTGGCTTTAAGATATTCTTCTGTTGGCAGGTAAATGAGATAAGGGACAGTAAATTCTGATGTGACACTTTGAGGTTTAGTAGAACATGAATGTAATGACAACGTAAAAATGTAATTGCATGATTCTAATTGTTGAAATATTATTTTTCTTTTTTTTTAACCTCCTCAAGTAGTCAGGTAGATCTTGGATGTGAACTGAGATCTGTCCACATCATCAGTAAAATCTGTTTATCTGCAGTGTTTTTCTTGATGTCAAACTTCTGTTTTCAGTCTTCATCCATGCAGACAATCTGAAGAGGGATATGGTGTCAGAAGATGAAAACAGCTAAGCAGCCTGATTGATATTATGTCACAGAGCAGAAAGTCTTAAAACTATGTGTCAAGGGCTGATTAAATGCAGAAGATTCAAGAATAGGAAGATAAGAATTCAGTCACTCAAAATGTTTCCTCTTAAAAGTTTTAACTTTATCAGAAGGCATATTAAGTTTGCATCTAATCCATGTCAGCTCTCTGGTGCATTTCTCCTACTTGTCTAATAGCTTGTAGTTAGAGGTTAGCCATCGTCAGCAATTAAGGGGTAGGCACTGATTTTCATGGAGTGGGACACCTTACAAAGAGAGCCATTTGCTGGGACTTTCTCTCTTTAATGGCAAAGCCAAGTAGGAAATCAATCATGCTTTTCACTGGATCAATAACCAGTGTAATGTGGGTTTTAGTATAAAAAACAGCATCAAAACCAACTTTGTCAGTATACAGTACATCACTGTGGCATGTTGCACAGGTATAAAGGTGATAATGATTTAAGTTCCATCTGAGCACATAAGTCATGTCACAAATAGTTGGATAGGACTTCATTCTTGTAAAAGAGTTAGAGGCATGGGTTCTTCTCTCTGATTTTCTAAATGTAATGTGTTTTAGAAATGCAAATGTAAATATTTTTCAAAAAATGGATTTCATCTGAACAGGCTGCTTGGGATTTTGATCACTAGGAGACAAGAAGATTTTGTTTATTTGTTTGTTTGTTGGATTCTTTTGTTAGAGTGAGTTTAACACAAATGAAAGGAAGGAGATTGATAACAATTAGGACTGTAATCTCCTTCCAAAAAATCCTTCAGCCCACCCAAGCAGTGGCAGTGCAGATTTCACTCAGGGAACTGTGTGTTGGCACTGCCCTGTTTGTCAGAGACTCCTTTTCTGCTGGTGTTCCTATCAACTCTGTTTAGGGCTGTCCAGATGATGTAGCATGAACCTGTAAGTGATGACCATCAGTACAGAATTGATTTGATGATTTGATTTGGTGGGAAAAGTATTTACTTCTCAGCTGCCTTTTTAATTGTTTGGATAGGAACAGCTCTGTCTATGCTGTATTTCCATTGTTTTAGTGTCACTCAGCACTTGATCTTCAGGGAGAAAGGCACAGGTATAGTGCAGACAAAGAAGATAGCCATTTCTAAGATACAATTTATGTTTTGCCTTGATGTGGCTTTTTTAGCCATAGATACTACCAAGTTAAGCTATTTCTTCTAAGAAAAAATTTCAAAATGTAAACAGAGATAAACAGTGAGGTTTAATAACTTCTTCCAGGCATGACATGTGCATTCTTGAAAATACTTCCCTTGCTCTTAGTTAGCAATCAGTATTTCATTCTTTTATAATTTGATCTTTAAGCCCTTGTATCATCCAGGATAAAGCAAAAAGTTTTAAGGTCAATTACAAAAAGAAATTTTGTTGAGAATAGACTATTTGAAATTACTTATTTTCTGTACTTGAACAATTATCTCACTAACAGTAGTTAATGTTGTACCATCTCTTGTACCAATTATTTAGTGCACAGCAGTGCTGCTGACCAGCTGGAGCTGCAGGAACAGGGTGAAGTTGAAGGTATTTTCTAGCATTTTGTCTGCTCTGTTTAAAAACAAAGAAAACCAAACCCCAAAACACAACAACAGAACAGAAAGTACCGTAGTTTATTTCTGAAATTGCCATGTTCCTGGTTAGTTTTGGATCTTCATTTAGAGCCGTGAATTGATTCTATGTGTTGACTTACTTGTTGCTTTAGTGTAAACAATCCAAACCCTTTTAAGTCAATGCAAACTAATTTTGCTGTGTGTGATCTTTGGCTTGGTGCACTTACCTGTTATTTGCTTTGTGAATAACTTAAGTTATAAAAGCAACAAAAGGTTTTCTCATTCAGTGATACGGTCTATGCAATACAAGCAAAATTGCAAACTCCATATACTCCGTTTTAAGATAAGGATGTGATGTCAATGTTTTAACCTATATTTACAGGCACATTTGTGCATCCATTTTCTTTGCAACCTGCTGAGAAAGCAGGAATCGGTACAGAATTAACTCTTTAGAAAAACAGCCCACTTAGCTACAGGCTTCAATACTTTTCCCTGAAGTAGCTGGAGTTGATAGCAGAAAAGAAGTGGTGTATGTGAAATTGAAGAGAAAAAGCTGCATTAAAGAAATTAGTTCTTCAAGATTGGAATTTAATCTCCAATGAGTACATGAAAGTGGGAAGATGCAGTAAAGTAGGAGAAATTTGCAGCAATTGTCTGCCAATAGTTCTGCAGATGCAGAACATATTATCAGTGAGAAGGGCTCTGCATAAACTCTGCTTGTGAAGTTGAAGAATCCATTTGTCTATGCTTTGATAAAAGGATTTACTTTTGCAGAGGGTTGCACAAAGAGCAGCCAGTGTACCTGTATACTCCCAAAGTACACCAGGTCTGGGGGTGAAGAGAGGACAGTTGTGTTTTCTTTCTCTGGATGTTCCATGGGCTGCAGTTGCCTTTCATGTGCATTTGTTATTGCAGGGAGCTGTGATTCCTGTCCCTGGCAGTGCAGCAGCCTCTCTCTGTTGGCCTGGATGGCTCCTGCACATCCCGATGTGTATAATGGGATTCCTTGGCTTTAAGCAGCTGATGTGATGGTTGTGTGTTCTGCCTTCCAAGCATCCGACAGGCTCTTCCCTTTGACACTGAGTTCGGATCAAGGTGCTTAAAACCAGCATGAACAAGGGAAAAGCATTTTGATCACTTGCTGGCTCTAAGGGCTTCTTCTCATTTTTGATGAGACAGGGTTTCCTTTAATAAGAGACTTCATTAGAATGGAAGTTACTCTTAAAAGAGTCTCTGGGACACTGTAGAATTGGAGCCTGGATTGCAGGTCAGATGGAACTGGAACTGGGTGGTTCCTAAAGTTTTAGAGTGTGAGACAGGCTTTGATTTCTTGCTAATCAGAACTAGCTAGCAGGCTGTCTGTTCTTCTCTGGGGAAGATAGCTCGAGTGTTCTGGATAAACAAAAGCCTAAGATAAGCCCAAGTTAAGAATAAGCTTCCATAACAGCTAACTGTGGATTTTTTATCATGAAAATATTGATGTGCTTCATTGCTTTGGGCAATTGCTGCTTAGAGAGGATTTGTCTTTCAAAGGTATTCCTAAAAATAAAATTACCTAAGCTCTTCAAAGTAAAATATAATGGAAAATCTATTATATATAATTTTTTTTCTTGTAACTGGACAATTTTTTTTGTTCTTCCTGATTCTGTGAATAGGCACCTCTAATTTTGCTATGTGAATGGGAAACCTCCTGCCTCATTTCAGTAGTAGCAGGGGTAGGCACTTAGGAGAAAGTTGGCACACATGAAGTGTATGTATTCAGAGGCATGATCTTGCAGTGGTCCCAGATTAGACAGACTGTGACATAACCTAGTTCACTGTTGGTCCAATGCAAAAAGAACATACGTTTTACAGAGAGGGTGCAGTACCGTCTGAGATAACCTCCATTTCATGTGGGACAATGCAGATTCCTAAGATGTTGACCTCTTGTGAACCTTTAATATGTTGCTCTTTTGTACTGCCCTGTTTCTCCTCTGAATACTTTTCATGAGCTCCAATTAAGTCAAGCCACTGCAGAAGAGTCCAGATAGAAGACAGTGTACCTTGAAGTAGTGTTACCACTTGCTGGTTAAACCCAGGCAGTTCATTCAGCCATACAGGAGGAAAACCCAAGGTCAGCCATTTAGGGTTGCCTGAAGTTCAGCTGAATTCAGTTTCTTCTGTGTACTCAAAGAGAGGCTTTGGAAAGAAGCTGAGCGTGGGACTGGATAAGGAGACCAACCTATATGCCATGCAAGTCCCATACGTTTGGTGTTTTGTTTTGTTGGTTTTTTTTTTTTTTTGGTTTTTTTTTTTTTTTTTTTTTTTTTTTTTTTGGTTTGGTTTGTTTTTTTTTGTTTTTGTTTTTGTTTTTTTTTCCCTGGCTGGTTACCTCTGGGCCTGCAAAGTTCTTTAGCCAACACAAGCTTCAGAGGCCTTTTGTGACATTCTGGGAGTATGAATAATAGCCTGAATGCCGGTCTTGAATGGCACAGAGAAGGCTGACAAACACATCTGCCATTTGTTCAAATAGTTTTCACATGCTTCTACTTTAATACACAATACCATCTGTTGATCTTTTCTGCAAATGGAATTCTTTTCTTCAGTCTACCCACAAACTTAATTATGGATGTGAGGATTGTAGAGGTTACCTTTTTAAATATACAGCCAGCATTTCTGGAAAAAAATACATCTTCAGTTCTTGTTTGTGTGAATTATTTAACAGATGGCAAAAATGTATTTCCGATATTACCCCTGTCCCTACTGTGGAGGAGAGCAGTGTTTATGTAGGGCTGGGTTTTACTGTTGACAGCATACAGCACTCCTTGGCATGCTTAAATGTGATGGGGTCTGATCCACAACTCTTTCTTCTGATTATTTATTTGATATTTAACTTATTTTAAAATGATTTACAAAGGCAAGGGCCTTCATTATTTTAATGAGGGCTAAATTGCATCAAATGACTTGCAGGGTGCAGCGCCTTTTCACAGATAACTGCCAAGGATAAGGTGATCTAACGATGACCTGTTAACCCTTCTAAATACTGAGACTGTGAAGATAGAATTGTTCAGTGAAACTCTTTCATGGAAATTAATATTAATGTGATTTTAAAAAACCTCACAAAACCAACAAGATATCCCCAAGCTTTGATAAAATTCCTACTCTTCTGAATAATTTTTGGCTTGCTGGATGAGTTCCTGTAAATTTGGTTTCAGCTGAAGTAACTAAGAGTTTGAAGGGTTATGAAACATCTTATTTTTTATTGCCACCATGCTTCCTCTTCTACCTGATCTAATCACTATTGTTTAAGCTCTAATCCAGCTATTATGCAACTGAGATTGACATGAGAGCTGAGAAGAAGAGAGTAGACTGTCAAAACCAGCTGTCAGCGTAGATAGGAAGAGTGTGAAATTGAAATAAAACTGGAATAGTCACAGCATCTGTTCAAAGATTTTGGAGAATGTGACCAGTTGGTATCCACCCAGCCCCAGCTGAGTGACAGCATTTAATATCAGTCAGATAGCTTTGTCTTTCATCTGTATGATTCATATAATGTCAGGTGCTGTACACTGGAGAAAAAAGCTTGAAAATTACAGAGGAGGATTTAAACCTGACAGTTGAGCCACCAGGTGATTGGAAATGACAGTAGTTACTGTATTTGGAGGGCAAGAATGCTTGAGATGATATTTAACTTGGGCCTTTGTAGACTGCAAGTTTTATCTCTACTATGATACATTTATCAATGGACAAGCAAATAAGGTCAGCAGATGTCCCGTATCTGATACATCATTGCTCAGTAACCTATTCCTGGCACTATGTTAGACAAACAGGACACATGTTTTCTGGAAGAACTTGAAGTTTTGCCAAACAGTCTGGAAAACATAAAGTATTTGGGATTGTTAAGCTCAGCTATGAGGATGTTTCTAAGTCAAATTCACTTTTACCACTAGTCTGTGATATCCAGCCTTTGATAGTAAAGTGCACCCAATTTACTTACCCATCAGCAGCAAGAGGTGAATGAAAGGCTTGGAGAAATTCTCATGATTTATTTGGTTCTTTCATTTGGTCTCTTCTAGAGCCTTAGTTTGGGATTTTGATCTAGCCCTTTGTTAGTTCATCTGCTGCATTGCCTTTGATCGTTCATATTTCCTCTTGCTAATGTGTAAGATGCCAATCCTTCTTTTACTGCATTTATTCTCTTTCCACCTGGTCCTTTATTCTGTCCTTTTGGACATTTTTCTATTATTTACTCAATAATCTTTCCTCTCTTCCAGCACCAATTTATATACAAACATATTCTCTTTAAATATTTTTTTATATTTTGTGCTGTAAGGTCTTAGTAGAGAATTACTCTACATCTATTCATTCTGTGCTTGGATATTGACCTTCATGAGAATTTTCCTCTGTTACAATCTCGTTTCACTTACTCAACAATTGCACAAAGCAGCCTTAATATTGACAAAGAAAAAGTGTCTTTGCCCATTTTCTCACCTGAATCAGCTGCAAAAAGTTAGAAGACAATTTTCGTCAATGTCTAGCTCTGTTCCGTTCTTACTGTGGTGGAAGGAGAGTGTTAAGCAAAATGGAGGTAAGGTTTGGGAGGTAGGAGGGAGCTTTATGGAAATTTAAGTTGTGTAACCTGTGAACCTTGACAGGTCTCAACACTATCTGGAAATAGTTGAGCTTTGCAAGATTTGTTTGAATATTGGTCAATTCTATGTCCTTTAGCATATGTCTTTTCCCAGTTTGTATCTATCACTATATTAAAAGGACTAGCAATAAAAATATATTTGATATAGGATATAGGAGATATTTTAATACTTTTAAGATATTCTTCAAGATATTTGTACCAGTGCTCATGCTTGCCTTCAAATCCACTACATCCTGGGCTTCAAGGATAATAAAGCACACATTTTTCATTCTTGTGTAAATGTGTTTTCTGCCTCAAATGATTTGTCAGGGGTCTTTTCTGGAAAACAAACTTTCTCCTTGGCAAAATGATTGCTTCATGCCTCACAGCTATTCTTGGGTATCAGGAAAGAATCTAGCTAGAATTAATCTGATTGACATCTTGCTGACAGACACATCAAAAGGGCTGGAAAAGATGTCATAATCTTTGGTTATGTAAATATCTGAATCAAGATTGCTCTGAGGCAAACTGCAGAGCAGATGATAATATAGCCTTTCTATACTACATCAACAATCATTTTGACAGATGAATTTGAATGCTAATATTTCATGAATAACATTTTGGGAGGGAGGGTAGATGTCTGCAGGAAACTTATCACAAAAATACAGCTTCATATTGGTAAACTATGAGCATTTTTCAGTTCTCTTTAACAATTTGTTAAGGAAAAGTCAGTTTTTTCTGTCATTGCTTCTTTTGTTCATAGCCACTTTTCTAGTCCTTCCCTGTTCAGAAATTGTACAAAAAGCAGAGAGGAGAGCAGCCTAAATTTGGAGTGTGACTTAGCAGTGTGGTGGCACTGCTGATGGCTGGATGATGCCTCTCTGAAATCTTTACTGCTCTGTGCTGGTTGGGGCATTGTTGTGAGGGCAATATTCATCTGCTGAAGGATGTCTTGTGTTACTTCACATCAAGTTCTCAACACCAACAATCTTTCTATTCTTTATAATTTTGTGATTGGTGAAAAATCATTGGTGGTTTTCCTTGCACACTGCAATAATCTGAGAAATGAACACTTGAGGGGTCCTCAGAAGGGATTAGCTTTATTTTACTGGAAATAGGACAACAAGCAGTGATCTTGCATGGTGGCCATGGAGGTGAAGCTTGGCCAAGATGAGAGAGCTCTGTGTGATGTTAGCTGTGTTTCACAGTGGAGAAACATCTGTTTGTGGGCCCATTCTTGCTCCTGCAAGTTCCAGTGACACTCAGCACTGAGTATCCTTTCTGCCTGGTGTAGCTGCTAAGCATTTCCTCTTGGTTAATTCTCTGTGGGTTTCCCTGTGCCCATGGGGCAGAATTGTGATAGTCTGTTTCTGTGGAAATCCTTTAGTAGGAGGAGAAATCAAACCTGTTTCCTTTCTTATTCTTCCTAGACATGCAACCTGAATGCAAAATCAAGTAAAAATGGCCTTGCTAGAGAGGCTTGAGATAATTGAATGGTATGTAAATTCCACTGTACCAACTTAAGACCTCTATGAACTGTACAAATGGGAGTAGCAATTTGAAGTTGTTTGTAATTGCAGACAAAGGAATTATTTTTGTTTGCAAAAATGAGCTAAAGAGTCACAACCCTTTTTCCTCCTTTCTTTCCTTGATTCTCTTTCAAGATGTTACAGAAGAACAATCTTACGGGCGGTAATGTTTGTCCTGCGTTGTCAAAACTGAAGCTGTGACAACAGAAAAACTAGGCATTGTAATCAGATAACTATTTTATTTCTTAGATATAAGAAAAGCGATCTTTTGCTCTGCCATTCAATAGCACTGTTTGCCAAAAATGTAGTTATTCATCAGCTTTAAAGACTACAAATACTGTGAGGTCTTGAATATCTGAGATGTGGTGCATCTTATTTGAGAACTTATAGAGGCTGGTCTAGAAATACCCTCAAAAAAGCAAAATACAGACCAGGGACCTAGGCTGGAACAGGGTCTCACCCAAGCTGAGGAAGAGGAGGAATGCTGTATCTGTATCAGAAGGATTGCTGAGTTGTGTGAAAAATGATGTTGCCATTTAGTAGCATAATGTGGGATCCTCCAGTGCTCTGGAAATAAATGTATTAGGCACAGTATGGTGCAGGTAGTAGCAGATCTGCAGAGGAAGGACCTGGCAGGAGTGGGGAGGAGCTTGCTTTAAGCTACTTCTGCTCTGGTTCTGTAGACTAAATGCCATCTAGTAGCCAAGTGTGCTTGGCCTGGTGTCAGGGAGCAGCTTCTCCTCAGCATCCTCTGCAAGGGCCTCTCATGACACTGCTGCAGGACCAGGTGTCACAGCAGTGGGACAGCTGAGGGGGTGCCTCCCAAGGGCCCTGCTGATCCAAAACACTTGTCTGATTCAACAGGTCAAACTATTCTGCAGTCCTGCCTGAGGAGCTGAGCACCAATCTGGGACACTTTGCCAGGGAGGTCTGGCAGTGGTTTTGGGGTTTTTTGTTTGTTTGTTTGTTTGTTTTTGTTTGTTTGTTTTGTTTTGTGGGGCTTGAGACATGATTTCACTCTAATTGAGGTGTCTCTAATGCTGATTGTGAACCACTTTCTAAGAACAGCTTGGAAGGTCTTCCAGCTCCTCTGATTCTGCCGTTGGGACTTAATGAATGATAAAGCATTTTAATAAGCAACTTGCAGCTGTGCATCTCTACTTAAGCTGTTAATACTCAGTATAGATATCCAGGCTACTTACAAAACTTGTTTTTAGCCAGATGTTCTGTTGAGGTAAGTTCTTTTTATACTAGAATCTCTGCAGGAAAGAAAGGACATTAGGATTCCCCTATGCTGTATTCAGAATCTACTGGAATGCATAATTTTTATCAAGAGTACCATTACTTTTTATTTTCACAGATTTCTTTATGTAGCACTTCAGGTCTTAGATACGCTGAGAGGCAAAAGAAGTTAAACTTGCACTTTTGCATTTTATTTTTGTCATCTGTTTCTTTCAGTCATTGATGCAGGTGACACCACTGGGACCTGCTGAACAGACCAGGATAAATGATGGCTATTTACAAATAAGTGGAAGTGAGCGCTTACCTGTTTGGAAGATAAGTCACCTTGGATGCCATCTGTTGTTCTCAAAGGCATGTCTGCTATTTATTCCTATAGCAACTGCATTTTGTGCCTCTGAGAGCTCTTTAAAATCATATCAATAAAGCTGCTTGGTTGTGAATCTTTAAAGCATCAGAGAGGTCATTGCCCTGATAATACTTTCTGTCTTTTAGTGCTCGTCCAGTCATCCTTTGAAACAACAAATGAGGTTGGATACCTTGCAGGGAATATTTTGAGATAGAATTGGCATTCCCCTCACTGCCCACCCCCCCTACGCTGCCATCTCTCCAACTTTAAAATAAAATTTTCATCGATATATATCAAAATAGGTCATGGAAGATTTAGTAAAAATACAACTTTTCCCCTCAGTGCACTTTTTGTTACTGCCTTTCTACATACATGTGTTTTGCTCACAGGTCTAATGTCCATGCCCTCTAGCAGCAGGAACATGCAGAGAGAATGTCAAATCTCTTGCTGCCAAATGATAATGGAGATTTTCTTTAGCTCAGGAGAGAGGTCTTTGAGGATCTGAATGTTTTCTCTTGAAGTCAAAGCAGGGGCAGGTTTCAGAAAGAGGGGCTGCATCTGACACCAAAGCTGTGTTATTTTTAGATGTCAGTGTACATCCCACCTCTGTAATGACGATTTCCCTGAGGGGCTCTGAACCCATGCATCACTTCACTTTTGAACAAATGTAGTTTTACACAAGCCTGAGTTTTATGAAAACCTGCCTCTTTCTGCCACTTCTTTCTGGGAGAAGAAGACAAGACCTCCTGCAAGCCCCCCGCCCTCCCTATCTTCTGCTTAGTAGGCCGTGACAGTGTGTCAGTGATGTGTCAGATCACTGGCGGAGTAATGAGCATGTGAAAAATTTTTAAAATGTTGTGACTGTCAGACTTGGTGCTCAGATGTATTCTGCTGGCATCTAATCTGAAATCAGAATGCTGTATTCCACCAATATTGCTTTAGTGTTACTATAAGTTAATCAGAAGTTTCAGATACACATTGAATTGGTGTTTTTACAAGACAGTAGTCTGCTTGCTTGTGTGGGGGTTTGTTTTGTTCTGTGGGTTTATTTTATGTGATTTCTCTTGTTTTGACAGAAGTATGTATGGGCTGAACTGTTTTGTTTGCTACAAAAAACAAATTCCTCTTTAAATGATTTAGGTCTATGCCTGTGAATCAAATTGACAACTTGCGGATATTTTGCAGGGGGGACAACAAAGAGCTAATTTTTTTTATATTTAGAAAAAGAAGGTGATGTTCAAGGAAGTATTTCAAAAAGTGAAGTACTGGTCTCTGTGTTGTGTGCAAAAACTGAGGCCACAGTGCTAAATGCAGAGGGCAGAAAGGGGTTCTGACTACCTGACCAAAGCCTGGATCATTAAAAATCTTCTCCCCACTACCAGAACTGTTAACCTGAAGCACTTCTTTGAGGTGACAACATTGGCTTTCTATCAGCTTTTTATGTGTCATCATTCTCTGGGGGTCTGTGCAGGGATCTGAAGGAAAGGAGCAGATGTAGGTGTGGGATTGTGGCATGGAGCCATCCCTGCTTCCCTGAGGAATGTGAAGGTTCTAGCTGAAGAGAAAGGGTTTTAAGTACTGGAGGTGGGAGAGGAAAGAGGAAAAGAATTCAGTTGCCATACAGAGAACTGACATGTTTAGTTTCAAGCTGCAGTCATTTAAATCTGTATTCAAACATAACTTGGCCACAATGACACTGGTAAAGCTGTCACTTTCACCTATTTAACCCAGCTGGTGTTTCATGTTTGTATTTGAAATTCTTGGGGTTTTTTTTACCCCACTAACTATTTGGTGAAAGATTTCCTTTGCTGAAGAAATTGAAATGAATTTACTGGATCCACTGGTTGTAAGAAACTGTGTTATATTCCTGACTTCTGCAGGAGCGAGCTGCCTAAGTGTCTGAAAATACTGTTTGGGTTATACATATCTAAGCAATGTTTGAAAATATAACGCTTTCTCCATCTTATATTTATAGTATATTTACTGTTAGTTATCACTAGCAAAATTAAAGGAAGAAGCTGAAATTCCAGTAGACTTTAGAATATATCCTCAGTCAGTTTTTGTCAACTAAATTTATCAACATCTACTTGTGCTATAAAATCACTGTTAAGTACTGGATATCCAGCCAAGTATGGGTTTTATTTTAATGAACTACAGTGCATGTAAAATGAACAAGCAATTATTGTATATTCAGTTATTTCCTACTTAAATGAAAGGTGTTAAGCTACTGGGAATAAAACCTGGATATTTACATAGGCAATTATAAGATTGACAAGGTTTTGACATTTGCAGAGACTTTATGGAATGTTATGGTTTGTTTCTTTAATCTGCTTTCTATATCTTTTTCCTTTTCCCCTCCTTGTAGCAATTGTGACCTAATTACTTGTGCAAAATCATCAGTGAGCAAATTAATCTTCTCCAGACAGTCTCAAAAGTAATTATTTTTTACCTTGTTGAAGCTGTTAGAGCAAAAGCTTGTGGTGGAAAAATGGGATGAAAAGATGTATTTGTTCTTTGCCTTCCCTCTGGGCTATTTAGTCATTAAAAGGGACAGGGACATCCTTGTCACTCCAGGGGCAGTGATGCCAGGGTGCCATGGCTGCTCTGAAATTCCTCTGCAGGGATGGGAAGTGCAGCAGGGAGGGCTGGGAATTGGTTCCTGGTGTTTCTGGGTGTTCATCCTCTGATAGATTTCTTCCCAGAAACAACACTAACGTTTTGAGAGCAAGAGAAACCTGTTTTCAGGCTGCCGTGTCTGACACTGAGAAGTTGTGGGATGTTTTGGAACCTTCTCGCGCTGTCTTCATAATTCATGGTCAAGTGTTACAAGATGAAACAGCTGCCTTTTATCCATTTCCATTTCCAGTCTCAAATCAGTCACTGCTGTCTTGCACTGCACCAGTCAGCAACTAAAGAGAACTGGAGTTTCCATTCTGAGCTGATGCACAATGCTTCAGTCCACTGCTTTTGACTGTTGAACATCCTTTGAAAATTATTTCAATAAATTATTGCAATATTGTGGAAAAACTATGCCAAACTTTACCTCTGCTGAAGCTCTCAGTGCAGCCCATGCGATGTGATGGTGCATTCCACCAGTTTGGTTTTAAATTGCTTTTTTTTGCCCTCACTTCTTTAAATATATTGACTCCATGGAGGAGTGTGGCAAAATATGTTTTGCATTCATGAGCACTTTGGCAGCATTTATTCCTTTCCAATCATGTACATTGATGAGTTGATACGCATTTACTGGAGTCAATAGGTATAAAAATAACAACAGAAAGTTCTTTGTTTCCTGTGCTTTGAAATGTACATGGATATTTCAGCAGAGAATGGACACAAGTGCAGCTTACTGTCTATTTTTGGGAAGGAGCTGTACAAAAAGATTTGGTCCTCTAAAGGAACGCCAGAAATCTTGACAATCCATGTTGCACCCAGCATGTGCAGGAGTTTACTGTCACCAAAAATGCAGTAGATATTTCTACATCCTTTTTATTCTGTCTCTATAAAGAAGAATCACCTAACAAAAATCTATTGGTCTTGAAAATAAAAAGAGAAGATTGACCCAAGTCAGACCTTTAGCAAAGCAGAAAAGATGACATTGCCTCACATTAATTGCCAGTCAGTATTGATGTGTTCTCTTGCTAAATAAGTTGTACATCTCATGATCTTACCTTCATTAACTGGGAAGAAATCTCATTTTGGGTAACACATCCTAGTGCATAAGATGGAGGAAGAAAGAAGTTTTCAGTCTGCTCTAGAACAGACTCTTGGCCCTGCATTGTTGTAGAGGCCTTTTTTCAGGTGCAGAAAGGCTTTAACTTGTCATTTCCTTTATCTGTGCTTTTGTTTTTTAAAATGAGGTAGTCTCAAGATTATTTTTAAGTAGCTTATTTGTAGTAAGTCTCCTATGCTGAAATGTTGATCTGAGTTGTGTCCCTAAATGGCAGGTATGACACTTGAGATCTAAGTCATTGATTTTTTTATTAGCTTATTCAGCATAGTATATTATTTCTAGTTCTTTTGATTTGTGAAATGTCAAGTCAGTTAATAAGCACAGGTTTCAGAATGAAGGTAATTAGTGGCTTCTGTATCTAACATTCCTTTCCAGATAACTGATTCTATATTGCAACATAGTTGCGTAAATCTTTAAATAAACACCTTGAAAAGCTGGTGTGAATTTTGGGAAAGATTCAAGGGAAGCTTTGTTACCTGCTGTTTAAATAAATATTGAAGACTTTTCTTAGTAGTGCTGCTGCTTTTCTACAGGTGTAAATGCCTTTTTAAGTAGTAGAGCACAATGGGAATATTTATACTAAAACAAGATATAAAGGACAAAGTCAAATGTCCCACACTTCTTTTACTGTTCTAGTAAGAACATGTAAGAAACTGTCTTGTAGGTTAAAACCCTAAGGAGAGAGGAATCTTAGCTTTACTACCAGTGATCTATTCTTAACCCCTGTTTTCATGGGCTGTTCCTAGGTCCCGTGTTTTAAGATGTGAGGGACAAGGGTTCTGCAGTCAGGAGTGTTGCTAATCATGATCTTCCCCAGAGAAGACTTTCCTGTTTCCAAGTCCTGGCCTTTTCAGTTCCTCCTGGCAGATGTTCTGTTTCCTTGATAACTTGGATGTGCTAAGTCATAAGCTCATTTCTGAGCATTTAAACAGAAAACTTGTATTTGTCTTCTGGTTGGTGTAGTCCACTGTGTTTTGAATAATTGATTTCACTGTTGTGCTTGCCTTGTTTCAGGTTAAATGTCTTGCTTCTCTGTTTAAATACTTGAGTTATGAGCGCCTGTTCTTGTGGTGACAATTCCATTGGATTCAAGCGTAGGGGGGTTTAACTACACTTATTACATGAAGGAATTAAAAGTGTGGCTTGATCAAAGTAAAGCTCTTTTGAAAAAAAAAAAAATCTAAACAAATTTCCAAGTAGCATTTAGTGTGGCCAAGAGTAAATTGATTTTCATGTTCAACTGTCTAAATAGTAAATATAAAAATTATAATTCATGTAAATATATTGCCTGGGAAAATTGTGTATTCACTGGAGGTTTCCACAAACAAGACTGGCATTTGTCTTGCTGCCTTATATTTGGATGCAAGTTCCCTGTCATATCTGTCACATACACAACCATTTAGGTACTTTGCTGGCTGGCACAGTATGCAGATTATTCTGAGCTAGTCAAACATCACTATTATTTAGAAAAACCTAATCTGTAGCTTGCACAGAATTCTGTGTTCCTAATTGTGATTTTATGAGACCATTTCATGTGTTTCTGGCATTTTAAAGATACCATAAAATAGGTAGAAATGATATGCTGGCTTTAAGTTTTTCACAGTGACAGATGTTTAAAAAAACCACCTTTCAGCACAAATTAGCATAAGCATGTGTATCAGAGGGGATACTTTTAGAATATAATGTTTTTAGAAACATTTTTGTGTTTGCACAACCTCCTTCCTCATGTACACGCTTGTAACAAACTTGCTCCTATAGGTTTTTCTAGGTTTACATTAAATATTAATATCAATATTAACAGTCATTTTGAAAGACAGATGAGTGGGACTGCTTGTAAAAAAGATCCAATGAGGAACACTAGTTATGAATCAGTTTAAAATCCAAGCCTGATTTCTGAGAAAAGTGCTTCGAAAACATTCAGAAACGTCTCCTTGTGTTGTTTTTTTCCACGTTAACTTTGGATAATTGTAGTTGATTTGATGATAAATACTAATATTGATGTGAGAAACCACCCACAGTTTCCTCTTCTCTGTTCTTTAGTAGCAATTATTGGATTTGGGATTATGACAAATTATCAAAAAAGGTCTTGTGTCTTGAGCAACTGCAGCAGGGTTCTGTTTCAGAGACAACATGAAGGGACATAGTCTGATTGGTTTTGCCCTTGGTTCATGGGCCAATTCTCATGGGAGATTTTTTTCTTTATGAATTTATTTATTCTGATCTTTCAAAATTCCTGATAGTCTTTTTCAATATCTAAGGAAAAAAGCTGTCTTCTCTTTTTTCATACATGGAGATCAACTTTAAAAATGGCTGAATAATCTGTTTTTACAACCTCAGGTCTTACTGTCTGTAGGCAAAGGAATATTTGCTTTCAGAGTCACATATTTTTGCTATCATTTATTGTTCCAACACTGGAGCAGTTTTGCTTTAGTCTGAATGATCTGATTTGATCTAATCTGTTCTGTCTTCCTATATTGAGATTAACAAGCCATATACCTTCAGGCATAGGCCAGATCTACAGCAGCAGAGCCCAAATGAACTTGAACACAGGGTCAATCAACTGCACAAAATACATCACGCAGTTATTCCAAGGCTCATTCTGTGTCTGTAATTGCCCCTTGTTCTGTCATTAGAGCTTCCCTACAAGTCATTATTTTGAGTCAGCAAAGCTGTAGGGAACAGTCAGCCTGATGGTTATTGTAGTGCTGAAGAGATAATATAAATATCTCCCAATACAGAAATACAAGGGGCAGGAATTCAGATTAAACCTTATAAAATGGCAAGTTTGTTAGCCCCTTTTTGACTCTGAATTAAAACAGTAAGGCCATGTATTCACTTGGCACCTTGAAATGGTGATTTTCTTTCACTTAGTGTTTCTGAAAAAATACAGAGACTGGGTAGCAATTGTGCCATGAGGTTATAAAAACCTTATTTAAAGAACACTTAAGCCATGAAACTACTGTCTTGGAAGTACTGCTCTGTCTTTTTGCATAAATCTTAAAATTACTCCTGTTGGGTAAGTGTGTTTGCATATATGGTTTTCCTACTCAGTCTGTTCCAGGGTCCTGTGAGCAGGTGCTGGACAGATTAGTGACATTCATTATATACGCAAAAATTTTGATTTTTAAGTACAAATGCGAAGCAGTTATTGGTGAGTGAGGGAGAGGACATGTGGACTAAGTACTGCAAAGCATTTGAGTGATAGAAGCATTCAAGAGAATGATACAGAAGGTGTACATTTTCTTGGATAAGCTAATTCCTTTGTGTTCTGGTTACAGTCAGCAGAGATCCCTTCATGGAGGTGTTCAGAATTATACAATTACAGAATCTTTTAGCTTTGAAAAGACCTTTGAGACCACAAAGTCCAACTGTGAAGCCAGCACCCCTGAGTCCACCACTAAAACACGTCCCCAAGTACCACATCTACACAGCACCTCCAGGGATGGGCAGTCCACCACTTCCCTGGGCAGCCTGTTCCAATGCCTGACAGCCCTTGCAGTGAAGAAATTTTTCCTAACATCCAATCTAAATCTCTCCTGGTGCAACTTGAGGCCATTTCCTTTATCATCTTCCTCTGTTGACTATGGAAGAGAATCAGGGAATATGAAATCTCCAAAGTTAAAGCCAGGCTGTGAAAGCCTCAGTTTCATTTTCAAAAGGAATGTGAAGACTCAACACAGAGACTATGAATTTCAGGAATGATGCCACTGTAGAAATTTGGAGAATTTGAACTGTAGTTTTCTAGATACGTGAAGAACAGAGATATGTGATTAACATGTCCATGCATGTTTCTTAACATAGAAAATAGATTCACAAAGTCACAATGAACACCAATTATCCTCCAGAAAAATTTGGATAGAAGCTATAGACTTTTTGGCAAATTGTTAGTCCCCAGAATTTTATCCACACTTGGATAAAAATGTCAACCAGTGATTAGTTCTTACTGTTGTAATCATAAAAGTGGACATTACTTGAATTATACTAAAGCTAGGCACAAGTTTTCAGACTGAAAATAATAACCTGGATTTGCTGGTACTGCTGAACTTGATGGTCTCTTTGCAATCTTACTCATAACAAATGGGTACATAGTTGTGGCAAAGCCATGTTTATGAAGAAAAGCAGTCTTACTTCTCCACATAATGAATACCATTTTTCACTGTTCTGCAATAAATGATAAACCAACCAAATTCCTGGTGGAAAACTGAAATACAGAATGGCACTTAAGCCATTCTTTTTCTAGTGATTTCTTTGAGCACAGGTTTTTGTCCGTTAGACTTCATTGGTCTTGTGTATTTGCAAGAAAAATTGCAGCTCATGTGCAGCCAGTTAAAAGCAGGATTAGATTTATTGAGATTATAATCTGTAAAGAAGATGGTCCTTTCTACCAGGACCTCCTGATACCAGGAGGATCTACCGGAGGCATGAAGGAAAAACAACACTCAGGTTTTAAACAGAGCCCTAAAGTGAAATGAGATGTGATTTGAATGCAAATTAATGATGACTTTCTCAGGCTCATTTTTGGAGCAGTATTAGTTCATGCAAGTGGAAGCTCCCTGAGAAGGAGCTGGTTGTCTCCTAAGGACAGACACCCTTCAGAACAGAGCAGGTGTCAGTCATCCCAGGGTCACCTGCAGTGTGATCAAACTCAAACCTTCAAAAATGGTGGCTCTTGTCTGCCTAAAATATGAAATTATTTTAAAGCTTTGGTATTTAACAAATATATACAATAATTTGTGTTGATTTTCTTTCCAAGATCTCTCTTATAGCAGGTGTAAGAAGCCCACTTACTAAATGACATCAGAAAATCATGAATGTAGGAAGTGAAGCTATTCAAAAGCTGGCCAAATATTTTACATATATATGAAGGAGTTGTGAGCATCATGACTGGTGGGGTTTGCTCACAGTGATATTTTTATGGTACTTAGGGTACAAAACAATTTTTGTCTTTAGTATGAAGATACAAGAAGCTGACTATTCATACCACACGTTCAACAAATGTTACTGTGTCTTCAGCCTTTAAAAACTAAACAATCAAACAAACAAAGGGCAAGTACTTGTACCCTAGGAAGTTTTGTATCAAGTCTCAAAGCAAGCTAAGGCTCCCGGCACCTTATCTTAGACTGGTAGCTGAACAGCTAATTTTGCACAATTTATAGGATTCTGTAATTATTACAAAATTTATCCATAAAAACTCATGAGGGGAAATGGAAATTATCTGTAACGTATTAACTACTTTTGCAATCATAATGCATGAGAAAATCATGCTTGACTGGGATAGAAAAAAGAAATAAAAAATCTTGTCATACAGTGTTCCTACTGCTTGCTATGATGGATCCTTATTCATAAATATATCAAATTACTTTGAAGAGTTGGGAATCAAGCATTATGATTAAATTATTCATTAAAATTTTGAATTGTGATGAGAACTTAATGTCTCACGGAAAACCATAAAAATACAGACCTATTTTAGGGCTGAGTCCATTTTTAATGACTTAAAATGTTGCAAATACTCTGACTTCTTGCATCCACTGGGTTGCTGGTCCTATTGTGTATCAATGTATATTTCAGATATAGAACATATCAAGATTATAAAGTGCAATGAATAACACAGGAGTCTAAAATATTTCTTAACTCTTGTTTCTGAACTCTTTTATTTTAGACATCCTGTGCATGGGGGCAGTGAAGGTTTTCTCACTGAAACTTGGCTTTTAGAGAGAAATTCTTTTGAAAGCATCCTGCATAAAATAGAATGACAGAGTTTAGGACCCATGCCCAGCTAAGTTTCAGTATCTGCTTTTCATATTATACATCACAGCACTAAGTCATCTGAACTCATGCCATGTTGTAATCTTTATGGATTACTTCATTGTCTTCTTACATATTCCAGACTGGTCATCATGTATTTCCTGTTAAAGCATTGTTCAGAGATCCAGAGGATGCTGATGTGACCGAGTGTTCAGTCAAAAGAAAGAGTTCACTGCTATAAAGGGTCAAATTTGTGCTTCATAGCACTGTAAACTCCAAATTGGCTACATAGAACTTGATGCCAAGACAGGAGATTTTCTGCATTCGTGTAGTCTCATTTCAGAGATTATTAGAAGACTGGAAAGCCTGTATTTAATTAACATACAGTTGAGCAGCTCAGGCTATGGGTATTGAAGGTGCAACTGGCTTTCCAGCCCAAAAAAGCAGAAACCTAGGCCTGATTTTCAGATGCTGATCCTCTTGGAGTTTGCAAAATTGTCAGCTTCAGGACAGACTATGACTGAAGTTTGTAGAGTCATGGCATTATAGAAGCATCATAATGGTCAAGATGAGGCAGAATTGTCTTCCTCTACATGAGTTTCACCTCTGCCATTAAAGACCACAGAAAAGACAAGAAAAAGACAAAAGAGGGAATGGGTAATAGGAATTAAAAAAAAAAAAAAGAAAAGGGGGATAAATGTAAGACACAGCATAGCCTGTAGGAAAACTAACACAGTGACATTTTGTAACTTGTGTATAATATTTTGAGATGCAATGAATTAATGGGTGACAGGCTTTGCTACTGGAAGAAAACAAGAAGGAGGCTCTTACAGACTTGAGTTTTCCATGATCAATTGAATCTAAAAGACATTGTGTTCCTGGGAAGACCATAAAAAGTGTTTTTATGTGTGCATTTTGGATACTTGTTTTGCCTTCCTGGCTCTGCAGACAAAAGCTGTATATTTTGATATGTAAGTGAAGTCTTCTCCGTGTCACGTTATTTTTTTTAAAGAGAGATTGAATAGTGCACATGTCAAGAACGGAGAATCCTCTGCATTTTCTTTCAAGCCTTTGTGTACATGATGAGCTAGAATAACCTCCCTGAACTGAATTATCCTTCCATATTATGGTTCAGCGAATATCATTATATTTCAGCACAGCTTGAGTGATTTTTAATGCCAAAAACATCAGCAAGAAATACAAATGTTACAAAAATATTGAAACAATACTATAAAAAAACCTCTGGGATCATAAATACTTTACTTTGCAAGGTCTGGAAGGTCAACATAGCTATAGTGTGGAAAATTAAAATGCTCTCTGTGTGAATGCCTTCGGAAAAAAAAAAAAAGGCACTGTTTTAGCCTAGAAATACAGAATTCCTTTCGGAAGCTGGTTAAAAATAAAAGCTATTTTTCTGATAATAGAATATGATGAAATTAATTCGTTCATGAATTTTTATTGAGTATGTTAGCTGCATGTTCTTAAATAAAATAAAATTAAATCAGCATTAGCAAAGGTAGAAAATCAGTGACAGCTTTCATGCCAGAGTTGCACTGCACCAGGTAATGTACATCAGCCTGAGATTTTGACAGAATGAAACCAAACGTGTACAGGAAATAACTGATGCTTTTGACAAGCTTTGAATTTGGAAAAGCTTCCCTTTGCAGGCAGGTGTTCTGTCAGTGCACAGCCAGTCTGTCACCATGCACAGGATCACAGGGAGGGGGAGAGCAAGAGCAAAGGAGTTTGCTGTTGACTGCTGGGGTGGAATTGAACAATTAATATTTTACACAATCTTGCCTGTTCTCAGTTGCTACTTTTCAACTGGAAACTTGTCTTTGTCCATTAGTCTTAGATCAGCAGTTGTTGTCTCTCTTGGAGGTCTTGCTTGGTTTCAGTGTTCCACTACTTAGACATTCCGACCCGATCTGCAGGCCCCTTTTAAAGAATCACTGTAAATTTGTGGAAGTGCAACTTAACAGAGTTTAGTGGCAAGGTTCACTCTATTTCTTAGTGCATGGATGAATCATATATAGGAAAGTAGGATTAGAATCAATTTGGAATGGTTTGCATGGATGCAGGCTGAAAAAGAGTAAGGGTGCAAAGGATATGGATGTGAAAGGTTAGGATTCAGAAGGATTTAGCAGCACTTACTTGTTGACTAATTTAATATTTAATAACTGATTTAATAGGATTTACTACAATTATAACTGTGACTTAACTGTAGATTCACGATAACAGTATTCATACCATAATCAATTCACACACACATACACAGATGTGTGCATCTATATCTGTGTGTGTAAAGGTACCTGTCAGAAATCCCCCTTGGATTCAGTGAAATACTCATGCCAAATCCCTTAGTGTTTCTCAGCAGGCTTGGGTTGCACCTCGAGGAGTGTTTGTGTGTGGGGAGGGTATTGGCTACAATCTATTTTTTCAACAGACCTTCTAACAATGGGACCATTTCACTTGGACTGGGATTCAGGTAAATTACCAAAGTTAACAATATTGTTTTCCATCTCCTGACAACACAGTGTGTTCTGTTTTCAAAGAATATCATCTTGCAATGTCTTAAAAATTTCCCTTCTAGGCATTTTCTGCATAGACATCCAAAGGAAGGGCTATGAGAAGGATTCAGGAGCAAGCCTCTTAATACAATATATTGAGATGAATATATATGCTGTATCTCAGAACAGCAGTTAAGTAAACTGTTCAGCTTCAGAAATAGCCATCTTTCCTTGCAGAACTACAAAAGACAACAGATTGATTTTAACTTTATATTCTAAATGGATGTTTTTAATCTAAAGATGCCTTTACTCAGCTTTTGACTCAGTTTTTCGTCTGTAAGCTCTGGTGTCCCTGCAGTAGCATTCCAGCAGCTTTATGCAGTGACACGCACAGTGATGTGGGTAACAAGGCATGGTTTGATCTGCCCTGAGGCTGAAGGAGATGAGAAGGTGCAGCCGTGTCTTGTTCTCTGTGCTGACCTCTATAAAAGCTGACTTTAGGATGTTGGAATGAGAGCAGCAGTGTTACTGGCACTAAGGAAAGTGCTGTGCTGGTGGTGTGGTAGAGACACAGACAGGAGATACAGCAATAAGAAGTCTCAGTAATGTGCTTGTACATCATTCTTCACCCTGGTTTAAACACCATCAGTATTTTTTTCCGATCTTTCATTATAGCAACCACAGGAAAAACCCCATAATTTTGGGTAAAAATTGCCGTTAATCATACTTTCTGAACTTGGCTGAAGTCTGAGCCTTTTATAAGGCTGTCCTACCTTGTAGACATAAAGCAAATATGATTTAAAAATAGCATGCAGGTGCAGAATCACTTACCAAAAAGTTTTTTCCCCCTTTTTTTATTGCCTGGAAAATGCAAGGCAATTGCTTCATGAATAGAAACTGCATTAAAGGGAATTTGAAATGAAAGAAGTCTTTATAGCCTCAGAATGATCCTTTTCTTTCACCTTAACCTCCTCGTAGTAGCACATTTTGCAAATACTGGAAACCTTCCTGGCCTTTTAAACTGTAAAAAGAACTGTAGGCAAACAGCTGATACTGTGAAATGAAGCAGAGTTGAACTTCATCCGTGGTTGCTTCTATTCTGGGTAATTATGCCATCAGTGGGAATAACGTTTGCTGCCACTGGAAGTGGCAAAAGCCGCAGGGGCTGTCTGGGGCTATCAGCTGTTGTGAGCTGCATGTGCTGCAGAAGGCAGCACGCTTCTCACAGGTAGCCCCTGTCCTATGGCAGGACAGACAGGCACATCACACCGAGTCAGCTGGCTCATAAATTACTGCAATTTATGAAGTTGTTCTGCCAGGAGAACTCAAGTACAGTTTTCCCTTCCTGCTCAGGTAAAAATTAAATCTCTGATTTGCAAAACAGAGCTGTTGGCCATTTCTAAGAATGCCATGACAACTGTTCAGGTTGCAATAATTGCCTTTTAACAGAACTCACTTTCTCTCCTCTTGGGCTCATATCAGAGAATTTATTGCTTACCAGCTGTATGGTGAAATTGTTACACCAGCTGGTATATGTTTCTTTGTACCATATAAAATTAATTATCAGTTTTTTAGATCTTGGAAGGACACAACTAATTACTTTGCATTTCAACCTTGTGGAACCTGGTAGGTTTCATTAGGGAAATCCTGCATTTTTTCCAAATCCCATATAAAATCGATATGCATAATTATTTTAAAATGCCATGATGCTTATGCAAATAAGGGCTCTACATGGACAACAGTGATTTTATTTTTCTTGGCTTAAGATACAACAGGCACTCCGAGGGGTTGAAAGCCATTGACTTCTGGTCATTACTAATTTAATAGGCAGCCCTCACAGTTCCTGCAGATACAAAGGAATCTGACTTTACACATGTAATATGTAGTGAGCAGAAAATACTTTGTGCTGTTCTCTTTGAAACCTAGAGGACAGTTATTAAAGTTTTATGGTTCAAATTAAAATTTAAGATTAAAATACAAGATCAAAAGAATCAATTTTTTTCCCTCAATGCTATTAGGAATATGCCTTTTGGAATAGAAGGGCTCAATTGGCTTAAATGCCATGTCCTCCTTCTCCAGAGACCTTGATTAGACATAATCACAGCTCACTACAGGAACATAACTTTTGATTTTTTTTTTTTTAATTTTTTTTTTTTATTTTAAGAAAGGAACAAGCTTTTATTACTTTTTAATGTATTATGCTATTGTAGAGTCATGAAGCGTAAGTGCTGCTTGGGAACCAGTGAAAGTTCTTGAAGAAGCAGTTTGTTTCGTGAGCAGGACAGAAATCCGCAGTTGTGGAACTGTTAAAGTGAGTTGGAGGATGCCAGAGGATTTGCTTCTTTGTCAAAGTAAAGGGGAGCAAGGGGAGGCTCATGCTGTAGCTTGGTCTGATTAATAACTATCAGAGTGCCCATTTTTCTAAGGTTTCATGCCATTAATATGTCTCCCAGTGTCAAATCCACTTGCCATTTCTCTTGTAAGACACTTTAATAATAAACTGCAAAATCAATGGCTCACAGAAGCAACCTTATGAGGAGAAAGTGCCCTGCTATATCTTAACTTGAAACACAATAACACAAATCTCCTTTCTGGTTTATGTATTACTTTGCTGAAACTTCACCATGGTGCTGTACCATCTGTGTAGATCAGTTGTAAGAGGCTGTTTTTGCTGTTCTTGGGCAGCACACTGAAGTCATAGGCAGTTCTGTGATACAGGTCACCAAAGAGGTGGCAGTGCTGTTTCATTTCATCATGGAACTGGCACAGAATTGTCCTGATCACTGGAAGTGCTGCCTCTGACTTCAAGAGGATTTGGTTAAATCCCCATAGGCACAGCTCTGCTGGGAGGCTGTTGGAACAGTATGGAATGACACCGAACACTGTGTTGGTTGCACTAACTTTAACAGCTGTGCCCTGTATTGGGGAATAGACTCAAGCCAGAATGTGCTTAGGGATTCTCCCAACCTTGAATAAATAAATAATATCTATATCTATCCGTATCTGCAAAACTTACCATGTTCCTGGACAAACACTACCTTTAGCAAAGCAAAACCTCACCAAGCTCTGGCATTTAAGAAATAGTCATTCATCTGTTTTTATGCAAAATGTGCGTGTACCTCTTGTTTTTTTCTGTGACTTTAGGCTGAACCATGATTTGATTATTTTTTAAAACTGCAGAAATTTTGGGATTGATATTATGTAAAGAAAAACAGTTTTCACTAAACTGATCAACCAGGATTAAGTCTTTATCTTTCATTTATAAACCTTCAAATCCTAAGGCAATAGAAAATTAAGCTCCTTTGATTTCACTGAGGAGCTTAAGATGACTGGATGACCAGCATGAAATGCACAGTAGCATTAATTGAACAAATACAGAACTGGATTACTCCAAATCTGCAGAGAACCGTAGAATAAAGGGCATTATCAAGGATTCAGTGAAATATTCCCCTTACTGACAAGCATTTGTTATAACATTGAAAGAAAAGCACTGCATGAAAACCATAAGCTACAAAATTCATTAATAAAGATCCTTTTAAAATGAGGCCTAGGAGAGACTGTGTCTTATCACAGAAGCCAAAACATGGCCATCTGTTGTTACAAGTTTTTCAGACTTTTGTATTCTTGAAGCTAAACTGATGAAGAGACTGACTATGCCAAAATGGAGATAGAGGAAATAGAAACAACAAATAGGAGAGAAAAAACATTGTTGACTCTATATACAAGGAAAACAAGGAGTGACTGGACGAAAAAGATGAGTGTTTGGGGACAAAATAGATCTATACCTTATAACTCATGTAGATTCTGTTTTTGTGTCTGTAACAGTAGGGATTGCCATTACTTTCTGTAGGAGGACAAAGATCCAACCTGTCTTCCACAATGTCTAGAAAATAAGACACCTGTTACCAGAACAGAGGGACAAGTGCAGCAGCTGTGAAAGGATGCTTTCTCTCTTACACTGACCATGGAGAGGACATGCATCGCGTAGTTCAAGTGCCATGCACAAAGTCAACCCCGGGGTCTGGTTTGCCATCTTTTCCCACCCAAGGAAATACAGAGGAGCAAAAAAACTTGGTTGTTTTTCTAGGTGAAGCTAACGACTACAGATACAATCACAGGCAGGTAGGGGATAACAGAAACTTCAGTTCACTCGGCCTCTAGTTCCTTAGAGTTGATGGGAGCTATTTAGGATTCAGGCAAGCTCTGGTGTACTTTGCCTTTTGAATTAACATATTTGCTATTTTGTAACCCAAATGTCAGCAATTTTCATCATATTATTGCTACATGACCTACTTTACTGAGGGGATGTTTTGTAATGATGACCCAACACTGAGTGTTGTTTCTCTGAGTTTGACGGAACTGCAATCAGCTGGTTCAGTAGAGGAAAAATAACATCTAGATTTCTTTTCAATATTTTTAACCATGACGTCTTTTCCCACTACACTTCATTCTAGAATTTATCTTTGTCTTTGGCCTGGTAAAAAGAGTTGTCAACATTCAACTGGGTAGGCTTTGAGGATAGTGAGATAATCCAACATGAAAAGCCCAAAAACGTTCAGGAAGGCTGGGATAAGGACTGTCAGTTCCCAGGCAGTCTCACTAGCTCTTTCTGAAACCGTAGTGGAAGAGGTTTTGCTTTATTATTATGTAGGACTTAATGTCTCAAATGAGGGCTGAACCTTCCCCTCAGTACAGCTTTGGATATAGAACAGTAGTATGTCTATTTTTCTTGTCAGGAAAAAAATTCCAATAAAGTGATATTTGGTCCATGAAAGATGTTTTACAAAATACTTAAAGAACTGTTACATTCAGTGTTGGGCTGTATGGGTTTTGTTTACTCAACAGGTATTCGAATTTAAATTTGAATACTGTTCCTCTAGTTCTACAGCAGGAGACAGCAGGCAGGAGCACCCTAACAGCCGCAGTGCAGTGAGTTTAAAGGATGGACTAGAAAATAAAGTGTGGTAGATGATCTCTGTGGCAAGATGATGTGGGAACATGGGGATGGGTAGAAGGCAGTATTTGTATTTTCTGTGTTTGTATAATAGAACATGAAAGAAAGGAAAGTAAAAATGACTGGGTAGTAACAGGGAGCATCTTCCTCCTCACTCAGGGGCTCCTGCTGCTGGAGTGGAGCTGTTACAGGTGAAAAATGCACCTGGTACATTTTAGGGAGTACCAATGGCAAGCATCATATAAAATCAATATGCAGATGGAGTCTTGTAACAACAACCAAAGTGTAATCGAACAGTTTGATAACCGAATTATCGTTAACAGAGTCAGACTTCACAGTGCTCTTGAAATCACTAACTTTACTTTAGTGGAAAATTAACCTACTTGATGCATGTATGCAGTAGCTCATTCTTTTGATTTACGCCTAGCTATTCCCAGAACAATAAAACATTAATACTCTGAATCTTTCATTTGGAAAATATTCAGTATAAAGAACTATGCATTAAGGCATCTGCTTACTTTTTTATTCTCTAGTTCTTTAGAGTTTTCATTTCATGTATGCCTGTTTTTCATTTTGTTTTTGAAATGAACTCTCCAGCAATCCATTTCTCATATATTCTTCCTATGACAACAAATTTTTGAATTGCTGACAAAGAATGTCCATTGAAGTAGCAACTAGTTAACATCTTTAAACACCAACTACCTGGAAAAATTTTTACTGAGATGGAGAAGCCCTAAAATGTGGGGTTTTTTGTGGGTTTTTTGTGGGTTTGTGTTGGTTTGCTTGTTTGTGTGTGTGTGTTTGTTTTGTTGTTTCTTTTTTTCTTTTTTTTGTAAATTTGTATAATATACCCTCAATTTACTGAATACACTATTGAAAGGTACCAACATACTTAAAAAAAATCAACTTTTACAGATGTTTACTAGAACTTTGGTAACGGTTTAATGACAATTCATTATCTGATGTTGATAGAGTTTCCAGCTAGAATTAAATGTTCTCATTTTCTTCTTACACATCAAGCAGACTTCTCCTTTCACAATACAAAGTATATCCTTTCAGAGACTTTGTAGATAGCAAAATGAATATAAGATCGATAATGATGAAGTAGGCTGGCCTCAGCTGAAGGGAGGACAAAGGGACAGAGGAGGGAAAAGGTGAATGAGAGGAATACATTAAGAGATGGTTGTAGCAAAGGGAGTTTCAGGACATGCTAACATTGGCAGCAGCAACCCATCTTAGCACAGCTGCACATGGCATATCCACAATTGCCTGCAGCACCTCTGAACAGCTCCTTAGGAGTGTCAGACTCTTCTGAAGAGCCTGCTCTGCCTGAGCTGAGCTGCTGCCCTGGAGGGAACCTGGTTAGGATGCCACAGTGGCATGGTTGTGTTGCTCCTGCTGTTCCTAACTGTCTCCTTGGATCTGGCTGAGGTGTTCATTAGTCAAAATACCCTCTCTCTTGGTCTTTGGCAGTAGTGCTGTTAGAAAATGACTCCAGAGATTTAAAAAAAAATCTGAACATTTCATTTATTCTCAGAGATTCTTCAAATCTATATTGGGGTTTTGTACATAAAGAGGTTTTTTGACTATTTTTACTATTGATTTACAGTATAGGCTCCTGAAATGAAAAAAGGTTGAGCTGGTTCTTAAGACTGCTGAAGTACATGGAAAACTTCAGTTCCAGGATCAGTGGTGTCTGCATCAGTGTTTTAATTGGTACTGCTGCTTGCTATTTGGAGAATGGTCCACAGCTCAGAGAAATCAGTGCAGACCTTTCTGTTCAGCTCAGTGGGTTTTGAATTAGATCCCTTGCAAAGCTGGGTCGGGGGGCAGAAGCAGCAGAGTGAGGAGCTGCTGGGCATGGGGAGAAGTGGTGCCATGCAGAACTGCAGGGCTCACCACAGAGCACAGGCACAGTCCCTGTCTGGGAGGGAATCTCCATGCAGAGCTAAAAAGAAAATTGGGTTTTATGTTTTTGGCTAAGGAAGCTACACTGAATACATTTGATTAAACAGAATATTTCATTTCACTGTTTTAATAATAAATCATACACACTGAATAAATGCAATATTTGTAATACCATTAAAATGTAATTTCTTTTGTACTGTGAGTGAACTACATGATAGGTGTAACATACTTTGTTCTTGGTTGAGTTTTAGCATGTAATTATTTTCTAATTATCTGACTATTTCTTGAGCATTTTAATTCTTTTTCAAATGCCACCGAAGAGTTTCATTTCAATGGGAGCAAAGGCTTTAAATGCCACAAAGGGTGTGGGCTTAGTTCTACAATTCTTACAGTAAATAGCTCCAAATGAAAATACATTCTTATAGTAAATACCTCCAAAATGTATGGCCCCTCAACACACCAACTGACTATTTTCAGTTGTTATAAATTCCAGATGATACCATACAGCCTGATGTTAATTTTCTTTTCATCAAGATAGTGATGCTGGTTGGTGTTTGCTGAGCCCATAAGCTCATGGTCCTGCTCTGGGTTGTGTTCTGGTTTTTAGGAATGGTGAAGATGTTGTCTATTTCAAAAAGAATTAAACCTTTCTTCCTGGCAAGGAGGTCACAAATGTTGTTGTGCAGCTTTTAATGATGCTTCTTTCCTGTTCTGCATCTTAGAATCACTTCAGTCAATACAGAGCAAAACAAAGAGGAATATTCAAACAGGTGATTTTATTTCCATCATTACCGCAGGGATGCAGTTTGAATGTGCTTGGTTGGGGTATTACTTTTGTTAGTTTTTTGAGAATTCCTTTAAACTTCTGAAATGGAACTAATTGTTACCAGTAATCCTTTTCTCTTGACTGGCACAAATGCCATCTATGACCACAGTGGTATTAAAACGTTTTCATTACCAGCTCTTTGTTGATCTGTTGTGTGGAAGCAAGAGTCCAAGAGTTAAAAATTGGAAGCATAAAGTGGAAGTTACATTGGGAAAGAGGATCTCCTGATACTGGAAATTTTATAGTGATCTGCTTTCTGCTTACCTGCTTTCTGAACAGCCCAAAATCCACAGCTGTGTTACATGACAGTGAGCAGCATCTGTGTTTCCCAGGGAGAATTCCTTACCACAGAGCAGTCTGAATCTTTCCTTTACCTACAGTGAAAGTGATCTGATGGCATTTCCAACACCTGCCACCCCTGTGGTGCTGCCTTTGGTCACTGATGCTGCATCAGGCACACCTGGCATGGCTGGTGCAGTGGAGTGTAGATGGAGTGGGCAGGTGACATAAAGGGTGTGGAAATCACAGGTGAGAACTTCAGGTTTTCATGTTCTCTCTCAACTCTGCATCCACCAAAATCCAAGGAACCTGAAATGCTACCTGATATGAGGCTTGGCATTAGACCTTTAGCAGGTTATAAATTACAATATATGGCAGTAAAATACTTTTTTCCTGTTGTAGGTAGTGTGATAGTGTGAAATGAGTTGATGCTATTTCCTTACAGCTCAGAATTTTGTAGTGGTGAGGTTGTTGTTAAATTGATTAATTAATATATTACTTTTTGGGCTTTATTTATTTAATTCTCTAATGGGATGGCAGAAGAAGGAGCTGCCTCCCACATATCTTTTGCATGTGTTTTAATTTGATTCCTAATATCCTTTGTTTTTGTAAAGCTTGTCCTCCTTTTTACATCTCGGTGCTTGTAATCTGTTTGAGAAAATATAGCAAAATAATAACCATGTATTTTTGTGTTTTTCAGTTTGTTTAGCAATGTAACCATGAAATTAGCAGATTGCATTCTTTATTAAAGTAAAATAGGCCTTTGCAAATTCTTTATATAAGTAAAGCAGAATTCTATGCAGCTTTCACTTGTAATGTTATGAAAATTATACATTTATAAACTATAAAAGTCATGTTCACAATAAGAATGGTAAGTTACAGAGCAAGGACAGCCCAGACAAAAGAACTATACTGAAATAGTAATTGTATTCATAAAGATATCAAAGCAACTTTTGGAAAGAATGAAGCTTCTTCATCTCTAGATAAACTTCAAAATACAATTGTCATGGTTTTCAACTTTTTCAGTACGTATTCTTTTGTTTATATCTGTCATTGTAAAATCTTTATTTCTGTTATATTGTCATGGTCATTTGTGTTTTCATTTTAATACTAGAGAAAGATCTTTGTAGTAGCAAGTGTTTCCTAGTAAGTACTTAAAAAGGAGTTAAATATTATTTTATAAAATTTTCAATGGGTGTTAAAGTGCAACTATTAAACAACATAAGGAAGAAGTAGTTACATCTATTTATTGTTCCTTTAGAAATACTTCAGAGAACATTTTTCCAGCGTTCAAGGGCAGTCATTACTAGAATAAATAGGGATCCTTTATTCTGTCAGATGAAAAATGGAAACATTTTGTGGGATTGACACTGTCACTACAACAATGCTGCTTAAATAATTAGTTGTCCTTACTCAGATATGGGATCATTGACTTGGTGGATATCAAGCTGACAAGCCATCCTGTTAAATTCCAGTTTGTTAGTTCCTATTACAAATTTGATTGTTCTCTCACAATTGATATATACATATGGCGTTTCTGATATCACTTACACAGTTGGATTTTTTTTTTTTGTTTTTTTTTTTTTTTTTTTTTTTTTTTTTTTTTGTTATTTCTGGTTTCTTTTACTGTAATTCACATATTAAAGTTTACCTCAGTACTTACCATGTATTTATAAAGAACAGTGTTCGGAGTTTTCATTTCAGTTTTCAGAGATCTAGTGGCTCTATACAAGCAGTAAAAAACAGACTCTGTTGAAAATCTGTTCCTTTTTTTGTTTCACAGAAGAAGATACCAAGTGCAGATTGTTTAAGCCTGGACAGCCACTGCACCCAGTGGGTTTCTGGAGCCTGTGGGACCTGATGTGTGCTCAGATATTCTCAGCAGAGACTGGTGCCTTGCTCAGCAAGCAGAGGTACGATGGCCTGAGGGTGGAGGGAAAAATCAAGTTTAATGCATCCAGAGACCTTAAAGCATCTTTTGATTTATATGAGGCTGGCACTTGCATATGGAGGGATCAACTTTGGTGGTCTTAGGTTATGATTGCAGACATATCCTGATCTTACTTTTTTGTGTGTATCAGATGTTGCACAAAGGCTTCACTTCTATAGAAGCAAATTTTCACTTAGATTTTTTACTTGAGGTTTTGAATTCTGCATGCAATATTGCTCCAAAAGACAGTCTACTGAACCTTCAAAGTGGGAAAGAACCCTATTGTTTCTTATCCTCACTCCCTTCACAGTTCAGCACAGCACTTACACCTGTACATCCTGTAGAAATTATTTCCTTTTAAAAAAAATGTTGAAAAAATGTCAGTTTACTTCCATGTTTGAAGGGCAGGGGATAAGTCATCCCTTTGCAAAAGAGGATGACTGGTATCTCGTTAAGAATTTCTAAATCTCATTTTAGCTACTCCTTGCAGCAGCCTGAGGTGGTTGGTTGGTTCGTCCTGACAGGAAATTCTAGGAAAGAGCCTCTATAGGAGAGGAACAGAAGGGTTCACAGAGTATCATTGTGCTGACAGTGAGATCAAACTTGCATTGCTGACTGTAAGGCCTGAAAGAGGATGAGACTAAAGATGATGCAGAAGCAAATGACTTCCCATTCAATGTTATTTTTAACAAAAAATGAGTTAATATCGAAGAAAAAAAAAAAAGGAAAAGTAATTTTTCCTTGCTGTTCTGCCTATTGTGTCTTCACAAATGTGGGTGATGAGCTGTGAGCTACAGGTGCATGAGGACAAATTTCCCAAAAGGCTGCTATTTTTTGGTACATTCAGTTTACTTTTGCTGCATTTGTCTCTGTGATCCTCTGCTAGAAGTTCAGTCCTAGGAACAAATCTGGCTGCTTGGACTAACAGTTTTATGGATGCTCATGGTATTCAGCTGCCAATCAGATGCATGCAAATGCAAATTGGATGGTTAGATACACAAGTACTTTGATTTGTCTGTAAACTTATCTTAAGCCTGTGAAGTCTCAGTAAGGATTTTTGTAGGTGGAATTTTTGCTTTTTAAAAGGACCCTGAACCTTCAGAACACCTTCACTTAATGGCTGGTTGGGTCAGTTTGTTTATGCTTGCTTTCTAGATGATGAAAATCTTATAAGCCTGAAGCTCGGCCTGAAAACATATTGCCGAGGCTAAAAATACTTGCAAAATAATGTAACAGATAAAGCTCTGAAGAAACAGATTTTATTTGACAGTCTTGATTTTTTTTTTCAATGACCTCACAAAAGCATTAAATGGGAATAGCCTGGGGAAGAGGCACTAAATCAATAGGTACTAGTAAATTTGTGAAATCAATTTTTTGCTTTTCACATACACGAGAATTGATGCAGTCAATGCTGTATAACTCCCATTAATTGCCCAAGGCGACAGAAGATTTATCAATTGCTTATTGACTTCTTTGAAGCCATAGGGGGAAAATGGAAATAGCTGCAAAGTTAACTGAGTAATACAGAAGACATCCTTCCCCACTTGATGTGTAAATAGAGGCACAACAAATTGTCTCCACAATACATTTGATATCAACGTTTCTGCAATCAGAAGCAGAAACAACGTCAAGACAAGACCTTGGCAAGACTGCAGAGGTGTGTCTGGAATAATACCTGTCCTACCTGTGACATCCAGGTAACGTGGGGGATGCTACAAAAGGGTGTCACGGAGGGTGGGCAGGCCCTGGCACAGGGTGCCCAGAGGAGCTGTGGCTGCCCCTGGATCCCTGGCAGTGCCCGAGGCCAGGTTGGACACTGGGGTTTGGAGCAACCTGGGACAGTGGAAGGTGTCCCTGCCCATGGCAGGGGGTGGGACTGGATGAGCTCTAATGTCTCTTCCAACCCAAACCATGTTTTGATTTTATGATGGGTTACTATATAGTGTCACTCAGTTTTTACACTCAGTCGTTCCACAGGAATTCCTGTTAAATTTAGTAGGATGACTTGTGAAGAAGTTACTCTTCCCCACAACTAAAGGCATCTCTTCCTCACTCTGAGCATTTTTATAGTGTCTACAGGCTTCAATTTCTCTGTTATAAATAGCATATTTCACATTTAACAGCTATAAAATCAGCTACTGCTTTTAATGTGCCCTCTTCAGTCTTCTTACTTCCCCTGGGTATGAGGTGTGGGAGAGCTCATTAAATTTGAGTCAGAAAACAGAAAACAGTAAATAAAAATAAATATATAAATTAAAAATACACCATCTATGGTATAAACAGGGCACTCTGAAATGTTAGTTAAAATTTCCATAAATGTGACACATGATAAAAAGAGCAGTAGCACAAAGCAAAAGAAGAAAAAGACTTTTAAGGCTAATATATTTTGCACTGTAAAGTGACACCTGACACTTCAAAGTGAAAGAATGCAGAGTTGTTTATGTTTTTTATCTCTTTAACAGAAAACAAATTAGTAGTCTTTTTTTTCAATAATAAATTACTTGAAAATATAGCATACCTATATAACTTACAGTGGAGCCAAGGGTGGGAGGAAGCTTTGGTATAAGCTAGATTTTATATTTTTCCTTTTTTCCTAAATACTGTTAAAAAAACCTCAGTCCTTCAGTGTCAAACTAATCTTCTTCCTTTTATCTTTAACTCCCTTCTAACTCCTCTTTGAGGAAGTAAATCCATTTAATACCCTTAGCATGAATGCAGACAAGCATCCTGGAAAATAAGTCCATCACGGTCCTGCTTTCCATCTTTCTTCCCTGTTTTCTAGCACAGAAGCTAAATTTCAACAAATTGAAAATAATCCTCTGTAACAAGATTTTAATGGTAATAAATTGCAGCTTCTGCATAAAAGTAAGATCACAAATGCACAAGATGATTGGACAATATATTCAGGGAAGTTAAACAGGTATTTGTAGGTTATGTTTATGAAAAGAGAATGAAGTGGTTTTCAGCAGTTGGAGGCATTAGGTTGGCAGTCACAGCACAAAGTCAAATTTAAATTTCACAACACAAATTGGTAAAGATACAACTTCTATTTAAAAGTGAGAAGATACTGATTTGGGATTAAAAGTCAGTAAGTACCATGATGCATTATCAGCAGACTTATGAATGTCTTACCTCTAAACCCCATAAGCAGATACTCTTTAAAACCCTGGATGCTGAAAAGGACAATGGAAATGATGGGGAAGGAGGAGAAGAAGCAGATTTGGCAAGCTGCATCTTGATGAGCTGTTGGGCTTAAGAGTGAGGAAGCAAGAGAGTTGCAGCTGAAAGCTCTATCAACCTGCTGAATACTTTATCTCTTCAAAAGAAGCAGATAAAAAAACAAAACAAAACAGATATCTTTGGAGATCCACAGTTGTGTCAATAGAAGGCCCTGACTGGTTGGGGAGTGCAGTCTGGATGTGTTCCTCCAAGGGTAATCAGGAGGTTCTTAATGGAATTGATGGGTTCTGACTGCCCACACTGGGCTCGGTATCGATTTGGCTCCCTGAGTTAAGGCAGGCTACAGGGAGTGTCACAGCCCTGTCTCTGTTCCTTTGTGCCTGGGTACCTGGGGTGAGTCCCACCTCCAGGATGCTGCCAGAGGAAAGGTGTTGGAGCCCCTGTGCATGGCCAGGTGTTCCTGTGCTACCCATTCCCTCTTGCCAGAGGCTTCCCCTCTCTCCCTTCCCTGTAGGGCTGCTCTCTGACCTCTGAGCCAGATAAGAGAGGAAAAGGGTGAAGCTCAACCAGCTCAGACACTGCCTTGTGGCCTCTGAGCACGCCTGAAGGGATGAAGTAGGGGGGAAGGGAGCAAGTATCACAATTGTGACCTGCTTTTTTGGGTTGTGGATGCTGTGAATGTACATGTGTAGAAGTGTTAGGAAAGACACACTTTCACGTGCTCGGTGTTTGGAGGATGAGCTGTCTCCCAGCAGAGATCTGGTGTGGGTCACTGGGGGTCTGATGGGAGCAGTCAGTGCTCTTACTTTGAGACAAGACCATATTTCTGGGATGTATCTGTATATTGCTGCATATAATGAAGCAGTGAGACATGCCTTGAGCTCCTGACACGAGCAAAGGAAAAACAGGTGCAGAGCTCAGGAGGCACAGTGTGCCCATGGCAGCTGGCCCTCAGAGCTGTTCTCCTCAGCCTGGCTACTGAGCAGTTAATTGTGCAGGAACTGTCCTTGTGCTTCCTGCCACAGTAACTTCTATGGGCTCTTTTGCGTTTGAGGAGTTCCTGCTATGGGATGATAAAAGGCAGCTTTTTTTTTGAGGCATAAATATGTGCTTGGCAAAAGTGATGCGCAAAGTTTTGACAGTGAGATGAAAACAGTTTTGATAGTATATGAAAAATAAGGGACTTAATGTTGTCCTAGAACTGAGGCATTACATTTTAATAGTGAGACTGATTTGTCCAATTGAAAATTTACTGAGAAATGAGACAGAATATCCATTTCTTAATGTGCTCAAATCCAAATGGGCATATTTCAAAAGATAATAGGGTAGCTGGAACAGATGTTACAGGCTCACTTCAGGAAGAAGTTGGTAAGACTGTGATTGCCAATATGCAGGAGGTCAGACTGGATGATGATAATGGTCCATTTCAGTTCCTATGAATTGGTGAATCTTATAATTTCAGCAGAAATGCTGCCTCTGAGTGTCATTTGCACTGTGACCTCTTCTCACCCATCTGGAAGTGTTAAGCAGCTTTAAAGTAGATGCAAGATCTACTGACTGCCTACTTTCTTCAGTAGTAGGGGAGTAAAAAGGGGTTGTGTGGAATTGGGATTGAAAGATTTATTCAGAATCCTGTCTGCACGTTTTTGGGGATGGGAGGAGGGAGTCCATCTAACCTAGATTCTCTTTTATCATATTTTGCATTCTCAGGTCCCACACTGAAAATAATATATTCTCTGCTGAATGTAAAAGAAAAGTCACATCTTTTTTCATTGTTTTTATTCAGAGACAATGTTTTTGACCCAAAGATGAAGCAGATTCTCATCTTTCATGGCCATTTTTCACCTTGAATCTTTTCCTGTATTCTTTAAAATATTCATATTTGCATTGAGACGCCAAATTTTTGAAGGTGATCCTAGGTGAATAGGATTAAACAACTCAGGTCAAACTACTTACTTAATCACTGTATATTCTTCATGCAATTGGCAAGAAATTATATTTCATACAGCATTCTTTATAGTCTCAAGTTTTAGTATTCTTAGAGGAGAAAAATGAAAGGCAAATATCATGACCTTTTGTATCTCAATGACCTGAAACTGGAGATGGGTTGCAATTTAAATACAGAATTCAATCCTAACTTTAAAGTATCAGTAGGCACTTGTAAAATATGTCTGGGACATTCAGAATGGAAAAGATATAATGTAATATCCTTCCAGGGAGAAGAGCTCTTAAAATTGCTATTTTCCCTTCAGACATTAAGGCACTTACTGATTAAAATTCATGAATTTGATTAAGAATAAGAAATAATTTTTCCCAGAAGCAAAGTTGTTCTTCCTTTTAATTGTTTTATTTGTTTCTAGTGCAGGAGGGATAAGTCATGTTTTGGTTTTAAGCCAGAAAAAAATGTGGATTTTTTTTTTTTTTTTTTTACTGTTTTTATATGCAAAAATGTTTCACTTTTAAAAATTATCATTAGTGACACAACTATGCAATTTATACTCAGTGTTCTTTAATAGAAAGAATTCTGACAGCCAAACATCAGAACTTAATCTAATCATCAGTATCACTAGTCATGAGGCAAAAAAAGCAGACCTTAGCTGAGGTGTTCTCCTCCTCTGTCTGAGCAAGTGCTCAGCCCCCTGGGAATCAACAAAGAAGACTTATACCTATTGCACAGACAGTAAAATCTAGGAAATGACAGACTTGAAAGAATGACCTGCTTCCCCCTGAAATTAAAATAATGAAGACTTTCCTTGAGCAGGCTGCATGGGCTGAGCTGTCAGGGAGTGCCGTGGAACATGGGGCTGGCGCAGGAGCCCCAGAGGTGCCTGTGCTGGCCATGCTTTAGCCTTGAAATTGTGTGTCAAGGATCCCTGCAGATCCAGCAGTGGAATACGACAGCTCCTCACCACAATACCAAATGAGGGATCAGCTGTTAAAATCTGACCATTGACTTGAACTGCCTCATGCTCAGAAGTACCTACCCTGAGTATCCTTCCAAGATGCTTAGATAGTGCTGAGCACTTGTATTTTAAAAATCCTGGTTTACTGGAAGTTCTTAGCATAGGGGTTCCAGTTTCTTGTTCATGTCAAAGTCCTGACTGAAGGCAGTATTTGTTTATGGGATAGAAGAAGGATGGTCCAGCTGGGCAGCAGAAGGCTGGTGTAGTTGTGATGGCACAGGCCTCCATTGAGTGATGTGGAGTGATGCAGATGATCCAGCCAGGCTCGGAAGTGTTTCACTTCCTCACTCAAAGGTGCAGCAGAACTGTGACTGGCAGTCATTGAAATGGAGCTGCAGATATTTCTCCTTCCCCTCTGGAGCCAGAGAGGCTCTCTGTCACTGGGCTGGACCAGCTGTGCTCACACAGCTCTGCCCATGAACAAATCAGGAAACCTTTTGTGATTTTTCTGAGTGGAGTGGAGCAAAGACAAACATCTGGATTCAGCAGGAACATAATGAACAAAGAGAAACCTGCCAGCAGTGTTTCTAAGCTATGTGTGCCTTAAGGAAGAAATCATTGTGTTGGAGGTGTTATAAGCAGCTCTTGCTGTTTGTTTCTCTGATATTCCATTGTCTTCATAAGATCAGCAAGGCCATTGTACCAACAAAGACATAAGTGAAGTTTATTTATGCATAAACTTTCAGTGAGCTTATTTTTTCTAGTATGAGATATCATGTGTATCCAGTGTCAGGGAGGTAGAAGTTCAAGTGAACACAGGTATTTTTTTGTGAGATTTTTAGACCTCATCAATGTCTAGCCTGGATATTGGTATTTTTTTGAAGATGCAGACAGAAAATGCCAGAGTTAAAAACAGGATCTTGAACAAGGTTCTGTAATTGTTCTTGTATGCTTGCAAGGAGTGATGACCAGCATGCAAATCCCAGGGATAACCATGAAGTTACAAGTTCAGGATGTGAGACAAGAGGAAGAGGCTGGTTGGTCCTCTTCAGCTTCTGGGTATTGCTGACAAATTTTTTCTCCTCAAAGGCAGTTTGTCTTTAATGTTCTCTAACAATTATTTTCTCAGTTTTTATTTTCTTGCATTATTTGATATTATTTATAAAGCTCCAGCTGCCAGTCTGGTAGTATTTTGCAAGAGCCAGCTTTCATTTTTAAAGTGCTATATTTGTTTTTGCTTCTTATTATTCCAGAGAAGTTGAAAACATGAACTGTAACACCAAAAAAGAAAATTTAAAAAAAGGTAGGAAAATAAAGAATGAATACCAAAGCCATTATTTTGGAAACAAGACCTTTAGACCTATAACTATTTGCTTATAATTTGGAGGGAGGGGGAGACTTTTTTATCCTTCACAGTTATTGTGTTTCTTTACAAGGAAAAACTATAATACACTATATATGGAGCATGAACTGTAGTTGGCTTATTAAGAACAGCACAAAGAGTGAAAAGCAAGCATGAATTGTAGAAGAAAGCATTTGCCTCTGTCTCAGTTTACATTTCTAATAGCACCCAGGCTCTGAGAAGTGTAAATGATGGCATAGAGCAGAATTTTTAAAAGTTCTGTGTTTTTTCAGAGGTTGGGACTCTTCCCAGTTTTCCACAGACCAGCATTTTTCTTCCTGTAAACAGAACAGCTCATAGGAAGAAAAATGCTATTAGTCTCTTTGGCCAAAATTACTACTGAATGTTATTCAAATGTTAGGCTTTTTTGTCTTTTCCTATTTTTTTATCAAGCTTATTTCACAAAATGAGACTCAGTCCTAGGAAAATGTTTTGAGATTTTGTAATTAAAAACAATTGTTCTAGAAATATTAGTTCTTTAAAGAGAGGTTTATCTCTTATGAAAATAAAGACCAGCATAAATAATATAGTGAAAAGGAAAGATTGAGTCAATTGTTCCTATACTTCCTTCCTTAAAATTGAATTATTCATTATTTCCTTTAAAAATGCACAGAAAATAACAATTTTTTTTCCTAACTTAACACTGCCACTGAAGTTGCACATTACACAAAAATAAATCCATGCCTAGACAGCATCCATGAATTCTTACTAATTATCATACTTGGAGAGTTACCTGTTTTGTGACTTCTCTGGGCTTATATTTGAAAGCAAAATCAGATGCCATTTCCCAGCTGAAGTGCAATTTCGTTGTAATTCCTTACAAGTTGTTAGATGATTTCTTTTTATCATGTTATTTTTTGGATAGGGAGATACTAGATTTTGGCCACATTTATCGTTCACTCATGTCTGTATGAGCTGACATTAACCTCAATTGTTAGGGTAGGAAATGACGAAATAATTGAATTTAAAATTTTACCATCCCAAAGCACGTATCTGGAAGGCTGGTGAAGGAGTAGTCATGTTACAGAAGGGCTGCCTTGGGAGGGAGGTGGGCAAATGGCCTTTGTCTGTCTATGAATAGAACCCCCATTTTTGAAGCTTGCCAGTAGAAATATGTGGAGGATGCAACTCAGGATATAGTAAACATACTTCCTGAATAGAATATTTGCTTATGAAAGACTCAAACCTTCTGTGACAGTGTTAAATAACCTGTGTGAACAGGCTAAATGGTCACTTGGCTTGAGGTCAAACCAAAGGTCTGCTAACTCAGAAGGCATAGAGGACTTTATTTTTTGTGATCATTCTTCTGTCTGTGATCTCCACAAATTCTGTCATTTGGCAAAATCTCTCAACAGGTTTGCTTTTCTCTCTGTCTAGCTGTTCCCTGTAGGATGTCATTTTCCAGCTGGCTTTGGGGTGTGAAGAGGGAGGCAATATTTAGGGTACACAAAGCTGACCTCCATGGAGAGCTTCACGTAGTGGCATTTTCCACCAGTACATTTTCCTGCCAAACCCAGGGAAGGATGCATTGCTTGTCATACGTATTTCTGACAAAATATTTTGCATGTGAATTCCCTGTTTTCAAGGAAGATGATTTGGGATCTTCAAAAGGCTTGGAGTAGATGTGAGCAGGGCACCGGAATGTCCCGTCTTGATGGCACCATTTTCCTTGGCCTAGGTTAGACTCCAGAGCTTTTACAGCAGGGAAACCTGGAGCTTTTTCAAGACTGAATCATACCAGTGCTTGTAGAAAAGAGGTGACATTTCACATTAGAGGCAGATGGAAGAAATATTTATTTGATATGTGGATTTCAAGCAAATGATGGATACTGTAATCTGTTCACTGGATTGGGATGTTAAAGCCCCAGGGAACACAGAATTATCTGGCCAGTGAGGCAATAAAAAGGACGTAAATAATTGATTTATCATATGCTTCTGCAACTTTGCACAAGATTTTCACCTCCATGTACCAAGATATGTATTTATTATCATATATGATGTTTCACATGGGTAAATGCATACAAATGAATACCCAAAAGCTCATGAATGAAACACCATAGATAGCAAGCAAGTGCACTAGTAAAATTTTAGTAATCAATATAGCATTTCACATGGAATTTTCTTATGAGGAAGGGGACAAAGGAAGAACAGTAAGGCAGGGGAAGAGCTGCCAGGTCATAGGCCTTGAACTGGGAAATGAAAAGCTCTCCCTCCTCTGCAGTGGGCTGTGACTGTTTCCATCTGAAGAAAAATTATTTTTGTGTCATTGATATTCAACCTTCACAGTGGGTAGTGAAAGAACCTCCATTTGCATCTTTAGATAATCATCCTGCTATTTTTTTCACCAAAGAAGCAGCTGGTGCCTTGTCCATTGTGCAGAGGAAAACATATTTCATCTCTATTAATGTTCAGAGAAGGTCTTGTCTTAATTTATGACCTATAGTGTTAATAGCCATCATCATTTTAATGAACTAATTAGATTAATTACAGTTATTGCACATTATTATTATTATTCTTACCATAATCACCATGGGGAAAATTTTAAGTATTAGAAATCAAGAATTGTATTATTACAACTCTAATTTGTAGTGTGCCAGTATTTCCCCAGTAGGCCCCAGTTGTGTGGTATAATAATGGAATGATTTTAATTCATAATTTAGCTGCAACATTATGATGAGAGTTTCTGTTTTTTCAATACTTCTAAAGTTTGTTTTTTTAAAAAAAATTCACTCTTTTTGAATATATCATGGCAGGGTGAATGTTGAGGTAAAAATAATTTAGTCCTTTGCTTTGTATTACTAAGATGAAATTTGGGTGCTTGTTTTCTGAAGATGTTTAAGCCCAGCATTTCCTTTGACTGGAAGAGTTGTATTACTGTGCTTTGTGGGCACTAGGCATTTATAGATGCTTGTGGTCTGTATCTCATAGATATCTATACCTAGGTTTGTTTAAATATGGTCATAATAGAATTGGATTTCGGACATAAATATTAGCTTTTATGTGAATAACTTTTAAATGTGTGTGTATGCTCAGTTTCCTCCATTTTCTTCTATGTACCTTTACAGCCTTATGTTATGGGGTTTTTTTTATGCACGTAGGAGGATCACTCTTTGGCCCGTTTTTCATGAAATGGATATAAATTTGCTTTTAAAAATTTTAAAAAGTCAGGAAGAAAACCTGAATACAGATGTCTCCATAAATGAGACATCTTCCTTTAAATCAAGAAGAACCTACAGTGATTTTTCAGAACCCATTTTTACAGCCTCTTTTGCAGAGATGGTCTTTTGGCTGAATGTTTTGTGTATATGTGTCAAATAGAATGGGACTGTCACCCCAGGATCAGTTTTGCAAGTAGCAGGAATGGAAATGATGATGATCATAATTAGGCTATTTCCTTGTGTTAACACAGTTTTTTCAATCCTATTGAGATGCTCCAGTCAGACGTCATAGCATGCATAAAGAGGCACTGTGAGAATATGTTCAGACTGACATGAAAGAAGCTGGGAGCCAGAGAACAAGGGATTGATCAAAACCTGACTTTCCAGGGAGGGAGCAACAGGAGTAGAAAATTCAGACCACCCCAGACAGCAGGTATAGCTCTTGATTTCTGAAGAACAGTTAAAAATGTACCTGGTGAACAAGCATTGTGTCACCAGGCTGTGAGGGCAAATTCATACCTGAGAGAGGCAGGGGAGGGATCATTCTGGAAAAAATGACTCCAGCTGAAGGGTGAGGCAGCAGAAGTTGTGCTTTTCCACTGTTACTGAAACAGTCGAGGGCGTAGGAGTTTGAGTGGAAAGCAAAAAGTCAGACCTATCTGACATCCCAAGGATCCACATTAAGGACTAGATTGATTGAAGTAAAACTCATGTAATGCTGAAAGATTAGTTACTTTAATTTTGCCCTGGTTCTGCCTCTCTAGTTCATTAGAAAACAGTTATATTTCTTACAGTTTCTTACATCTGATTTTAGTTTAAGAGGACAGGCTATTTTTTATTTAGTGTAAGAGGTGTGGTACAAACCACTTTCTTTTGCCCCTGAAGTCAATCATGTTGATGGTGGAACCTGTGGTGGTTTAAACTGGCAGGAAACTCAACACCACAGAGTTGTTTGCTTGCTCCCCACCCACACCAACGGGATAGGGGACAGAATTGGGTAAAAAATGGTAAAATTTGTAGCTTGAGATAAAGACAGTTTAATGGGGAAGAAGTGGAAGGTATAATAATTATTATTAATAAAAATTAACAGAATACAGAAAACAAGTGATGCACAATGCAATTGCTCCCCTCCCTCTGAGTGATGCCCACTCTGGAATTTCTGAGCAGTGTCCCTCTGGCCCCTTTCTGCCTAGTTGATTTACTGACCATGATACCATGTGGTCTGGAATATCCCTGGGGTCAGTTGGGGTCAGCTGTCCAGGCTGTGACCCCTTCCAGCTCCTTGTGTACCCCTAGCCTGCTCACAGGTGGGGTAACACAGCAGTGTGCCAGCTGTATGGGAGGAAATTAACTCTACCCCAGCCCAAACCAGGACAAACCCATGCAAACTGGCCTTCAGATTCTTCAGTTACGTGGTTTGTAAAGACTTACCTTGCCTAAATTGTGAATCACGGGGCAGTGGAAGAAGATGGGCACACTTGGTCAGAGTGTGTAAGATGAAGGTAAACATTAACAAGATTGATGATTCATACAACAACTCATCTATTTGTGTTCAGATATGAAGATACTCTCATGTTGGAAGAAACTATAAAATCAGTTGGTAAACTGCTGATAAAATCCTAAAATAAAATAAAACTCGTCACAAAGTTGCAGCATCTTAAAATTGACTGCAAAGAAGCCTTTTTATGTGCAATTTCACTAACACTCAATAGGTAAGTAGAACATATTTGATTTAGTTGTGCCATTTTCAAGTTGTGTTATCTGACAAACTTAGTACAGAATACACAATTAGATCATACTACTGTATTTATGATAATGACTGCTACATTCACAATACTTGAAGCCACACATTAAGCAGGTATTTAATTTTTTATAGCTGTTTTTGACAGGTAACATTTTTTATCCTGAACATAAATCTGTCAAAAATTCTATTTGTACTAAAGGCTTACATGTAGTATATGACAATTTTGATATTTAACTGGCAAATTTGTGCAGGCATTTTATTTTCTAGGCAAAGTAGCTTTAAAGAAATTCATTGTAATTGCCATTTCTTTATTGTATGACCTCATTAACAGTATAAAGCAGGCTTTAAAACACTTAAAATTATAGTATTTATCAAAATGTTACATATTTCACAAGCAAAAGCTGCCTGATACACAAGCCCCCACTTTTAGTTGCTGACAATTGATAGAATGTGAATGAGCAAAAGCAAAGAATTCAAAGTTGAGATCTGACAACTTTGAACTGAATCTGGTAGATGAAAATGCCTCTGTGTTTCTGTTCAAGTTAATTTTACTGGGTAGTAAAGCAGTGGAAAACAGGTAACAAGAAGAAGAGGAAACACAAGAAAGCTCAAACATGGAACTGAGTTTCCTATCTCAATGTTGTATTGTGAGTTCTAACACGACATGCCTTATATGTTCTGAATGCAGTGACTACAGTGTAAACCTAAAGAGTAACTGTTCAGTGCTAATTAATTAATCATAATACTGGGTTTGGTGCCCCCTCATGCTGGCCTGTTTGGCTGGAGGAGAATATTGTGCATATATATGTATGATACCAAGTATCTGGATTCACAAAGCCAAATTTCTCTCCTACAGAAACAGGATAATCTACCTTGGCACCAGACTTTATCTTCTCTTTATTACTACCAATATAGATGTAATGAAAAGAAATTACTCTTGGACATGATGCAGAAAACAGTTTTAAAATATGTAGCTACTCTAATAGTAGTTTCTGCACTTCTCATATCTCTGGTGATTTTGGCTGCTAGAAAAAAAGTGAAATAGCAAGGAAATCTCTGGACAGTCCTTTTGGCTCCTATGGCCCAGGCTGCATTTACTTCAGGAAGATAATTTAAAATGGGGAAAGTAATTTGTCCTTATTGCAGTTGTGTGTGTGGCCTTAGTAACACTTGTATTCTCTGCAGGCTGAATAATAGGGGACAGAGGTGAGTAATCAGGGATGTGACTGAATGCATATTGCATTTACTGGAAACACTCGTGTTGATTTAATGTGGACATTGGATCAGACTCTGAGAGTGCAGGGGAAAGCCTGGCCCAGCAGATGAAGGTTTAATAGACCTTCCTTACTTTAAGATGCTCTAGAAAGTGCTGAAATACACACTGGGGAGCCTGGAGAGCACACAGATAGGTGTGTGGAATAGAGGCTTATCTACAAGTCAGTCCAAGAAGAGGAAGATTATATTTATCATAAAGCAATTGGGAAAAGCAGTGTGCCTGTGAATCAGATAGTGCATCTTCTTCTTTATCTGTAGAACCTATAGTGGAGAAACACGGATGTGCCCTTTTCTGTGAAGTTTGCATTCCTGCCTCAGAATGGAAAGTCTCCAAATCCTGTGAAAGAGACACCAAAGTGATGATTAACTTTATAGCCTAAATCACCTTCATTAAGTTTCATCTGATCAAATTAAAGCTCTTCTTTTTAAGCACTGCTTTAAAAAAGAAACAATTAACACAACTACTCTGGGGCCTCGAATATAGATACTGCAGTCCCTGAGATTGGATGCTGTCAAAATTTACTGCTGTATCATCTGAAATATGAATATTTTATTCTAAATACTTTGTTCAAGGCTTGCATCTCACGATGTGGTAGAATTTAATGAACGTGCTTTCCTAAATAATTTTATGTTCTGTAGTGCTTTAGTGAAAAGGTAGGAGCACATAATTCTCAGCTGCATCAAGCAAATGTGTTGTGCCAATTACTTAAATTGTACTTTGAGTAATTTGTGCCATATCTCTGCAGTTAATTAATAACTTCTACACCTGGCTTTTGTTGGAGACACCCCCAACCCCACCCCCCATTTGGTTTCTCATCTTTACAGTTATGCTTGGCGCATTGTTCCTTCCAAGACTGCTGCAAATTTGACAAAGATGAACAGCCATGATGAGTGCAGATGGACAAACATGATGACTGCAGGTGGTAAATGGGGGTCGGAAGCATAATGGGTACAATTCCAAGGACTATTCAGTCATTATGTGAAGGAAATATTTAGATACCAGCGTGGGGTATGACAATTTCATCCTGCTGGATGAATAATAAGAAATCATGTTGATAGCTGATGTGGTCTATTTAAATGACACCTTGCTTCATGTACGCAGGATAAAAGAAATGGATGGCAGGGAAACAACTGTGGGACAAGGGAGACGAGTGCTGTGTGACCTGGGAAAGCTCAGCAAGAGCCTGTGGAGGGAGACCCCACCCTGCAAGGGAGCACTGGCAAAGGCCAGCTCCAGAGTGTGGAAGGGAAAAACAGTTACAGATTTAGTAGAAATAGATGTCTCAGTTTTACTTCATAGGAAAAACATGCCTGAAGCCAGGAAAAAAATGAGTTTGCTAGTATTTAAAGTAGCCTGGGATGAGTAAGGCCTATTGAGAGCCTGCCTCAGGAGGTGGTGGGGAAAGCCTTGTCTCTGGCTGTTGGGGGGATCTGCTGACTGGACCCAAAGGAGAAAGGATCCTCAGGAAGTAGAAGCACAACCCAAAATCAAAGCCAGATAAGTGTGGGGGCTGGTCCTACTTGCAGATGGGAGTGGTCAGCCCTTCTAATCCCTTTCAAGCTCAATTAGTCTCTACTAAAATCCACAGACAAAAACTGAACCAGACAAACTGGGGCACTATTGAATTGTGGGGCACAGAGGAAAATTGGAAGAGTTCTGTGAAGGTAATTACTAAGAACAACTAATGAATTAGGCTTCTTAAAATCTCACAGTTCCTAGCTGGCCTAACAGCAGGTGACTGTCATCTGGTTTCAAAGATAGAAAGATGAATACATTTCCAGACAGTCATATAGCTGATCACTTTTATTTGCCACTTTTTTCTTTTGCTCAAGAAGCTTCCTTGCTCTTCACTGTTAAGAAACATTTAAATAAGTCAATTATTAGACATCATGGGATTAAATGCAATATTCAGGTTTTAATCACTTTAAAGAAATTCTCCTTATAAGGAAAAAGGTGATGATGTATAAAAAGGAAAACCTCAGAATTAATTGGATTTTGATTTCAAGGTTTTGATTGTGGGCTGTGTATTTTGAGAAATATTATCAAGAATGTGGAATTTCAGATCCTTGAGAGATTCTGAGGAAATCCTCAGGAATTAACAGTAGGTTGGATGTCTGTAAAACGTATTTTTTTCAGAAACTATTTGGTAGTAATTTCAATTTGTTTCTTTCTGTACATTTATGCAGGTAAATGGGATCTCAGCCAGTTGGTGAATCTTGTTCTGAGGAATACCCAAATGAAATTGGAGTATAGTGCTGTTTTTTTAAAGTAAGAACCCTTATAGTAGCTGCTGAACTTTGAAATTATTTCTCTATTTTAATTTTTAGCAGTCCTCTGGAATGGTTGCAGGCTAAGTAGTGCACCTGGAAGAGTGCAATTATGTCATAATGAGCTAAGGACCTCTAGTAGAATTGCTTGAAGTGCTATTTATCAGCATTGCAGTCCCTAAGCCTTGGACGCTTCAAGGTATAATAAAAGTACTCCTGTGCCATTTCCCATTTGCCTGAGGTGCAGCATTATCACAGTTACAACTTTCTTCTTGTAACTGCATTAATGGGGAAGGGAAAGAAAAAAATGGAAGAATGAGACAGACCAAATGGTAGGAAGGAACCCTCCAAAAAGGGAGAGGAGCAGATGGTTTGCATGATCGCGTTCTTGGTGTCCTGGTGCTGCTCTAAGATCCTGTTCAGCTGAGGACAGAGGACATTGTGTGTATTTAATTGTCAGGAGCTGTTCTGGCCTCAGGAAGCAATGTCAGTCGTGTGGTTATCTGTCAGGGAAGAACCAACAAGGACAATTCTGAAACACTTTCTGTAGTCGTGCTCCTCTCTCAGATGTGCTTCCTGAGCTTTACATACATCGGTGGCATTGTCCCGTCCCGCTGCAAAAAGGGGAGTCGGGGAGGATGCTTTTTGATAGATTTCTCGGACGAAAATAAAGTGCAAACTCGGCAATGTTATATCTGAGAACTGTTTATTGATAAAGAAAGGTAAGTGGTCCTACCGGAGTGGGACAGAAAAGAGAGCAGAGAGCAAAAAATAGAGCCAGAGAGAGAATCAGAGGACAGGGACAGATCGTTACCGCAAGAATCCCGGGCGCTGTGTCGGCCTCAGCTCGGCAGATGGAGCGTGTGTGCCGCAAGCTCCGATGCATCTCCGTGGCTCCTGTGCCGGGCTGGCGCGATTTCCAAACAGCTGCAGGCCCTGTCTCCCTTCCATCGTTGGAGAACAGGCTGCCGCGGCCGCGGGCCCGCTCCGGGAGCAGCTGCAGGCCGCAGGGTCGGGGCGGGGAGAACCCGCGCGGCTCCTGTGAGCGGCCGGGCACGACCCGCAAGGAGCGGCGGCGGCGGCAGCGCGTCCCTGGCACCGGCGAACGACGGCCGCGGGCCGGTGCTGCGGGCTGGCCGCAGGCAGGGTCCGCCCCGCCAGAGAAACAGCGGAGCACCAGGCCGGCGCGGCGACAGGCCGCCTCGGGGGAAGCGGTGAAGCAGGGCAGGACAGGTGCGCACAGGGAAGACAGCCGGAGAAGCAGGACCACAGAGAGAAAAAGCCGAGGGGGGGAGTGGGGCCAAGCTAATACTCCAGACGAGTCCCCGGTCCCTCCAAGCAACCCAAAGCAAATAGCCCGCAGTTTTGTCACAGTTAAAATACTTTCATGTGCTAAAGCTGCTCCCAAAGCCCGATTTCCCGGGAATCGGGGCGTCTGCCCCCGCGGCGAGGGGGCGGTCGCTCGCAGCCCGATCGCGGACGCTTTCTCTCCCCTGATCGACTTGCCGGGGACAGGGCTGGCAGCCTGCGTACAGCCCCTAGAGTAGTTTTTCACCTCATCTATAACATATGTTGAGGCATAAGAAAACCATCAGGCATGAGGAGTGGTAGAGGGTGGTGATCTGTGGCATATATATACTACAGACAGGACCAGCAGAAGTTTTGGATGGCACAAGGCATCGTTGACACAGATCTCTGGGTTGGGAACTGCAGCATGCTGAGAGAAGCAGCAGAATCCAGGCAAAAGAGAGAAAGTGGGTAGAAATGCTAATGGAAAACTTTCTGCACGTGGTCCTTCTTGCACACTTAACCCCCAGTTTGGGAAGAAAGTGCACCATTTCTCATACTAATCCTCAAAGAGTGCTGAAGAATGCATCAGCTGCAAAGGCCTCTTTCCAAGCCATTTGCAATTTGGCTACTACAGCTACTTCTTTCTCAGCTGGGCTTTTCCATTGCTTTCTGCAGCAATTCAGAAGCAGAGCCAGTTCCAGTTCCAGCTGTGTTAAGGAAGCTTAATGGCTGCTCTTTTTTTTTTTGTTTGTTTCCATGCTGTTGCGAACGACTGCTCGCTGGTGGCTTACGTTCTCAGACAACTGTTTATTTTCTTGTCATTTTCACTTCACTAGTTGAGGAAAAATGGCTCTAATAAACAGTGACGATTCTTCGTCTGGAAACAAATCCCACTCAGCTTGGGGCCATACACAATATAGGCCCCCAAACCAACCCAGTGTGCCTCCCAGAGGCTGATTCCTGTTCCCCACTGGTGAGATGCATCAGCTCTGTAATTCTCAAACACTACTTCATCACTCTTACTCTCCTTGAGGGTTTCTCTCTGTTCATACCACAAATTTCTGCTCTCTTGGTCCTCACCCAGCAAGTTGGTGAGGTGCTGTTAGAATGGAGTGTTTATACAGATCACAGACAACAATCAAAAAGTACATGGCAGGTACACAGAAGAGAAAACGTTATTAATTTTTGGGAGTTTCACTGATTACATGTGCGCATCACATGGGTAGCTTATAGAACAAAGTGTCTCTCTGGATGCTATTAAAAGTTGAAAACAAGCTGTACACTTGAAAATCTCTGTTAGCAAAGAGTGCCCTCAGGCAGCTCAACTTTTTAATCTTGATTTTATTTATTGAACAGAACATAAATAACATATCAGCAAGATTAAAAGGAGTGAAAGGCAGAGAAAACTCAGTTGTGGCATGCCTTATAATAAGTAATTTGTTCAGTCAACCAAAACGTGTTTCTCAGAGCTGAAGGGAACCTAGACATTGTTTTGGGTGCTATTTTTGAATAATATTTTTATTGTTAGACATATAGACATCTGATCTATAGAAGGGATTGTGTTCATATAAAATAGTAACTTTTCAAGCAGTGTTGTCGCCATCCTGTGATTTTTCATTAAGATGTCTCCTTACTTAAGTGATGAAGTATCTAGATAAATCCCCAGACATGAAAGTCTAATTTTTGATTAAAAGCAACAAGTTAATGAAAATATGCTGCTGATTTGCATTTGTGATCAAAGTGTAAGTCATGCATGAGCCTATGAAATGTGAGTAAATGGCAACTTTGGTAACCTTCAAACTTAAAGAAAGTGGATTAAATATTCTCACAAACAGCCAACAAAAAAGAGAGTGAATTGCATGGAAAATGAGAAAGCTTTTGGGAATATCCTTGCTGTAAATAGGAGTACTCTTGGATGTGACATACATATGTAGCCAAGATTAATACAAACACACTGAGGTTGCTGGTGCATGTTGAGTCTCTAATGTGACAGCATTATTCAGTGATCTTTTGCTCTTGTCTAAAAATTTGAGTGATAATTATAGGACAGAGGAATGACAAAGCAGACTTAGAATCGTAAAATTTCTTCCACCAGAGTGAAAACTTCCTGGTGCTACAAGAGGCTGATATCTGCCTGGGGGCCAGTTAGCTTAGATTGATGGTGTTCCAAATGAACCTGTCACGGGACCAAAACTGCTGTAGCCCAAACTGGTCTAGACTGGAGTTTGCCTGGTGGCCAGTGAGGTCCAGTGCCAGTGCTTGGAGAAGCACTGTCTGCTTTAAAAACAACAACCAAACAGACAAAGACTGATAACTCGTCTCAGATGCACTAGTAATCCTGTCAGCAGGCAGATAACATATTTTAAGTGAAATATCTGGAATCTGAGTCACTAACATGTTGTGTTTTTTATATATATATATATATATATATATGG
>WEKY01013874.1:168635-221437 GCA_013390045.1 Picathartes gymnocephalus | reverse complement strand
TGGTGTTAGTTTTGCCCCCCCCCCCCCGTGGTTACTGTATTCTTTCACGATTTCTGACAGTGATATAGTTTGGATCATAAGCTCTTGATTTGTGTCTCGTTAACATGTGCATATTGTAATATTTCTCTGATAAATTTGATCAAAGTAGTATATAAATGTGTTTGTGAGCAGTATGTTTTTGGATCTATTAAGGAAAGAACAGATTTACTGGAGTCATTATAGGTCTATCTGTAAAATATGGATCGGTCTAGTAATGCAGGGAAGATCAAAAGCAATGGTTAGTCGAGAAATCTGCGTCAAAACTGATCCCCCATAGACTACATTGGTTTTATGTTCTGCATTTGCATAGTAACATTCAGGAGAAGAACTTAATCTCATAGGTTGCCATAGCTTACTTGTGAAAAAATAGTTTAAATTATCTTAGAAATGAGCACTATCTGTCACAAAAGTTGGTAAATAGATGCACTGAGTTATAGGGAGATATTTCCCAGTTTATTGGTGCACCTGGTTTTATTTAAAACCTTAATAATCCAGAAGGTACTGTAAGCAGCATGGCAAATAAATTCACAGGTTGTATTACATTTTGGAAGAGCTGTGAGATTGGATGATAACTTAAAGATCTTGCAGTTAGAAATGGGACAGAAAATAATAAATAATGTCATCTAGAAAGTATGCAAATGGAGAAACTAGTGTTTAATGTAATAAGAGAGCAATACTTCAACACAGGGGAGATGAGATAGTGGAAACAGTATGGTTTTACAAAGGGAAATGCGTGTGAACTAATGGGGAAGGGATTGTAAAGGAATAGCTACAGGACTATTATGTGATAAACTAGGCGTAGAATAATGGTGAAGACTGAATTCGTACACTTGCTTCGACTTGCTGTGGATTTGGCAAATGAAATTCTAAATTATTAGTATCTTTTTTGAAAGGTCCTATGTTCCTGATGCTATTATAAGAACCTCATTTTTTATTTTCAGTGAGTTTTTAGCTTCTAGCATTTAAATAAGAAAAAGAATTACCTCATAGGACAAGTAAAAAAGAAACTGTTGATTATTAGAGAGATGCCTCTGCATGAATTAAGGTACAAATGAGGCTAAAGTCAGTAGTACACATTTTATTTAACAATAAATGTGAGGTAGGGATAGAAATAAATTGAAAAAAAAAGTAGGAAGTGCAGAAGAAAGAGTTACAGGGAGACAGGTTTAGTAGAAAGATATCACTACTTATGGCTACAGATGGTGTCCTCTTCTTCTGGGCTTCTCGATGGTGGGGGTCCCACAAAACATAGAGTTCAGTGGGTTATTACCTGTTCAGGTGTACCTGGGAATGCCCAAGCACCCCCACTGGGAGACGTTTAACACTGTCTTTTACAACATTCTGGATCTGTTGTAACACTGTGGGTCACCTGCAGTCCTTAGGTGGAAAATGAGTCTGGGGGTGTTTCGCGGGTCTTTGGTGGTGTATGACACTTTCTAAAACACAAGAGCTGCCTCTCACATCATAGCTGAGCCAGTTTTGCTCCCTCAGAAGGGATGAATGCCCTTGGCCTATGTGGGAACCAGCTGTTGCTTCTCTGCATTTGCTACAATGGGCAAAGTCCTCTGGTGATCTTAAACAGTGTTTAAGGCATTTGTGATCTCTAAGTCTCTTACAGAAATTCAACTATTTTTTTTAAAGCACTGTGTTTTTAACCTTATCTTGGTATATTTGAGTCTTTAAGTTGTAAGTACCACTTTGGCAATATTTTCCATAGGTGGCTCTAGAAAGGAGAGGAGTTTTTGTCTTTAATGAATTTTTAGAGTTGACAAGAGCATTAACAGTTTTTTACTTTTAATGTTCATGTTTTAAAAGGCTGCTTTCTGCTACATGCTGGTGACATTGTTTTCTAGCCCCATCTGGAGTGTCTTAATTGGTTCTGCGCATGTTTAACTTACTTTGCCTTCCAGTCAATTACTGGAAACTTCGACTAATGTCCAACTGTGCGTTCTTCTCCCCATTATACCTTCATCTCCATGTGTTCCCTCAACTTATATATTCAAATTTATGTTGCTCGACAGTTTTGTCTCTGATTACAAACACAACTGCTTTTAAATGTGTCAAGTAGCCTATTGCAAAATCTGAATGTGTGTATGCATGTATAAACTAGAGGAATTCCTGGATAAATGTATAATGATTAGGAAGGAACCTTTAACTGAGCCAGAGAAGATGGCAGATGTGCATTTATAGGCTCTGATGCAGCAAAGTGCTTAAACACCTGTTTCACTTAAGAACACAGGCAACCCAATTGACGTTAATGGGACTATTCACGCTTAAAAATAAGCACATAAATTGAAGAGTTGGATTGGAGCCAGGAATATTAGCAGGCAGCAGTCATGGTATTTATGAATTGTCTTTCTCTCAGGCAGTAAGTTCATAAACCAGTATGTCTAACAGTGGGTCTGCTTCTGCTTTGTGAAGCCACAGAAATGGAAGAAACAGGAAGGATGGAATAGTTCTACAGAAAGGAATTAAAAACCACTGAGTTAGAATCTTCTGCCAGACACTGGATGCTTCAAAGATTGAAGAATCCACTTGAAAGTTAGGGATTGGGATCAGGCTGACCACTTGAGGTAGTAACTCAAACACAGACCACGCATACCAAGGCCTGAAGTTTCCCTTCTATTAGCTGTACTTGTATGATGTCAGATTAAAACACCCTATGCCAAATTTTTGTGTTTTATGTGGATCTATCCCAAGGCTTCTAACTGCAGAGAGAAGAAACCTCAATTTGATCAGAGTGGAAATTTGGTGGGTGTTTTTTTGCTTTTCACTCAATGAAAAATGCTTTTCTAGCATGATATTTTTCAAAAAGCTGTAAGGCACATGTGTGTTTATGCCCTTATCGCTCTTTGGGCTAACGCTGCATCTTCAAACTCCCTTCTACCTACTGCTCAGTACAAATGCCTTTGGCTGTCTTGCAAGCAAAGAAGGTGATGCTGATGAATAAGACAAAAGAATTTGCTGACTCTCCTGTCTGAAATCACACCAAGTACTAATGGAAATGCTGGGTCTGCTTTGTTGGGAAGCAGCTCAACACAGAATCTCCACTCTGTGAATCATCCATTCCCATTGATAATGAAAAAAAATACTTTTCCTTACATCCTAATAAATCTGAAGAACATTATGCAAATTGAAAAATGCACCTTTGTCAGAATGCTGTCAGGTAGCACCTTTCACTCTGGAGAACTATTTGTAAGCACAGGGAAGCATCGAGAAAGTAGTAATAAATTGCTCTGGTACACTGTTCTGGCAGCCGTTAATAAATCAATGTGAAGGGAAGTTCTGAAGGGCAAAATGTTGCTTTCGGTAGGTGTCCAATTTAATTTTGCTCAAAATTAATATTTCGGATATGATAAGTGAGCTGGCAGGAACAGATTTCATGATTAATTCTATGGAGTCAGAAATGCTTTGATGGCACTTTAATAGCAGCTTCACTGATCTAAAAGTCCCTTCAACTAGCTGGTGTGCTTCAGTTCCCAAATTATATTATTAAACCTCTTTTGTTGGTTTGTAAATAATGTTGCATATTAAAAGGTGAAGTTTATACTGCTTCTAGTTCTACCCATGTGAAGTGATGGGGACTTGGATGTACAGTGGTTTAAACAAAATAAGGTAAATGTCAACCCTTTTGAGAAAACAACCATAAGTTATTTTCTTAGGTACCAAATCCTCTTGACCCTGCCAAGACCTTGATTTTGTGCTAGAATGAAGTAGAGAATGTTAGAAGGTTCATTAGTATCTACTTAGGGTGGACTGGGAAAGCTTTTAAAATGTAGAATGATGTTAATAAGAAATATGCATTTTGTTTCACAGTGAAGACCTTTCATCTCTGCATCTCAGGGACCTTTGCAAATGCTAATCAGTGAAGATCTGCTGTCAAATTTCTTACCTAACATTTGTATATACAAACCCATTTCTTTAATGGAGTTGTCCTTTGTATTGGACATTTGCTGATATGCCAGCTTCTGAAGGAGATTCTTCTATTATCATTTTACTAATAGAAAAACTGAGTTACAAAAGGGCAAGTTCGCATCTAAGTTAAATGCCTTCTTGAATCTGTAAGTATTTTACATCCTTCTACTGATAATTTTTCTTGTAAACCACAGACTTCTTAAATCTTGAGACAGGCGTGGTTCTAGAAATTTGTAAAAGCAAATAGGCACGAGTAGAGTGGTTGGATGTACATATGCATATTAAAAATGAGAAGATGCATTTATGCAATACAGATGAAAAATCATGCGGATGCATAAAACGTATAAGAAAACTGATTAACTTTAGCAATGTAAATTACCCTTATGTTTATGCATTTCTTCAATTTAGAATATTCATTAAAAGCCATAGAAACAAGATATGTTGCTAGTTGTTTCCAAGAAGGTAGCACTCAACCTGATTAACTTGTATTTTGAACATAGTATATATATATATTGAATTTGTGTAGAATTTATGGTTTGTGTCCTTTGTAGCAAAGTGTACACAGGATGAGTGAATGAAAGCTTATGTCAATTTTTTACTGAAAGGAACTGTTTAGGTTGAGTTTACACCAGCTTCTCTGTCCCCAATTTCCTCTGTTTGTGTTAGAAGCTAGATTATGCCAGGTTCAACCTAGAGCCAGTGAAGTCAGCTAACACCAGTGGCAGAAGTCATCTCACTGGCAGAAGCAAAGTGTGAAGCAGAGGTTTGCTTTGAACTGCACCCAGTGTGCCTCAAACATGAGTGACAGCCCAAGGCGTCCTCTAAATATTCCTGGTGACATCTGGGCTTGCCAGGAAGATGTTTCCTGCAGTGGGAGCGTTTCCTCCATTGTGCACAGCCACAGGGCCATGGCTGCTGGGAGCTCTGGTCAGTCTCTGGATCCTGGCTTTGTTTCAGAGGACCTGAGCCCTGCTCTTCCAGAGGCTCACCAGTTTGGCTCTTCTGCTGTGCAGATACACTGTTGCTCCTGCAGGAAGCCATTAGGAAAAAACAACAGAAACCCAGCATTGTTTGACATCCATACTCCAGCTGTCAGTCATGGGAGAAGCATCATTAATTTCTGAGGGGCTTTCTTATATATCTGAGTAAATGGAAAGGTGAAAATGAAAAATAAATTCTCTTATATAAATGGAGCACTTGGATTATAAACTAGCCATAATGTTCTGTTTCTGTGGCAACACAGAGGGAATGAACGCTCTTACAGTAGTAGTTCTCTGACTCACTCCTTGAAATTAATGCAGTCTTTTAATTTGAGGCTGTTGGTTTGGCAAAAGAACTTCAGAAGCAGAACTTTGATGTCTTTTTGTAGCTGAGGAAGAGCCTTTAATTAGGTCACCTAAACTTCATTTTCTTTTAAACTGTTCACTTTCACAATTCCTTTTTCCTTTACTTCCTTTGATGTTTCAAAATATATGCCAGTGATATTTAAGTTTATTTATTATGCACTGGCATTAAACCTTTGCTATTAACATTTACTTATATGCTTGAAAATTGATTAATTAATTAAGTGTACAGGGAGAATTATTCATTCATGTTTCATTTAACACTCTACATGCTTGTCATATACATATGTTGTGCTCTGTAGGAGTAACAACTGTAGTGGATGTAAAAGGGTTATGTCTCACAGCACAATGGCCTTCACCGTCTTAATTTCATATGTAGAATGAAAATTAATTTTGACTAAGCCACTAAGAATGGATGATCTTTTGAGCTGAGCTGCAAAGTCAGACACAGACAGATCAGCCTATGTAAAGAATTCTGTAGAAGCTAATACTGGAGTAGGTTATTACATTATCTAACAATTCTTTCTGTATATTGTTTGGGAGGTTCAGAGAAGGAAGATTTTGTTGGTGTGCATGTTCAAACAGGCACAGTTTTGATCTGAGAGCTTACACAATTATTCTCTTTGCAAAGGGGGAGCAGAAGCAGTACCAAATGACCTGTCATGCAGTTAAAAGGATGGAATTCAGCCTGTGCAATGGTACAGACCATTACCCACGCTCTGTTAATGTTCTGTATTAGCAGCTCCATACTGAGCACAGTGCTGGTTGTGGCTGGATCCTCACAGACAGATCCAGCTCTGGTAAATGGTGATGAATTTTTGTAATGCCAGTCTGCGAGGCATCTGATGAATGAAGTGAATTAGCATGAAGCACTGAGTGTCTTTTGTGCTCGATCTGAGGGTCTTGGAGCTGAAGAAGTGACTCCATTTGGGGGATGTTGTGTTTATGGACAATTTTTCAGCCAAACCAGCAACTGGTGGTGTTTTTCAGCAGCTGGTGCAGCAAACCAGCTTCTCTTCTGAGGCTTTCACATGTCTACCTGTGTCTCATCTTGCAGAGGACTATAGGGACACGTGGTACCTCACCTAGTACAGTAAAATAAATCAATTGGTATAATAAAATGATTAGGAGGAAAAAAAAATAGACAAGGTTGGGAGCAATACACCAATAGTTTCTCTGAATATGGTGCTGTACTGAGAAAAAAGTAGTAAATTGTCTCTCAATATTTTTAGATCTCTCATTTTAAGATTTCTTTTTGGCTTTTTTTTCTGTTTTTTGAGGCAAATCCCAGTTTAAAACACAAATAAGTTGTATATATACTATCAGAATACATAAATGTGTTCCTTTTATGTTCAGAAATATGTCTCCTTGTCAGTTCACTGCTATGTGGCTGTTGTTTTTTTATCTCCTGATGTGGTGATATATCAGAAAATCAGAACTGGGTAGCTACTAGCAGAGCTCTATTATGCCAAGAACAGGCTTCTTAAGAAAGGGAGCTATTTAGGAAAAGTAACTGTGCTTGTGCATTATAGGGCATAGAAAAGAGTTATTAGTCATCTTAATGCCTCTCTTTTTTTTTTTACCAAAGCACCATTGTTCCCTCCAGAACATTCCCCTTGTTCTCTGTAGCTTTTCAGTAATCCAGATGGACAGAAATCCATTGTCACTGCAATGAAACAAAACTGTAACATCACAGCACAGTGTGCTGAGATTTTAGTCAGGTGCATGTGGTGAGCAGGGAAGCATTGAAGGTTTTGGTGTTTGTAGAAGATGCAGAGACACAAAGTGAAGGCATCAATGTGATCAGGAGCAAACATTGTTCTTCCAGTAGGTTTCTGTCTTTGTTTTTTTTTTTTCCACAAAGAATAATGGAGGAGCAGGGGAAGGGGATATTCAAATATGAGATGAGTGACATATAACAAAGAAGATTTTATGATCTACCCTTGGGGAAACTTTGGCACAAAAATCTGACACCTGATATATCATCTGGTGCATTCCAGAGGGGAAGAAATGTGTTCTTGGCAGCTTCTGTAAACACCTCAGAGCTAAGAGCTGCCTCTGGCTCAGGATGGCATGTTGATATTGAGAAAGAAGGAAATACTTGTAGATGCAGTGAAATTAATGTGAATTTGGTGCTGAAATGCTGATGGTCTCTTTCAGTGCATTATAGGTTAAAACTGAGGACACACAGTATGTTACATTTGTTTTTCCTGTTCTCTCATGCTTTGATTAGACTATGTAAATAAAATCATATTAATTGTATGTCATCGTACCATCTGCAATTGAAATTCAAGGCTGTAGCTTGCAGCCTTTTGATTGAGATGCAGAAGAGCTTCTGGTAATACCTTTTTGTAAAAAAATTTACTTTCCCTGTTTTTGCAAAAAGATCTGGTTTTCTCCGCTTTTAAAAATTTTGTCAGTCCAATGTATTGATTTATTTCTATTGCTTAGGGTTATTTTTTTCTACTGGTGGGTAATGATTAAAAAAGAACAGATCTCCCATACCAAAAGGTATTTCTAATATTCCTGTTACTGATAAACTAAGGTCAGGTCCAGTCCTATACATCCTGAAAAAGAAATATGTGTAATGGAAATCTTCCTGCAGGTTTAGGATGATTGTCATCATAACTTCTTCTGCCGTGAAAGGTGAGTTTGGAACACACACAAAGAAGATGGGGAAAATTATTTGTGTATTATGTCTTTTCCAACATAGATTTTGTGGTATCTCGTTAGGTGATAGTTTTGGAGGTACTGATAAGTGAGTCTTAATGGAAGCAAAAGAGAGTCAGATCTGTTTGTCACTTCACACAAAGACATGGGTCAGTTCTGCAAAAATGTCCTTCCTTGTAAGGTGATAACATGGAGCTTCTAAAACTCCTGTGTGCTTGATGGATTTGTACTCTGGATATTGACTGTCATTCATAGCATGCTTTTATTTGAATTTTGTGCTCTAAGGCTGAACTAAGATTAAGCTTGCATATCTGGGTTCCTGCTGAATTTTTGTGGTTTGTGCAGCCCTTCATAGCTGTGCAAAATGACAGTCTGGTACTGTGGGGTTTGATCTCCAGGGCACAGACAGGTAAAGCCAGAGCATTTTCAGTTTACACCTGTGTTTACACCTGTGCTAGCAAAGTGTTGAGAGTTCCCAAATTGAAAAGGTGTGAAAACCCCTTGGGTGTAAGATTCTGCCTAGTCAAGCATCCCGACTCTCTGCTGACCTGTCGCTAAGCCAGCATTTGTGCACTGCTCGCGTGGGTATGAATCTCTCCCATTCAGATTTAGTAGTAATTATGTACAGGATGTCAGACACTTCACACAGTCTGTGTCTGCACTGACACAAAAGACAGTAGAGAATTTAATTTGTAATCAGCATTGATGTTTCTGATTTGTAGAGTGACCTTGAGTATAGATTGGCTGCCCTTGCAGAGGCTTTTAGCAGACTTCCCTCACACTCGCTCCCTGATGCTGTGTCTGAGGAGAAGAACCTCTGGGGTTTTGGGTGGGGGTTGAGGAGAACCTCAGCTTGCCCTGGCCGTGAGAGCTCACAGCCGAGTCCTGGGCATCAGGAGCAGTGTGGGCGGCAGGTCATGGGAGGGGATTCTGCCCCTCTGCTCTGGTGAGACCCCACCTGGAGCACTGTGTCCAGCTCTGGGGCCACACTGTAAGGATGGGGAGCTGCTGGAGCAAGTCCAGAGGAGACCATGAAGATGCCCCAGGGGCTGGAGCCCCTCTGCTCTAGAGCCAGGCTGGGAAAGCTGGGGCTGCTTAACCTGGAGAAGGATCCAGGGAGACCTCAGAGCCCCTTCCAGTGCCTGAAGGGCCTCCAAGAGAGCTGGAGACAGACGTGGGATGAGGGCCTGGAGTGGCAGGACAGAGGAGAATGGCTTCAAACTGACAGAGGGCAGGTTTAAATGGGATGTTGGGAAGTAATCCTTCCCTATGAAGGTGCTGAGGCCCTGGCACAGGGTGCTCATAGGAGCTGTGGATGCCCCATCCCTGGAAGTGTTCAAGGCCAAATTGGACAGGCCTTGGAGCAGCCTGGGATAGTGGAAGGTGTCCCTGCCCATGGCAGGGGTTAGAATGAGATTATCTTTAAGGACCCTTCCAACCCAAACCTTTCTATGCTATGTTACTTTGTGGTAGTCACTGTAAGGCTGTGTGAATCCATAATTTCTGGACTATTTTGATGCCATTTATCATTAGTTAGAACCTATGGAATAAATGATCAACAGTCCCCTTTCGTTCATACTTGGGTTTCTTATTCCTGATGAGCTTGGACACTTGAGACCTTGTAACTAATAAACCATTGACAGAAAAGCATAAGAGTATCTGCCCAACACAGAGGTTCTTTCGTCTTTCGTGAAGGATATGTCAACTAATTGACACCTTTAGTGTGAATTTTCTGAAACCATGTTGCTCTTAATAAATGTTAACTAAGCATTAACCTGTCATTGATCTGTACATGTTACGGAAAAGCAAAGCCAGCATGCTGAGGAGCACTTCAGATTTACAGTTTGTGGTAAAATGCTCTGAAGAATAAAGCAGCAAAACTCAGTGTTATATATTGTCAGTGGCAAAACAGGAGGCATAACTGAAGGACAGGCTGCTTTCAGGATAGGATGACTGCTGGTTTAGTCCACAGGTGGAATGTAAGTCCTAGGCTGTTAAGGGATGGCTGATTTTATTGGTGCGCTGTACTCACATAATTATTTAATCTTTCTCTTGATGTTCTGGGAGGTCCTGTATGTCCTGAACATCTGTTGTTTTTGCTTTCTTACCTCTGCCATCTTTCTCCATCTTACCACTCGTTTCTGTTACGCAGGTGTGGTTCAATGTTCAACACAAGCAAGGGTAAGATGGCTCTTGGAAATGTAAATTGGGATGAAGGTAGCGTGTGTTTTTCTAGAGCAGACAAGCTTCCGGTGGCAATGGAATACAATCTGTTACCAGCTGTGCTTAGAAAATAGAATTGAGACCAGCCTAATCTAGCCAAATATTGCTACAATAGCTGTGCTGAAGCATAGTGTTGACAAACTGTGTGGGGCAGCTGTCTGGCAAACTGGGCTTTTTTGCTCTTTCTTGTTTCAATTTCTTGAGAGGAATAATTCATTCCATTGCAACTCTGTCCACAATAAAGCTTTTCTAAACGTGACTAATCAATGTTGAAAAATTCTGCTCTTAGTGTTAAAGAGTCAAACTGTTTTAGTACACCTGTCCTTATTACTTACTTCTGGTAAACTGTAAAACAACTGGGCATGGAGAGAGGAATGAGAAGAGGAGAATGGGACTCACAGTTATGCTCTTGCAGCACCAAGTAAATTTATTTGATTTTCTGTTCTGGTTAAAGTGCTGAAGAGGAAGGTAGTTTGAAGTGTGATATTTAAGGGAATATGCCATTTCTGGCTATTAGAATTGTCTTGTTTTTCATAAAGATTCATTCCACTATAACCACAAAAGAGAGACTTTTAATTAGACTTTTGAATCCCATTAGGAAAAACAAATATCAATACTTAACTACTCATATATGACTTGACAGAAAATTGCTAATGTAATTAGATTTTAATAGTGTTAATGACTTTCTTTTCTTATTAATAAGAATTAAATCTAATGCAAGATTGTATGAAAAATTGTTACTGCCTGCTTTCCTACCCTTAAATGTAAAGCAGTTGTATGTACCTGAAGTCAGTTTTCTCTTGTTCTTTGAAGTCAGGTGATGCTGTGGTATTTTAGCCTAACTGGCCTATGACAGGAGGATTTTCAAGTGGATCCAAAAAGCAAAATATTTTAAGTGTAGTAAGAGGGTTTGGTATTCCTAGAAGTATTGCAGCAAGCACTCAGATGCTGTAAAAGAGAACCAGGAAAAAAACCCTTAAACTAAAGATTTACAGGTAATCGGCACTACGAGACAGTGTAGCTACGCTAATAAGCAGCTGTGGAAAGGTTTCTCTTTAAAAATTGTGCCAAAATTTGGCCAGTGGGAGAAAGCGTTCTAATAAGTGGTGCAGTATCATGATGCAATTTTAAAAAGAAATTTGCACACCTCTGCTGCTGTCTAGACTTCACAAGTGACCTTGTTCAAAATGTGAATTATCTACATCAAGTGACACCTCAAAATGCTTTCTGGAAACAGCCCCAGACTTTGGCCTTTCAAAATCCAAATCTGGACTGCTGGAATGTGAGCATAAAAATTGCAAATGAGTTGTATGACTCTGGCATCAGACTAAGGAGTAAACTATATGCCAGTGCTAGAAGAGAAGATTAATAAAAATCATAGATATTCATATGAGTAATTTGAAACATGAGTAGTATAACCACAAATTCAACTTCATTAGGATGCTTAAAAATCAGGGTTCTAGATAGCTTAAAGCACAGTATAGTGTTTATTGTGGTTCTGAATAGAAAGGCATGTAGACTAACACCCCTGTAGTCCCCATTTTATTTGTACAGACACAAATGCAAGAGGCAGAAATTAGTCACGAGGATTTTATACCCACATCCTCAATTTATATCCAAATCCAGGCTTTACATGTCACTGTCAAAGCAAAACTGCATGAATCTTTCTCTTAAAACAAAAGCCAAACACTCTGCAAAAGAAACCCCGATAACTGTGCTTGTATTTCTTTCCAATCTAATATATCTCTCCTTTCAGAGCCTGCCATCACTTTTGCTGTATTTTCTTTGTGGCAGAACATTGCATTCAGGCCCTTAGGCTGCCTTTCATCCTGGCATTCAATAATAATGGACAGAGAGTAAAGATCTGTAATCAAAAGGTAAACACTCCAGCATTGTGTACAAATAACTCTTGAGATATTTATCCTGAAAGACATCCAGGTTAACATTTTAGCTGAGGACACCAGGGAAAACCTTCCTGGTGGTGAGTGCGTTCCTTTTTTTTTGTTTGTTTTTATTCTGTCTGGTGTTCAGCTGTTTCTCAAGCACACTGAGCTGCGTGAGCTTGCAGCACAGAACTGCTGCAGCAGTGAGGCCATTTTAACGTGACAACTCTGAAATTCACTCACTCCTGTTTTCTAATTCTTGTCCTGATCCCCATTTAAGCAGCAGGTGCTGGAGGGGTCCTACTACCTTGTCTAAACATAAATGTTGTACCTCTTTAGCAGTACTGCTGTCATTTAATCACTTCTGTCCTCACAGACCTGGCAGCAGATGCAGTTAATCCAGTGTACAGACACTTCAATTCCATGACCTGTTCCCATTTGCCAAAAGGACTAAGCCCTATGGTATAAGGTGCTTTCTAGAGGCGTATTTGTCACTGTGACCTCTGTCATTCTAGGAATTACACCCTAACTTGGTTATAGTATGAGTGTGCAAGCAGAGGAGACAGCTGTCTAAGGAGCCAACATAAATCAAGGTAGATTAAGCGGGGTGGTGCAAAGCAAGAGACAACAGTAATTTCTTTGGTTTTGCAGAACTATAAAAAATCTGTATCAAGTGTCATGGTTTAAAGGCCATCTGAGGAGACAGAGCCACTGGACTCCCTGCTGCAGGCCCTGACAGGCTGCAGGGCTGCTTTGGGTCTCACCTGTGCAGAAGACAGCCTGCTCTATTGCTTTGGACAGTGCCTTGTGTGTAGGAAGGTGCCATGGGGATGAGCTGCAGCCTTCCGGCGACTCTCTTAATCAGGCACATTCCTTGGATGCCTCCACTTCTTTGTCAAAAAATTTGCTTCATGGCCATCTGGCACTCTCTGACAACATCTGTGACATTTCCCTCTTCTTCATCATGTGAACTTCTGCAGGGACTCTCACAGTGCCACCACTCATAGAGGCCAGTAAGGAACAGAAGTAGAAGCAGCTGCTGTGTAGTCTGGGCATTTGTGGGCCTCAGATCCCAGTTTAACTTTGTCAAAACTTTTGAGCCCTAAAAGACACTTGCAGGAACCCATAACTCCCATCAGGCTAACTTCCTTATATTTTAATATGTGCTAGACTCCTAGAATCCAAGCAAGTGGTTAAAAATTCCCATGTAAGTTACATATGAGCCCAGATTTTATAAAGTTTCTTTCTTCTCTGCTACCCTTAGATATTGCTGAAATAAGATATATGAAGAAGATTTTGTCTCTTACTGCAGAATAATTGTTTACCTTATTATTCACTTGAACTTGGATTAGATGCAAAATGAGAAAGTAAAGAAAGTGAGAATTTAAGTCTTCTTTTCCAGTCTTTTCATTTTGCTTCTATGTTTCTTCAGCCCTTACATGCATGATAAAGTGAGCGCTCTGTACAAAAGGTACTTAGGCCGTGGACAAAACACCAGGTTAACTCATGACAAACGGAGTTGTCCCAGCTACAAACTCAGTATACAGCTTCTAAAAGTGATTCAGCTTGGCCCCAGCAGTAGCGTGTGGAGCCCCGGCTCTCAATGCCCAGTGCTCTGTAATGTCTGCTTCCATACACAGCCTGTTTCGTCAGCTTTTCAGCTGTCTGATGTCTTGTACACAGCTGCTACCAGGCAGCTTCCTGCAAGTATTTCAAGATTTAGCTGATGCTTTTTGTGTCTGTAGTATTAATGTCGGTTTTGGTTTAATCCCAGCTGGCAGCTAAACACCGTGCAGCCACTCACTCAGTCCCCTTCTTCCCTCCACTGGGGAGGAGAATCAAAAAGAAAAGATCGGTTGAGATAATAACAGTTTAATAACTGAGACATTAAAAAAAAGAAAAAAAAAAAAAAGAGAAGGAGAGAAGGTATGAGGAATAAAACCCAAGAGAAGCGGGTGATGGACAATGCAATTTCTCACCACCCACAGACAAATGTCCAGTCCATCCCTGAGCAGTGATCACCAATTCCCAGCCAGCTCCCCCAGTTTATATACAGGACATGACATTCTATGGTGTGGAATATCCTTCTTGCCTTATCTTCAGGTCAGCTGTCCTGGCTCTGCTCCCTCCCAACTTGTGCACCTCTGCTGACAGGGCATGGATACCTGAAAAATCCCTGAATGTAAGCACTACTCAGCAAAGAACAAAACATCTCTGTATTAGCAACATATTTTAACACTAAATTCAAAGCACAGCTTTGTACCTGCTACTAAAAGAAAATTAACTCTATCCCAGTCGAAACCAGGATATGACCCTGGAGGAAGAAGGCTGGCCAGGGTGCAGTTCTGATGGAGGGGGTGGTGCTGGGTCCCACCCTGGCTCTGCTCTCCCCCAATGCTTGGCAGCTCAGCCTCCTTGTGTGTGATGTGCTTGGGATGAGGAGAGAGCAGGATAAATGCCCTGAGCAAGGTGGAAGCAGGGAGAGAATTGTGGTGTTCCCAGGGCTGCTCAGGAAGCAGATGTGCATCAGAGTGCTGATGTGTCATTAGCCTCTCAGGATTGTGTCTGGGCCATCAAATCTTATTTATCACTGTTATGGCTTTCCTTTCAAGGTTTCCTTGGCTTCCTGTATCTCCTGTTTTGTTTTCTGCTAAAGAACTGAAATGCCATGGAGACAAACTCCTTATAAACACCAAGCAGACAGGTAGGTCAGCCAGTTTTCAGCACGTTATTTTACATGACATATTGAGTGGGAGCACAGTGAAGGCTGGCAAAACATCCAGTTATACTGAAACCAATCAATTGTCTCATGCAGTGGATACAGATGATTCTGTTCATAATAAAAGAAGAATAAGCTCTCTGAGAAACCAGAAGTGACATGCTGTGTGATGCATCTCTCTGTTACAATTTGAAAAATCAGATGGATAATTTAATTATGTTCTCTCTTTGTTTGTACTGTTTTGAACAGCAGCAACTTTAGTCTGCCTTCCCATGCCACATTTATTCCTCTTAGTCAGAGATTACTAAATCATCATTAATTACATCAAAGTTAACAGGACTACTTACAAATTAAAATAATATTCACTAAGTCTGAGTGAGTCACATTTGTATTTTTATCCTGAGCTATAAAATTAAAAAAAAAAAAAAGGAAAAATATTTAATTCTCATGGCAACCTGTTGGTGCCAGCAAAGTTACATTTAAGTGCAGCATGCATTGAAAAACAAGCAGAAATAAACTAAGCTGAGCCCTGCATATTCTCAGAGAGAGGTGGACTCAACAGATTTTCATTAAATTGCTTAATTATGTTTATATAAAAAGCACCTGGTTTCTTCTAGTTTTAAAGTGACTGTCTGACACAGCAATGCCTTGGCTAAATAAAATAGTGACTGCAAAGAAAATTGCAGATGGTAGGGTGGGGAGAACCCTTTTGTTTCTTTTAGGGAAGAACAGAAATTCTCAGAGAGCAAATTAAACGTCATCTTTCAAATGTAGTCAGTGTGTTGCCCCGCTGTGTGGGCAAATGAAAGGATTGTGATCACGTGTGGGGCATGAAACAGCACTTAAGTCGATTAGATTTACATCACCTGTGTCTTAAAGCCCAGGCTGGGGTAGGAAGTGTTTGCTGCTATTGTGCCCCATGCCTGAGGAGATACACGACCCTCCTCTGGGTTCTGAGAGAGCATCTAGAACAGGAGAATTCAGGTAAAGTTATTTATTTACTTAGACCATGTGTTGTAGAAAATTGTCTAAATATAGATCCAGATAATGGGTGAATAAGGTGGTAGGATTAGATATGTGTCACGTGTTTACTGAAGTTGGAAAAGAGACCAAGGTCTCTTTAAAACTATTCTGGGGGAGAAATTTGCCCTCTGCCCCACTGAGTTCACTGGACTTTAGAGAACTAAAATTGTTCACATGAGGGTTTATTGAGGCCTGAGATGTTGCCAACAATGAAACACTGAACAAACATGGTTGCTTTGGCAAACCTGGCTTATGACTGAGTATTGAACGATTTATCATTTTTTTAATAAAGCTCTTTTCCCCCTTTCTTTACCCTCCACAGCTGGCAGTAGTAGGCTGTTTTGTATGGGCCCACTGTATCTAAGCAGGATGCTGGGAGCAAAGTTCAGCTGAAACACAGCCACAAAAAGGTTTATGCAAAGTTTACTGTGAATGGAAAACATCAGATTTCATAAAGCAGCAGCTGAGTCATGGTGGTTGACTGTAGCTTGGATTCTTCCTACCTTTCTTCAGATAAATGGATTGCAGTGGATGTCTTTGGAGTTAAATGTCATGGAGGAAAATAAGTAAAGAAACAGCCTTGGTTTGGGATTTTTCGGGTTGTAGCTCTTTTTTCTTATATGTGTATAAAGATACAATAGTGTAAGTGGTAAAAATCAAGTGATGTGCACCTTTAATTTTGTCTGATCAGTTGTAACTCTAGGTTTTCATACAGATTTTCTGGAGTTGAATCATCAAGTCTGCTTGAAATATGTGAAATGATTGATACCAATTTTCTGTTGAGAAAGCCATGTTTAGTTAAGCTGCAAGCTTCCCCTAATGAAATAATCTGCCAAAATCTGGGCTGTTGTCCACAAAATGCAGAGAGGCTGAAAAACAAAGCATGTTGATTGCACAGAAAGACCTATTTTTGCTGTCAATCAGGGCTTTTTATTTCAAGCTGGACAAAAATTTGGACTTCATTTTGTAAGCCTGTTGCAACAAGTCTATAGCATTTAAGGAAATACAGGGATTGTGTATTCAGGGGAAAAAAAGCTTCACCCCAAATTTTGTCCATTTTCGTCTTCTTTGTGCCAGTTTGAACAAATTCAGTGATGTGTTTCTCATTCCTGTGGAAAAAGTATTTTCCCCCGTGTTCTCTCTCTACTGGAGCATTTTGTAGTGACAAACTTGCAGAAATGATTTTAAGAAATCAGGGTCTCTTCGCATAACCCCATAAGCCATATTATCACTCCCTGTCTCAGGAGGGGAAAAAACAGGGTGAAATGCTTCAGTTTTTCTCTAAGGATGGAAATTTCTGAAACCTTTGAGTGAGAAACCTGAGATACCAAATCTGACAAGCACTTTTCATGTAATAAGCTTTTCTCAGAATTCTCAAGTGCTGAGGATGACTTACTACTTTAATTAGCAACCTTTTTAAAGGGTGCAAAGGCTTCCTGTTTCCTAACTCTGACTTGCACAGTTGGTGTCTTCCTTGTGTCCCTTCCCTCCTCCATCAGATGAACTGTTCTGCTAAAAGGCCAATTTAGTCATTATAAAGGGATTTTCATAGTCATGATGAGGTAGAGCAGAGTGTGAAGATGTAGGAGTTTGTATTTAATGGGGAACTGATTAAAGGAGAATTGATTGCTGAGCAGATAGTTCAGACAGGCATGCATATGTAAAAAGAAAATACACATATGCATATGTATGGCTTTGTCAATGTGGTACTAATTGATGGAGAGAGTATAGATGTTAAATAGGCATCCACTTGGAGGGCTCACTGGAATATGGACTACCAGCAAATCCAGCTGCCCATCTCCAGTGCCATTACACTGCCCCTCTTTGTGTCCTGTTGTGATGTGACACTGCACTACCCTGCAAAATGTAACAGAATCTACCCTATTGCATTGGGAAGAGGGAAAATTGCTGTCTCTCAGTTCGGATGGCAAGTCTCTTATCAGCTCTTGAAGTGTTTGAAGCGGGTTGAGAGGGTAAATGTCCATGGTTCACTAGTTCAGCATGTCTGTGCTGATAATGCAAACTAATGTGTAGCTAAAGCTCCTAGCAAGTTATTTCTCTCTGCATTGAAGTACAGGGAACTGGAGGTACATAGACAGACAAGAAGAATTATCAAGTCAATCTAAATAAAAACAATATTCATACAAATTGGTTCCTCTTGGCAGATTCTGGCAGTGGGAAAATCGCAGGTAAATGCAGATAAATGTTCTTATTATTGCATTCACTGGCAGATAAAATAAACCATTTTGCCTAATTCTTAAATTTACGGCTGTACCCCTCGATTTTGGGTCCATGGTCCTGTAATCTAAGTGATTTGGCAACGGCTGGTGTGGCTGCTGGGGAGATTGGGGTCAAAAGAAGCACAGAAGCAGGAAAGCCTCCACTCCTCAGTCCTACTCTGTCAGCCAGCAAGGGGTAGCAGGAGCTCTGCAACTAAAATGGTTTAGATGTGTTTGGCTGCTAGTCTTTTGTAGCTGATAAAGAGGAAAGCAAAGCTATGAGCAACTCTGAGAGAGGATAGTGGGGCTTTTTGCCTTTTGAAAGGGGAACAATAAATGTGATTGTTTTGCTCGAGACAGCTGGCATGTGAACAGAACTCTTTTCTTGTTCTTCATTCAGTGCTATCCTGGAGACTAGAAAATCTTTTTGAAATTATGTGTAAAAGTTAACTCTTGTGTGTGTGTTGTTGGAAAGGCTCTCTGAGTTACAGAAGCACAGTGGAGCTGAACGTTCAATGCAGGACGTTAAACCTCGAATGGGAAAGGAATCATGTGGATGAGGCTGTGTTCTGTGCTTCTGCTGAAGGCTGCCTGTTAGGGAGCAGTCTGGGTGGGACAGGAGGTAATCTCGAGGGAAAATGAGTCATCATTTTATTCTTCATTTGTATTTGCAGAATGAAATTGCAGAATGTGAAGCTAAGCTTGCATGTGCTGCCAGCTGGATGCAGTCTGGGCTATGTTTCTGTCATTGACTTATCTCAGTAGAAGTTTCTGTTTCCCCAGGTGCGTGTTGATATTTGAGGATGTTGTGATAGTTACTGTGTGAAGATGAACTACAAGTTGTTTTCTTAGTGAGAGAACCTGGAGAAGGTCCTTGGATAGGAGGAGAGCATGATTCTTCTGTGTCCTGTAATAACAGCTCTTGTTGGTTTGTTTTTGCAGGATCTCAAATCCAAGAGATTAAGCAAGAGGAGTGTGGGAGTTAATTTATAGTTTGTTCTAGTCTGTCACCTCTATCTTTAATGTATTTTATTGTTATCCAGATAATGTAAAGATTGACTTGGAAATGTCCCATTGGCTGATCTGGTAAGGAGAAAACAGATCACGAAAATGTTTTGTAAAGCAGTATAACAGCTTCAGTGGCAAGGAACAACAGGCTTGGTTCTGCTCCAGCATCTGCCAAATGAAGTAACTGAAACTCCTGTTTATTACATGGCATAAAAGAAATGGAATAATACTGTTAAGAGTGTTATCTTTGGAAAATGACTGCACCTCACTGAAGCATGACTACAATGATGGGGAATTATGCTGCTAAAGCACACCAGTTTTGTGGCGCAGTCACTAAAACATATACTCTGTGGTGTTCTTCGTAAAGGCTTTACTGCAGATACTCTTGTATTAACATATTGTCATGAGACTAAAATTGGCATTGCCTTTGTCTGGAGCATTCTGGAGGGAAACCACAGTTTGTCCTGCCCTTTATCTAGGCCTTATAAATGAAAAAACACTTAGTAGGATTTGTAGTCCTCATTAAACGGTTGTGATACTGGATTTATCTTGTCCTATGGGTAAATACTGCTTGTCCTCTCCATTTCTTTGCAGAGTAGCTCAGATGAAGCACTCTCAGGACACAGCAAATGCTAATGGTAGTAAGATTATATTTTGGAGGAAATGAGACAAGACTGTTTTATAACTGCTTTGCTGCTTGTCATAATAACTAGCTGAGTACTGTGGGTATGAATGCGGCTGTTGGCCAGTTCTGTATATTTTCTGACTCAGAATCTTATCAGCTATTCACTGTTGAAATTAAAGACCCTTTGATAGTGTTCTAATAAATGTCATTTTAATGGCAGCAGTCTGTTGCTGCCTGTAGCTCCAGCCCACTTCTGAAGTGTCTTCTGTCTTCTTATCACTAGTGCTGGATGCCAGGTGATTACAGTACAGATGTATCAACTTCCCCCAAATGGAGAACTGCATATTTGGATAGCATTACATTTTTTGGGGGAACATTTTTAAGTCATGCCCTCAATTTCACCAGTCACTGCATCAGCTCTGAGGAAAGGGCCTCCTTTCACTGCTGGAAAGTGAATGACGGTGTGTGTATTTAGCTGTGAATTGATAGGGTGGTGTTTCCTGTGCTCCATGGCTTTAAACATGCAAACAGGGGTGGGGGCAATGCAGCCTTGGAGCCCTGGCAGTCATTCCACCTGCATCTCAGCATCCTGCTGCAAAATGGCAAGCATGCTCACTGCTCTTTCATGGAGACTAAATGTTTTGGCCACTTCCTTCTGCTCATGAAAACAAGAAGAGTGATAGCAAAAATATGGTTTTCCTGTGCACACAAATCAAGGGAGGGTTGTTTGTTTAGTACCTGCTTTGCTGTAGGAAAACTTACCTGATTGCAGGGGCTCTTACATGGGATAGCTTGCTGGAGACAATTTTTGTGGTGATAATGTAAAAGCTAAAGTGGTATGATGCTAATAGGGAATGACTTAGATGTGGGAAGATTTCATGCTTCCACGGCTGCTCTGATATTTTCACAAATCACCCCTGTACCAGCACAGGCCAAGGAAGGCAATGCCTGATGCTTCCTTCTGCAAGTGCTGGACCCTCAAGGGTAGGAGTTGCAAGGTCATCTTGGCAAAGGATCTACCTGTCTCCTTAATTTTTCAAAAGTAAATGTAACCTTCTCTCCATTCTCCTACACTCTCCATTTATTTTCTGTGTTTAGAAATGAACCCCTGCCCCTGCATCAGTATGTTCTGCCACCTTCAGCGCTTGGGGGACAAAATGTTAATTTTGTTCCTTCAGAATTCTCATATAGACATGATAAATGCAACTTATTTTAAAAGTAGTGGGAGCAGGAATGGAGAAGTCTGTTATCTATTTTAAAAGGCAGTTCACCCACCCCTACCTGAGAAGTAATAGGCAAGTTCCTTGGGAATGTTTTCTTTCCCCCCTGCTCTGTAGTCTTCAGACAGGCAATACGAGACATTGGTGGTAGTTATGAATAGGTTTTGCTGTATCCTCCCACTTTCTTTTATTTGACTTTACCCACTTGGCTTGCACATGCTGATCTCTGTTACTGTCTTAACACACTTCCCTTTTGCAGTGATCTGTTTCTTACTCCATTTCCCTTTCACCTTTTCTTCCAGGCCTCCTTCCAGTCTTGCTTTCTGTCCCTTTCTCCTTAAATGCGAAGGCACACCAGGACAAACTGCAGGCATAGAGGAGCTTGCAGGGAATTCAGACTGACATCTTCCTCACAGAAATATCAGCAGGGCTAGTTCTCTGATTTTTCTATCTTCTTCTTTTTCCATGCTGGGCATGAGGTATAGCCAATGGAAAACACATTACGAAATGATTTTCTGGCTTCGTGTCACTTCATCCATTCCCATATTTTCAAAGAATTTTGTCTCACCTGTTTGCAAAGGGCTGCACTAACTCAGAAATTCCTGGTGAACTATGAAGCGTTCTGCCATTTTTTTTTTTGCTACCTACAGGGACTTGAAGCATCCTAAAGTTCCTCTAGAGGAGTATTTTCACTTGGGTGATTGTTAGCCCTAGGGATGAATAGTAGCATGAATGACAGAAAATTGTGTTTACTTGTTTTCAGTGCCAGCAGTGCAGCTCTCCCCATCTCTTTCCCACAATCATGGTACACAGTCCAGGAAAATCAACTCACTTTTGGCATGTTCTGCATACCTGTGGGCTTGTGGAGAGGAGAGGGTGTGTTGTGCTGGCAGGAGCAGTTCTTTGAGTAAACCTCTGTAAGAGCAAGGCATTACTAATTTCAGTGTGTGTTACAAATGTCTCTCTGCATCTAATGACTATTTTATATAATCTGGCGTTTATTTCATGGCCTTTATCACTATGATATCTTAGTGCTGAAAGAAGATTTTGGCTTTGTAAGCTTTAGATATTGATTTTTTCCTTCAACTGCCTCCTCTGATTCAAGGAAAAAGAGAAATATGTAATTTTAAACTAGTGCAACTCATATCACAGCCAGATTCAATGTTAATGTACTAGATAGGCATACATCAAATATTGCCTTTTAATACCCTTATCAATGTTTTTAATGCTTATGCAAGCTCAATATGTGGAGATTTTTTAAAAACTTTTTTTTTAAATAGGATGTTAAATAGCATTTCATGTTGATTCTTAGCACTTTAATAGGGGTCTGTTATCAATAGCAATGTCCTGGAGGCCACCCATTGAAAGCACACTGCCTACGCCATTTCTTTAGCTGGAATCGTACTCATGCTTCTAATGTGGACATGATATTAATTAAGTAAAGTCCTTGGATATCATATATGAGTCCAGGTCTCTGCAAATAGAAGTGTCAGTGCTGGTGGCAGTGAGCTGAGTGTGAGGCATTTTCTTTGTTGCCCACATTACAGTGTGCTGTGTCCTTGGGTGGAGATAGTGAAAGTCTTTGTTTCAGTCTGTTCCCCAAAAAATAAGCTGAGTGCTATCCAAGATTTGACATATTTAAGAAGTATTAATCAACCTTCCTAATAGTTGCTATTCAGCTAATCACTCTCAAAATGGCAAATGGTTGTAAAGATGTCAAAGAGATATGCAGAACACCCACTGTTTGAGCTCTTCCCATTCTCATTAAAATAAGCTCTTATGGCCCAGCTAGTGTAATCATGTGATAAAATACTCAAATTAAGAGCATTTAATAAAAAAACATGGTGGGGAGCTTTGTTAAAGATCTCTTTAGTGTATTTTTGCATTCATGTTGAGGACATTAGAAATAATTTAATCATTGCCTGATTATATGAATGTGAGAAATAATGGGATCATTGCCTTATCGCATGTGGGCTAATTCAAAGGCTCATTATTTATTTGTCAAGCATTAAGCATCGAATCAATTTGGCTTGATACTTGAAAGCAGGAAATTTAAGATGAAATTTGAAAGGGAGATTAAGAAGTAAGATTAAGCCTAGGAAGAGCAGAACTATTTTGCTTGCTAGAGTTGAGTCACACCTGTAAAAAGATCACAGAATAGATGGATAAAGTCAGTCTTAATATAATGATTAATACATTGTGCAGTGAATGGTTTATGGTTTTGGACAGAGTGCTGTTTTCTATGTCTCCACATGTTTAGTTTTCTTGTGATCCACTAAAGTTACTTTGAGGTTTCCAAACAAACCTTTTTTGCAGTTACTCTTCCTTTAATGAAAATATTTTCCTCTTTATATTGGTCTATAAACTAAATACTGTTACACACAATCACTAGAATAAAATCCATTTCTCAGTACTTTTGGGGTTTTTTTTAATGGCAAAATGGTTAGGGCTGAGATTCAAAAGCCCAGAGTTCAGTGAGTTGCTCTCCTTTTACTGTATCAGTGTGGGTATATGTGTCTATGTGGTGCTTTGTTTTCACTACAGAAATACATTCTTTTATGTGTAAAAGCGGATTCAGAGAACGGACCTTCCAGAAACTGGATACCAAGGCCATCTGAAGGGGGAGAATAGGACTAAAGATAAATCCTTTAATAGTGGCTTTGATGGAATTGTATCATTTTCCCCCTAAAGAGGAAAGAGTTTCACTTGGGTCAGGAAGATTTTCACAATGTTAGAGAAGAATGGAGATAGCGATGTTAATTATGGAGGAGTGATCCTCTGCTGCTATTTCCCAGTGGATTTTTTCCTGTGTTTGAGGTCTTGATTGTGAAAGAAGATGGTTTAAAAAAAAAAAAAAAAAAAAAAAGAAGGCTTGAGGAAGAGGGAGATCTCGAATTTTGCAAACCCAGGTCCTTTTCATCTGAATTATCGAGAAGCTCTCTGGTTGGTCTGTTCACAGAGTGGACAGCTTACAACCTACCCGGTGGTCAGTTCACAGCTCTTTAAGAGGCTGAGAGCTCTGTGCTTCACTTCTCAAGGTTCTCCCCTTTCCAGCAGTTCAGCAGAACTCAGCGTGTCCCTTCCTCTCCAGCACTGCAGGCAGGCAGTGTCTGCAGGTTGGGATCAGCTGGGCCGAGCCTCAGGAAGGACCTTTTCCCGAGCCATGGCAGAGCCCTGCCCCTGCTGTGGCTCCCAGGCTGCGGCCGCGTCCGTGGGTCTCGTGGCTTGCCTGGTTGCCGTAAGATGAACGGGGATATGTGAGAGCGTTGAGTCCCCTGCGTGTTTAGCGCTTGCTGAATTAATCTCACTTAATACGAGCTGTCAGACAACATTACTATAATTTATTTACATAACTTGAGGAATTTACTTCACATTAATTTAACCTTGCAGAATGTGTAACGCGTGTTTGTACGGCTGCCCTTGGTTTCCTGGAGTCAGCCCTGCTCAAGTGTTTCTCAGTTTGTGATTGATTTGTTTTCCAGCTGCTAATGTGAAGGGTGAACCTAAACACTGTTGTAACAAAGATCTGATACTTGGAGCTCTCTTTATTGTTGCATTTATTGAATTAAATAAACTGCTCTGCCTTGTACTTAATTCAATAAAAAATGTGTTCTAATTAGATTCTTTTCCTTCTAAAGCAACACCCACAATTCTGACCTTGCTTTTTACAAAGTAAAAATCTATACTTATAAGGAGGAAAGCCTGTATTTTGTTCAAGCACTTTTTTTTTGTGTATTAAAAAGTTGATTTTTTTCTCACTTGAGATGGGCACCGTGTCCTGCTACTTGTGTTCACAGTTAGATAGGCCAGAGTTCTGATGGAGTTAAAATGTTCACCTTGCAAGAAAGTAGCAGTGGATGGGTACCTGCAGCTGTTGGTACTGTCTGTGGGCAGTGTTGTTACTGTGTGTCAGTTTGAAGGTTTGTTGTCTTTTGATTTCATTAAAAACAAACAAACAAAAACCCCAAATAAACAAAAAACCCCTGTTTCTTCTGTAGCTTCCCCACTTCCCAGTTGTCTGCAAAAACACTCAGTATGGGGGTTTATGCCAAATCTAAGAGAATACTCAGACCCTTCTGCTCTCCATGCTGCTTGTATTTTGACTTGATGTATAAGAACTATAGGATGTAGAGTTGGAATTGCTATTGCATTCAAAACTCTAATATAAAACCCACTTTTATAATTTATGAGGGACAAACATAGGGACTGGCCTGTTACCTTACTGTTTTAGGCATGGTCTACTGAGATGGAGTAGTAGATAAGCTTGATCTGGAGAAACAAAAGACAGGCTTGATCTGGAGAAACAAAAATGAACTCGATTTTTAAGGAGTGAGGGCACTAGGTGATGGTTTCTGCAAGAAATCTGTTCCTTGTTTCTGCTTTTAGGGGTCATGAGGGGGAAAGGGACAGGAATATATTCAGAGTGCCCTAGTTGCTAAAGGAGTGACCCAAAATAGGATTGATAGACCACCTCCTTTACAGAACAGAAAATCCTGTCACTTCATTAAGGACTGTGAACATCAACTTTACCTTCTCTGAGGTACACACTGAGGAGGGAAGGTCCATTTAATGAAACCAAGAGGTGACTTGAAGCTCAGAAGGCTTCTCATAAGGGAATAATACTCTCATTGCTGCAATAAAAATGAGAACTCACATCTGTACAGGTGCCAAATGTCTCAAAAACCTGGAAAAGGGCCCCTTTCTGATAACATCTTGACTCCTTCTACCTTTGGGCAGGACTCTGCTCTTTCCTTCAGATCCCTGTACCTCTGATAGCAAGCTGGCTTTAAGGAAGACAGCAAACTTTCTTGAAATGGAAGAAATAAGAAAGCAGATAAGCTTTTGCACAGATCAGTGTTACTGTGATCAAATTGTGTGCATTCCCATGCAAAAAATCTTTTAATTTTTGTCCCTTTGTTGCATAGGGGAAAAGCCAATTCCTGCTTTCATTTATGGCATGAGCAGAGTGGTTTGTCCAGAAGAACTTTGCCTCTGACACAGAATTAAATGTGAGACACCTTTTAATGACTCAGCTATGGAGCTAACCTGTTTTTTCAGAATTTTACAGTCAGATTGTTCCTTTGCCACAGGAAAAGTGGGCATGAAACTATTTTTGCCCTTGTTGTCTGAGCCACGTTTTTTCTCCATGCCATCCTTTCCTCCTTCTTGCTGGTGGCAAGTTGAAGGAGAAGCCCAGGAATTCAGAGCAGGCTGAAGGTTTTGCTTTAATCCATCTGATCTGTTTTAAGGAGGCAGAGGAGGAAGATTAAGAGGCAGTATCTCCCCCAAACTGCAGAGTGGCGGGGGTTCCTCAGGCCTTTCCCTGCCACTATCCCAGCCCCATCCCAGCTGGAGGTGCTCCCCTAGGGGAAGACAAAGTGTCAAGGTAGAAAAACCATTCCAGAACATAAGTAGGTGTCTTTTCTGGTTGAAGAGAAATGAAAACTCTTTTCTGGTTTTGGACCAGCACCTGAATTCTGAGGGAGGAGAATACTTTATTAAATGGGCCAACAGACCCCAGTGGAGGGGCAGACACGATGCAGTTTCATTGCAGCTCTGCTGGGGTCAATGGCACTGCATCCTTTTGATGGCATGCCCCATGAAGCTTAGCACAGGGGAAGAAAATGATATTGCAGGAGGGAGAGATTTATGTTTGCAATTCCTTAAAGCAATTTTATTGTGTTCTTGGTGGGTTTTACCATATTGGTTTAGTTGCAGCTACTGCTGTTCATGGAAGTTTCCTTTAGTAGCAGAAATATTGCCACAACTTTGTTTCTTGCAAGTCACTTGTCAGGAAAGATTAATGAAACTTCTGCTCATCAGGATAGCACTTAAATGCTTAGTTATCCAAAGGTGCCCTGCATGATAATTTTGAATTTCCTCTTTCTGTTTCATTTCCCTGTCTGTTGAATTCTGCTTTGTAAGTGTCTGAGTTAATTTTCATTATTTCTTTGTCTGTTCCAGTTACAATCTTGATTTTTTTATGTCTTCTGCAGTTCTCTAGAGCGTTACTTAACACCAGAATGAAGGGGATGCTTGCCATGTCTGCTGCTGGAGAACAGGCTGCTGTTCCTTTACCTTCTCCTAATGGCCTAAAACCTTTCAGCAGATTGTGCCCCAGCTCTTCGCTGCACACAGCTGTGTGTCCTGCATAGTTCTTAGTTAGGGTAAACCCCATCACTTTTCTTTCAGCTTTTCACATGTTTATTTCATTTAGAACACATTGGTTACATATGTAATTCATGCTAATGATGTCATGTTGTCATGCAAAATTTGAAGTTCATAATATTGTTTTTCTCATTAGAAGAGTGGGAAATTCTCCTTTCAGTACAGTACTCGCTTGTTTACTGTGAGTGTAATGGAAGTGTAGATTTATTAGCATACAAATGTACTGTGCCATTTATAAGTAGATATTTTGCAGTATCTCCAATTTTAATTAGAAGGCACTGTTTGCTGAGCAAAGGAAAGATGGGCTTGAAGTTCTTTGCATAGTTCTGGAAATCTAAAAGACTTTCCACAAAAAAAAGGTCCTGTGAGAAACTTGTTGTATTAGGTGCTGGGAGCCTTTTCCTGCTGTCAGCTGAGAAATCAAACCAGGGAAGTGAGCAGTTCTAGGAAATAACATGATGTTTCCTGAAATATTATATAGTTCTCACATCTTATCCCAGTGTGTGTAGGATCAGTCTTCCTGCTGCTCCATTTGCAGCTTTGTGCTGAAATATCTGGAGTACAGCGCTTGAATTTTCATTTATTTATTTATTTTTTAAGAGCCATATTGACAGGGGGCTGGGATTTAAACAACTGTAAGGGAAAAACCCGTTGGGTTTTGGGCAAACAAATATTTTGAAAGGATGAAATTGTTAAAGAGGCCAGCTTTGAGGAAGTTGCCATTTGTAGAAATTATGTATTGGTAGGTTTTATGGTTTGACTGTGCTCTACAGCTTTAAAATTCTTTTCCTCATGAAAGTTTTTAGCTTTCATTCAGAACTAGGACATGCAAATTACCAAGGCCTATTAATGAGCAAAGTATGATAGATACAGGTTGAGAATAGAAGTTATGAGTGTTAAGAGAATCCAATACCTTTGTTCAAATATTTAAACTGTAAAACTTAAGGACAGGACTTTCTCTACTGGATGTAAAGGAGGCTGGAAAATGCAACATTTGCATTTGGTCAAGGACTGGCATGGAGAAACTCTCAGGCTTCTGAGATCTGCCTGGTTGAGGCTGCCTCAGGGAAGCAAATGTTTCTCCTGTTGAGGGAGCAGGGATGGGCCAAGTGTACCAGTAAAGAGGGGCTGTGGGGCAGGCAGGGTGGCACTGCCCAAGCTTTGTGTTTGATTTTTAGGCATTAGGGGGCAGGGAAGAGTTTCACAGCTTCTTTCAGATTTTGTCATGAGCTTTTTTTTTTTTTTTTAAAGTGTGATGGAATTCAAGGTGTGGACTTGAAGATGAAACCAGCCACAGAGGTTTCAAATTCAGCCCATCTGCCCAGCATGGAGTGAGGTGCCTTGGCTTTTTTTCTGTGACAGACACAGCTGATCCACTGTGTCTATGAATCCTTCAAACTGCATCCCTGCCCAGTTTGACCACTGAGATGCTTGAAACCTGCATCTTGTATTGATTGTTTCTCTCTCTGTTTTCCTTCTCTCCTTTGGAGGGAAGATAGTAGGACTTCAAAGAAGTGGGAAATCAAATCCAGAGACAGGAGAGGAGATGAGCTGTTAGAATTTGATGGTAACAGCTGGCACAGAGGGGAGTCAAGATAAGCTCTTTCTAAGAATCAAAGGCAATATAATATATAGCAAGTAATAAACTGATGGTACAGTCCAGTAGTATCCAGAAGGCAATTCTCATATATGTTTAATTTCTATTTATATCTTTTATAATAAAAAAATAACTGCTCTTGAATACTGCTTGTTGCATCTGTTCTTGAATTCTCTCTTAATTTAGGTCTCCAAATTTCCTTCTGGGTGGAAGTTGGTACCAGATCAGGATTTAAAAGCAGAAACTCCTGAAGGTGGACATGGTTTACTGAATTATAGCTCCTTTTTCTCTAGCTTCATCTTAATTAGGAGTGTCTGCTGTCTTTATAAGCATGTGATTTTGTAGCACTTACCTGATTGTTTCTTCATGTCTTTACTATTGCAGGTGAAAAGGAGTCGAGGGTAGTCTAGATGGAGGTGAGCTCTTGCTCTGATATTGAAAGTCTGATGTAACTTCCTTGGATTTGCTTCCCAAGTACACCAAGTTACATTCTTAAATATTAGGTGTTATGAGTCTCATGCTCTCTTTCCCTCCAACGACTGACTGTGGAGGGTGTGTGGAGTGTTGTGTGGCAGTTACTTGCACATAGAATACTGCTTTTCAAAGCGATGTCATAGCTCTGTATGCTATGAGGACATGATTTCTTTTTATGAGGAATGGATTATTCTCTGTAGAAGACAAAGGCTGACACGTGGAATTTATTTTCTAAAGAGCTAATATAAATAAAATGTTTAAATAAGGCTGTATTTTGAAAGTATGATGAAGTATGAGGCTGTCCTTTTCCTGCTGACTGCTTCTTCAGCAGCTTTTTCTTTCAGTTAAAAAAAAAAAAAAACAAAAAAACAAAGAAAGACCAATTTCTCTTTTATTTTTACCTGCTGTTCCTTATGCTGATTTCTAGGTTGGGTACACAAGTGAGGACATTATCCATGTCTTACTCCTTCTCCTTTTTCCTGGGGTTGTCAAAGGGGGTCTTGCCTGGGTAAGGATTATATTTAATAAGCTTCAATCTCCACCATAACTTTCACACTTTCTAATCTGTTTTTCCTTTAGTTATTCTGTAAACACTGACATTACCTTCCAGAGTTTTTTTTCCAGTATACTTGTGGCAGGTATAATGTGTGGCAATTTTGTTTTTGCCTGTCTGACTCTCCCCTTGGAAATAGACTATGCCCTTGCTAAGTTTTCAGATATGCTGGAGTTACACTGAAAGTGTTGGAAAGGACTTCTCTCTGCTTAAGGAGAGCAGTTAAGCTTTCATCTTGGACTGGTTGTGGCAGCAGGAGAACCATTGAAATTGTTTTTACTGCTCTATTTTCTTATTATGCCTCAGTTGATTCTAGTTGGTTTGCTTCATCTTTCAGATTATCTTGAATTATTTTTTCCTGTTTACCAGCTGAACACGTTTCTTTGTAAATAGAAAATTCTTGCACTCAAGTCAATGACTCTTGAATTTTCAGAGTGCCTGTTAGAAGTTGCTTTCAGCTGAAGAGGTCACAGCAATACCACAGATGCACAGATTGCTACCCGATTAATACAATTATCAACATGGAGAAATTATTAGTTGAGTGTTTGCATTTGAATATAGCTTTTATTTTAATGCACACTTTGAAAAGCATATTTTAAGGAGACAAGTTTAAATTGAAAATATCCCAAGGAATGATTTCTGCCTTTTGTGCAGATCAAAGTGGCAAAAGCCATTTAACAATTTGTCTGTCTTTGAAATCTAATGGGTTTTCTGAATTTCTCTAAATACAATAACTGGACACAAGTCTATTATTCCTTTTTAATGCTGTAAAAGCCAGTGTTACATTACTTAGCGTTCTTAAGACTTTTACAATGGAGATTTTTATTATGTCACATATACAAGCAATTATGTTTGACAATTTGGATGCAAAGTTGAATTGGCAGCCATTTCAGCATTCTCACCAATAAAAACATTAAGCATGTCTATTAAAAATGTTTCTTCTGTAATTTATTTTTCATAAGCTTTCAGCTGTGCCACAAAAGCCTCCTGTCTCTTTTACAGCTAATTTCCTGCAGACTACTTTACAATTTAGACATGAAAACTCTTTTTGTGTTTAATTTGTCATAAAAGAAGGGCCAAGTTCTGATGGTATGAAACAGCTCGAATTAGACAGGAGCTTTCTGCAGATATGTAAAAGAAAATTTGATGTCCCAAAGCACAGCGCAGTCCTGGTGCAAAACCACTCTGAAGTCAGGGAGAGTCTGGGCTGGCTGTGGCTCCGTTGGTGGGGAAGGGCTCTGTGTGTTTGCTGCCCTGGGAGCCAGCCTGGCAGGGTCACGGGCGAGCAGCTCAGCCAAGACCGTTCTGCCTGCACGCTTCATTTGCTTACCTGTGTCATTAGGTAGAATGCAAAACTGTAAAACAAACCTAGCATCAAAAACAAACAAAAACAAACCAAAGAAAAAAAAAGACTCAGCCACAGGAAGAAAATATTTTCTGATGTACATTAAGCTGAAGACTTATTTTTCTTACATGCAATGTGATGAATTAGCCTTTTAGGTCAATATTAATTTTTAAGTTGTCCTTTTCTTTGATAAATTATTTAAATACGGCCACATTTCAGTATGTGATCATCAGTGAATATCTTCAGAATAATATAAAAAGTTCTAATTCATACTCTTGTCCTGTATGTGTGTTAAAGAATATGCAGAAGTTTATGCTGTAGTCATATTGTCATCTAAGCAAAGCTTATGGGAATAAATATGATTGCACATTCTGTACAAGAAGAATGAAAGAGTTAATTGTGAGCTATGAACCTATTTATCGTGTGAAAAGGAGAAATAAAAAGCTCCAAATATAATGTTTATTGAAGGAAACATTCAAATATTTCTGGGTTGAGGGGAAGTGCAAATTCAGTGGCCTCTCAGCATATGTATGTAAAAATAAAATATGTCATGATTCGGTAAATGCTGCTGAGTCAATTTTACTTGTGATGATATTGATTTACTTTTGTCCAGTGGAGCAACTGTGTGATTGCAATGAAACCCCCCTATTTGTGGCTGGGAATCCTCCGTGGGAAGGAGGCTGATGGGTGAGGAGGAGCCAGTTACCTTAGAAGTGCATGAATAATGCTCCCAAACAATGGAATGCCTTGGCATGTTAGTTATCAGCCATTTTCACATAAGACTCCAGCAGGCCCAATCAGTGTGTGTTGACTTAGAAGAGTGTTTGACAGGAGCTTGAATGTTAAAAGTAAGAGGTCTCTTTAAAGCGAAATTGTAAGTCATGTGTTTGCCTCAGAAATCTGCCATTCAGAGTTACTTGTAAGTTATGATGGTTCTATTTGGAATAGATTAAGAAAGATGAAATGCAACATTTGGATACTGGAAATGTCTCAACTACAAAATGCTGCAAGTAAGGAAATTATAGAGGCTGGGAAGCTATCCAGAATATGTGTTTGAATAGTGAATTCTTTTGTGTAGACAACAATGTTTTCTTGGATATCCTCCTGTGAGAAACAGACATAATATGTATTTACCTAATGAGCAATTAGGAACCCTAACTTTTGTTTTAGCCAACAGGTCAAAAATGCAGTGAGCTGTGCTTTGTGTCTGACTGGCTGGGAAGCAATAAAGTCATAGAGAAATTTGACTATGGAGGCTGGACCTTTGCTTTGCATCTCACAGAGGGCTACAGTTTTAATTCTGAATTGTGTTGGCCAGCTCCTGCAGTGTTTGGAGGACAGAGTAGCAGAGAGCTGGGTGCTAGATGGTTCCTTCCAAGCCTCTTTTCACCTCTTCAGTCCCACATCTTCATACCTTTCAGGGCATTGATCCTTCTATGCCCTCTTGCCTTGTGCACTGCTCTAACCAGTGGGGCTAAAAGAACATGGTTATGCACGTCCCTGAAGCACGTTCCTAAATCTTTGTGAGAAGAGAAGAATTAGCATAGAATATTTTAAAACTTCAATGAGAAAGTGCTTCATTCACTGTAACTTCCAGCTGGTTCCCTTTTCTTATGCTATTAAATGATCTTTCTCTGAATCAAATTTGTGGAAAGCAGCAGTCTCATGATTTCTAATTTTATAAAATGTCAATAACAGAGTGCTCTAACAAATGAAATTTATTGATGATCACCTTTTTCTCCCTGTTATAGCACATTTTAACTCAATTTCATAACAATTTCTAGCTTTAATATGAAATGTCAACAATATCTCCAGCAGCCACCTTGTTCCCATTACTTGCTAATCTTATTTTTATAAAGATCATTTCTGATGCTTTGTACATAGCAGACTTTGTCCATTTAGCCAGTGATCAAAGTTGTATAACAATAAGCCACAGTTTGACGTGGAGTACCTTAAATCTATTCAAGGTAGCAATGTCATTTGGAGATTAATTTGCCAATTCATTCACTGCTCATTTCATATCAAATAAATAATATCCAGCAATCACTGAAACACTGACATTTCTGCTTAGATCCGTTGGTAAAGCTCCATTTATTGGAATAAAACAGGACAGAAAATTGAATTTGTATATGCAGGCATTGGGTTTGAAATTGGGGGAAAATAGTTTCATTGTGGAACTGTAGTGTCATCTTTATTTATAGGAAAAAATACTTGTGGTTCCTTGCAAACTGAATCAGAGAGATGGGTTTCCCAGGGGAATTGTTAAAGGGGTTTGCTGTGTCTGCTGGAGCTGCTGTAAATATTTAACTTTTCTTATGTATGTAATGACATCAGATGACAGAGAAAACAAATGTTGAGGAAGAGAAGAAAGGAAAGCAATGGAAAACAGGCAAATGTTCTGCTGTATTTCTTCTAGTGCATGTAAACCAAAATACCACAGTCCTCTAGAACATCTCGCGGTTGAGACAGTCAGTGGAAGGTTTCTTTCAGTGCCATCCTCCACCCCCTGTAGTTCTGACCTTCCAAAGTGTTGCCTGATGGCTGAGGAGGGACTGCAAGGTGGAATTTTCCTTAAGTATTCTTTTTATCTTCTTTATTAGCAGTGCTGTAAGCAGACCAGCTACCATGCATGTGTTTACTGTGTACCAGTAAACATGGATTAATGTCTTCAGTGTTCAGATGAAATACTTAAATACTATTAATTTAGGAGTCTGGGACAGAAACCTCTCTTTTTCATTTTAAAAAGAAACTTTTTTTTCCCCCCTAAAACTTACCAGTATTTATAAAAAAACCACATGCAATGGCTTCAGGTTGAGGATGCTGTGTGTGTGGTCTTCATGTGTCCATCTTAAGAATGGTCTGTGTCAGCAGCAGTGGTAGCTGCAGGTGGTGTTTCTTCAGTCCTCAGATCAGGATGGATTTCCCCACCATGTTATCTGTCCTGTGAGAGTTTTCTGACTTCTGTGTTAAATTAATGAATTCTGCTCCTTGGGTCAAATAAACTTTTAAGAAAGCTAAATTGTAGGACTAGGAGTCAGTGTTTTCAAATACAGAGGCTTTGTGGGAATCAGGACTCTGGACTGGACCTGTATATTTTATATTACCTTCATAGATGTTTGTTTTAAGTAACTTCCTTAAAAGGGAGAGGGGTGTGTTATTTTTTTGTTTTGTTTTGGTTGTTTTTTTTAGTTTTTGTCTTTTTTTTTTTTTGTTCCTAGAAACTCCGTTGTTTTCCCCCCACACAATGTACCAATGACTTCCACGCTACACCTCTCTTTTTGTAAAACAAATGTGATTTGCTACTAGGATGCTGTCTGAAGTTCATATTATTGAGATAGGCGATTTATAGAAGTACCTGTTGGTATGTGATACCTTTGTTAACTTTGCAGGTTTTGAACTGGCCATTGGAATCATCTCTCAGCCTTTTTTCAAAATATTTTGAGAGTTCCAATTATTTTCTCCAGTTGAAAGTCAGTATGAACATGTGCATGTCCTGCTTCGGAGGCATCAGACACAATTAAATAATCATTCTTTTAAATAATCTCAAAGGGTGATACACTTGAGTGTAGATCAAGGGAGAGCCCTTGCTTACATTAAACTGTGATTCTGTGAAATGAGGTTTTATTGTAGCAGACTGTGGGAGGAAAAGAAAGGGAAAATAGCTGTGAAACCACTAATTTGCACATTATGAATATTTATATGCAAAAAACCGTTTGTGGGTATTTGTGAAATAGATGGTGAAATCAAACCATACCCACCAGCAAGTGCAGCTGTCAGTCAGTAGGTGCTTCTACACACAGAATAATCGTGGTTGCACTCGATTCTGGTTCAGCCACAGGCATGCTGAGTTTGCTTTTTGAACATTGATTTTCTAGTACAGTCCCTCATTTTAGGAAATCTTGTCATCTGTGTGGAAAACTTTTACTTACATAAAGTGCTGATAGAAGTTATCAAGGTAGGCATCTTGATTTTGTAGAGGCAGTGAGCTGCATGTCTATCTTCTGTATGCACAAAATAGATATATAATTTTGTCAATGAATGTATGTACAGCCACTATAGCAGTCGTGCTCTTTTTGACTTTTGAAACTTTTGGAATTTTGTTTCTAGAGATAAACTGTTGTATATTTCCCCCTTACCTTGTGCAATATTGCTCTGTAAAGTTAAATACCTGGGATTACCTCTGCTAGGCAGTGTAAGAGAGAAGTTTTGGAAGTGCAGTAGAGGGAGGAAATGCAGAACAGAGCAGGAAGAGCAGCTGGAGAAATTCTTGTGCTAGCGAGTGATGTATTTTTACAAGCCAGAAAGGCTGGTAAATCCATACAGGTTTTTAAATCAGGCCCAAATAGTAGCATCCATCTAGGTTAACAGTTTATAATGTACTAATTGGGTATTTGTAAACCTTGATAAACCTCCTTCACTACACAAGCAATCTTGAATCTTCTTTCCTGTCCTCATTTTCTACCTCAGCAGAATTTCAGCCTGCATATCCAATAGAGTGTTGTCAGGTTCATCAGGGAGGAAAATTTTGATTTCCTTCCTTGTTAAATAAGCCAATGAAGAAACATAACCACAATCACTCTATTGCATTGAGTTCAAAGGGTCTAGACAGTATGATGTAATTTTTATAGGTGTGTATTTTTCTTATTAGACTTGTTAATCCTAAATCCTTTTGGTGTTGCTTCTATCTCCATAGTAACCAAAGAAACCCCAGGGTGGTTCAGTGAGATGTTTTCTTGATGCTGTACAAACACAAAGGAATGCTGAGCACGTTCCATGGCACTTTTGGGCTACAGAAAGACAAACGATGAGGAAATGATATGGTAAGGAGTTCAGTGAGGATTTGTTCATATGTAATCTGTTAAAAGGTTTAATAAGAGCATATGTGACAGTGAAGTAGGCAGTCTTGGAGCAGGACTGAGTAAGAGAAGAGAGGAGATAAAGAAGGTCCTGAGAATTTAGTGGGTGGGGATTAGACTGAGGTTGCCTGTCTGTCTCAGCAGAGTGACTGCAGAATGCTGAGTCTATGGTTCATTTATTTCCCTGTGCTGCTGGCGACTTCTGGGGTGACCTTCTGGTACTCCCAGAGCCCATATTTGAAAGTGTGATTCTGGTTAGTGCTCTGAGGCATAAAGTTTATTTCCAAATGCATCTTAGTTAAGGAACATCTGCCTTGATTCAGAGTGTTTTAAACTTGCTTGTGAAAACAGGAGTGTTTAATGAAGTGCTTGCTATTGTTTTGTGGAGCCAGAAGGAATTCAAATGCCTTTTAAAACAAACAAAAATCCACCAACCCCCCAACCAAACAACAAACCAAAACAAAAATGCCTTAAGCTCCAAGCCAGAGTCATCATCCTTCTGCTTCGTCTGTAAATGTGGAAAATAATTGTTTGTTTCACCAGGATTATCCATACTGACAGCAAACCATTTCAGATGATGTTGTATGATGTGTAGACATTGCAAGAGATGTAGTAATTGTAAGAAATATAGCTGTAGTCTATGAATTGGTCAGAAATCATCCTTAGTTAATGTCAGTCAGTGAGAATATTGCAATAGTTCCAGCCATAGAGCAACAGTTTCTGGAATAATGGCCATAGATAACCTGATTATGATTTTAAGAGAGTAAGAAATGAAGTCTGCATTGTATCACTTAGCATTGTTTTCTTTTGATGTTTTGGGGATTAGGAACAGGGAGTGAAATCTTCTCTTATTCTTAAGAAAGTTATTCCAGAGAGAGCTGTAGTAATGTATCACATCCAAAGATAGCTCTCCCTCTTTCATAAGGCTGGGGATCACACTTAATTAGCTGTTCACAATCCATTTTATGTTTTTGTTGGAAGCCTTTTCTGGAGCTCTAGAGTGCCATGCCAAAACTTGAGACATTTGCAGTTATAGTGACGTTATATTGAACTGATAAATGAACTATGACTCGTTATCTAGAATTTGTCTAAAAACAAAATCCAGAATCTTCACAGAAAAACTATTTCACAGCTCTGAGTTTCTCAGAAGATGGAATAAGTGCTCATAAAATTATATGTGTGCATGTGTATATAGTTATCAAGGGCCTAAACTTCACATTTGTTATTGGTGTTGAACAAATTAACTTTTCAAGACTTCAGTTTTAATTTGTTAGAACAGCAAAGTGGCAGCGCATTCAGCTTTTACAGGTCCTCACCATCTGCTAGAACAGCAGTGAACCAGCAGTGCCATCTTGCTGTGTTGACAACCAGCTTAGTTAGGACTTGGAGCACTGTTGAAGTAAATATTCTGCTTCCCTGGACAACTTACTGAAATTCTTTCCATCACTTGTAATTTATCCAGTGTAAAGTTGGGATTGAGTTTTGTCTTGATGTTCCATGAATTAGCAGTGTTGCACAGCACTTCTTCAGGGTCCTGGCAGTGGCCTGGAGGTGAGACGGGAAGATCTTATCCAGGCTAGGGTAATGCAAATGTGAAAGCGATGTCTATTTCTTCATTTAGACATTTGCTGTAAATACATTGTGGGTGAACAAATGTGGGGTGGCTGACTCCCAAACAATAATGTTTGTCTTTAGTGTAATATGGGGAGGAGACCAACACTAAACAGATCTCTGCTGTAAAGAGTTATATTGTGCACTCTGGAAGGAACAAAAAGAGTTCGCTGTTCTTCAGTAAGCATTTCAGAGTTCACTAGAACACTGGAAAAAGGGCCTGAAGTTTGAAGACTGGTCAATGAACGATAACTTAGGTAGAGATAAGTAGCTTCTCTTGTAATGTGATATTACATTCTGAGAAGGTTCTTTCAAATTACTTCAGAATTAAATCACTACAGAGGAAATTAAAAACTCATGAAGTGACTTCTTTAATTTTATCCAGTCATGTGTAACCTTCTAATTTAAGTAAACTCTGCTATGGCATTTAATGTAAATAAGACTGCAGATACGTGATGTGGATGGGGCTGGTGAGGATTAACCCCTCTTGCCTTCTACAGTATCCCAATATGAAACCAAGGGATCTTTTTCCTTTGAATTCCATTAGATTTTACAAACATCGGTTTTTTTACAAACATCAATAGATTTCATAATTATTCCAATTCATGTCACAGAATAGCTTCCTGTGTACAAACAACTAAGTGAATCTGGCATTTGAAGTGAGCAAGTTTCTCAAGCTATTCTGTCCAAATCAGAACAGCCCTAAGGTGCTATGGGTCAATAGCTTGGCACACTGGCAATAGAAACAAGTGTTTACAGCTCATCAGGACTTCAGACAGGGCTTGCTGTAGGGCAGGATGCACTTCCACCTCAAAATATGGATATGCAACACAGACATAGTAATAAAATTCCAGATAGTATTCATGATTATTCATGCATTTAAACAAATTTGCTTTGTTCTCACATTGAATCTCTTATTTTGTACCTTAATTCTTTCAGCACATGTATTATGGTTAAAGATTTTACTGACCTGGCCAGCTCAAAAAGCAAATGTTAAGCTTGCATGCTTTGAACTCTTTTACAGCAAATTTTATCATTGCTTCCTATCAGCATTTGAAGCAGGAGCTTCATTTATAATGTTTGGGGGTTTTTCCAATTAAGTAGAGGAAGAAGTATCAGCTTCACTTTTTCTGTATAAACAGTAGATTGGACTTCAAAAGTGTGTGTCAGAAGTTGCTTGGTAGCAACAGGTAAAAATAAACTAGCTGATAGCTGAAGGAGCTTAAAATAAAAGAAAGTGTTTGGCATCACTGAAAGGTCCCTTGGAATAGAGGCTATTGGCTGAAGGACTGGATGATTAATTAATTTTTTACACTGCTTGGTGAGAATTGCCAGTGACCCAGTTGTGTCCTCAAAGCCTTAAGTAAGTGGCAGTATGTTCACTAATTTCATTGGGCCAGTCACTGGTGAGAGTCACTGGATCACTTCCTGATCCAAATAAGGAGGCAGATCCACAGAACTCCAGAGAGTCTTGGGCCCCAATTGCATTGACTGTCATGAGATGGTGCTCAGGGTGTGCAGGGGGCACCGAGAGCACAGGTATTGTGTGCCAGGTGTGCCTGCATGCTGTGTGTAGGAGGACACTGTGTTTCACTGTTAAGCGATGTTCAAGACCCAGGTACACAGAGCTGGTTGTGTAACAGATGACTTGGTCTTTTCAAGTTTGCAGGTGTAGATAAAAAGGGGAAAAAAGAGTGATTCTCGTAATTATTGGACTTCTCTGCATTGGATCCAGGTACAAACTTTGGTATTTACTTTTCTGATTAGGAAGACATGACTATGGTAAATGAAGAGGAAAATAAATTAAAAATTTCCGTAATAAAATAAATCTTTTCTTTGTGATACAAACTGCCGTGTTGCCAGCTTGATAATATTGTTTGCCCATAGTTAAAGATATGTTAGAATGTAATTGTAACTATTTGCCATGGCTGGCTGTTAGAATGAGAGATCATGCATTTGCATCTCATATAACCAGAAGTTAAAAATAAAGGACTGACCACTTGACACCATGGTAGTTCTTGAAATAAAGCCTGTTGAGCTCAATTTGTTGTGGCTGCTGAATGACTGCTCACCAATTTGAATACATGATGAAATTCCCATTAGAAGATGGCACTATAATTGATGGCATAATGAAAGTGCCCGAAACAGAATAGAAATACTGCTCTGTTAAGTCTTTTTTTCAGAACAGAACTTTAAAATGGAGTTTTTGCAATGTACATGTGACATTTGTTCTGACCTCTGGAAGGGTACTTTTTTTTTTGTTTCGTTTTGGTCCCCTATACTGGAGAGAGCTGTGGTAATTTCAGTCTTTCAAAAAGGTACTCAGAATCATACACTGTATTCTGTGGATGAATTGTTTCTGTACTCCAGAAGAACTGCTGTTTCCCCTCAGAGCTGCATAAAAAAGGGAAATGAATGTTGGTGGTAAGGCAGTGATAGAATGCATTGCAGGGAATTACAGGCAGGAAATACTGAGTTTCCACTATCTTAGAAGCCATCCTGATAGAAAAACCCTTACCTGTCCATCTGTTTGGAAACTATGTAAACTGACACACATTTTTGAATTCTCAACCTGTCCCCTCCCCAAGGCTCTAATTATTCTGTATCAGGAGCCTCTTAATTCGTGCTCTGGGATGAATTTCCATTTATGTGCCTGTATCAAAGCTTAGGTTCCAGTATGCAGGAATGCAGCTTTGAAAATGATGGGCTAGGGGTTTTTCCATCAACTCCGTTAATTTTTCTACAGAGCCACACTTAATATTCATCAGAATAAAACGTAATGAAAAGTAGTATTTAAAAGTGTCAGTCAACAGACCTAATGTTGCAAAAGGTGATCCTCTTTTCCATTACAAATGTTTCTCCCTCTTCTTCCTATTTCTCACAAAGGAACCCAGTGCAGGTATGTAGAATATAATTCTGCTTGAATTCTTGTGTGACGACTTCAGTTTTTTCTTTCTATATAACGTTGATTGAGTGTCCTATGTCCTCAGTGTGTCTAATGCATTAAAAATCAGAGAATTTAATGCTGTAATTATGAAAGCTTAAAGGAAGAAGCCCGTTCAATGTACTTCACATAGCTTATCAGCTTTACCTTTCCAAATACATTCTATAATAGAAGCTGATTTCCTAAAGAGTTTTGTTTCACGCATATATCTGGCTGAGAGTGGCTCTTGCACACTAGGATATGAATAAATTATTTCCATAGTTCTAATGCATCCTTTTTCCAGTATGAGCCTTAGGCTTTCCTTTTCCTTAAAAGCATCATTTGGCTGCTGAATCAAAAACTCTGAAAAGAGACAATAATGAGTATTCACATTTGAAATGCAACAACCCATTCAGGTCAGAAAAGAGCTGCAGGAAAGTATGTCCTATTTCTTCTCTAAACAATCAGTGTTGGAATTACTAATCAACTTGAATGTAATGAATAGAATTAAAAGATCACATATTGATATTCAGAGGAATTAGATATTTTTGATATTTTCAATAAATTCGCTTGCTTTTCTGAACATGCAAGAGTTTAACTGTCTTAGGTTTAAGTATTGTTATGTACTTCTTGGGGGTGGTGTGTGTGTGTATTTATATAACAACCATATTTTCATATTCACTGGCAATGACTGAAGTCAATCAGAATGACTCAGGTCATGCCAGTTGTTGTAAGGAGGTTTTTTTACTGCAGTGAGGGAAGGGAGCTTTCAAACATGCACATAACTGTTGGAGCAAGATGTAATCTAGAGAGGAATAGACCCAAAACCAGAAGAGGGCAAGAAGACTCACAGAGCAGTTTTGCATTTCTGTTCATACAGTGCAGTAGGGCAAAGGAGAAAACAAAAGTCAGGGAAATCTTCCTGGTAGCGAGTTTAAAATAAGCAAGGGCATCCTGCTGAACATTGTGAATTTTGGATCAGATTCATCCCTGCTGTACTGGCCCCTGAAAGTAGTAAAACATGGCAGTGCTTGGGGAAGGCGTGATGCTGCGGCACAAAGGAGTGAACTGTCCAGCTGCCAAGGCCATCTCTATTGGCAAGGGATCCAACCCAGGGAAGAGTGGCTGCCATGGGGCTGTGACTTTGACACAACCTTCAGTTTGTGCTTGTATTGATTCTTCTCATGACTGGAGATGAGAATGAATCTATTTAGAAAACTGGGTGTGGAGACCTGTCTTCTGTAAGGCCTGCCCAGCAGGTCATTTCCAAAGGCTAGAAATTATTCTCCAAACTGTAATGAAGAAATATTATTACCATGTTACTCAAAATATCAGAGAATAGTTGCTGGATACCTTGAATAGTGTTTCTTTTTATTTGAAGTTGTACTTACTTCGAAGTCAGTGAAAAATGTTTAATTGATCAGGTTCTTAAGTGCCATTCCTCCAACATTCAGGTGTAGGTGCATTTTAGACTGTATTGAGCCCTGAGATAAACATCGAGGTGCTCATGAATGAACAGACTGCTGGGGAAATGAGTAGCTGAAGGCTTAGTGGTTTTTCATGCCAGGAGGATGCCTGTGTGACTGAGCATAGCCCCGAAAAAAAACTTTGAAGAGGTGTTCCCGCTGGAGTTCTGTGCCTGGGAAGGGTGCCACAGTTCCTGATTGTAGGCATGCGAGTGCTGCCCTTGGCAGGCTGCTGCAAGGAGCGTGCTGAGGTTGCTCTGTCTCTCTGCTCAGTCACAGCAGGCACTGATACCTGAATCTTTTCTTCCCAGCTGCTATTCAGTGTTTACAGGGTCCCCCCAGCCCAGGATAGTTGCTGCTTTACTAAGCAATTACTGATGCAGAGTGAGGCTGACTTATTTCTTGCCCGTAAGTAAACTTTGGTACCTACTATAAAAACAGTTCTTACCAAAGAATTAATTTGGGTTAGTTTGTTGTCCTGTTTAGAAGTGGTTAATATATGTTGTTTTCTTCTGAGGGATCCAGTATGCACTGGGAGGGGAGGAGAAAGCTAACTTTCATCATTTGGATTTGGGTGTTAAGATTCATGACTTATTCATTTTGCTGGGCCACTGAAGACTGTAATTAAACCTGACAGCACTTGCAGTGATTAAGTGATAAGCATTACATGGCATGCATTAAAATGAATATTTTTATTTCTTATTTTGAGATATTCAGGTTCCAGGATCTCTAAAAAAATAATTAAGAAAATGTAGATCCTGTGTGATTATTTTCTTCACCTCCCACTCACGTGCTTAAAAGAGCAGATAATAGTCTTTCTGTACTTTAGAAATGGCTTTTTATTCAGATCAGAGTTAAAAATGGATTATCAGACATGGAGCCCTCCCCATTGTTGGCTGGGAGTCAGAGCTCATCTGGCAAAACTCACCTTTTTTTTTTTTTCCTTTTCTTTCTGCTGATCCCTTGGGGTCCTGTTCCTAGCTGTGAGCAGCAGCATGCCAATTTCAATTAACATTTCCTTTAAAACAAATGTTATCATCTGCTTTAGTGCTTGTGACTTTCCATTTCTAACGAGGATAACAGGAGAGTGCAGGCGGATGGCTTTGTTTGGTTCGGGATGATGTCACTGCTTTGGTGAACATCATTAACCATTATCCATCCGTGGTATTTCTTCAGGTTCCTTGTGATTTTTAAAGGTCAAGCCAAGGCTTGAAGAGGGAATTCTCTGTCTGATATAAGGAAGTTTCTTTTCCCGTAACAGAATAAAAGCCCAAGTCTTTTGCTGTTAAACTGTTGGGCTGCTTTCTCATTGTGACCACCAGCCCAAGGCTTCTGGAAAGTGCTTTGCTGTTGCAGGTCTGTAGAGATATTGATTACATCTGTGTGAATAAATTGTCTTGTTAGGTTGCTGATTTTACCAGAGGAGAAGGCAGCAAGAAAATTTTGCTGAGTTATCCTAAATTTTGTTTTTCTCAGGCACAGGAAAAGAGAAATTATTTTGAAAATCATTTTGGGTTAGCAGAAAATACATTTCCCTCGGAAAACCCTCATTTAACTCTTTTAAGTCTTTAAAAATTAAGATACATAGACATTTTAAAACAAAAATCCAAATGCTTTCTTTTGAGAATTTTGACAATTCTAAGGTTTTCAGTGCTTCTTGGATTTGTTACTATGTGGAGTCTTGTTTTCTTCTTTTCCGTGTCCCTCCCAACATGACCCCTTGTAATTTTGCCTGTAATTGTTTGGCTCTTTCACTCCTGTCTCTTTTTATGACTCTTTTACCGTACATCACACACAGAGATGTCTTAAACAGTTGTGAGAGTTCAAATAACTGTGTGTGCCCATGTGTTAGAAACCTGGAAAAAACAAGACAGAAAAATAATCAGTTCCTGGTCCAAAACAAATAAGTACTGGGTTTCTTCCTGACTCTTCCATGACAATGAAGTTCCAATTCCTTTTTGGCCTGAAATGAAAGTAATATGTCTGGGGTAGTGAAAAATGGGAAAGCCAAGACTTTCTTTTGTTTTTTTAAGAACATAAAGAAAATGGGGTGAGGGAGTCCACAGGCCCAAAATATACACAGAGAATATTTCAGTTAGATGTTGTTTGCCAGATAATCCCTTATTAGTGGTTCTTGTCAGTTGATAATTTTTCATGGTTATTTCTGCTGCCAGAGCTCTATGGAGTGTAGTCAGCATCCAGGCAGGTCCATGGTACTGCATTAATGACAATGCAGCAGATATTTAAATGTATTGTTTGAATTGTTTTAGAAACAGAAATAGTGGCTCTGCTGACCAGGAGCTCAGGAGCTGGAGTTGGGTGATATCCCTGTTCTGCCTGGCTTTGGAACCTGTTTTAAACAGATGGAGTTTCCTGATGCTTTGGAGAAGATTGCCTGAGCCTCCATAATAAATAAAACAGAGTGAAAAAATTGGAAGTAAGAGAAAGTGACCAGAATTGAATCCATCTGAATTAGCAGCTGTAGGTGGTCAAGGGGTGCGTTTCTTGTTGGCCATCGAAAAAGGCTCAGGAGGGCTTAAGAAGCTTTTGAAGCGGTATCTGAAAAATATGTTCAGGTATTGAGGTGTGTTTTTTGAGAAAACATCACTCTTCAGCTGCATCTTTAGGCCCTTCTCGGTGTCTCACTGAATTTAATAAATAATTCTTGATATTTTGCTTTATATCCTTTTGTTTTTTTTTTCCAAAATTAGTGTCTATCTCCATTCAAGTATTCATAATTCATTTATTCTAAATTCCTTTTCAGCTACTTGAGGAAAATTGTATTTTATGTCACATTTGGAACAAGAAATGTAGAGCACTGAGGAGTGAAGGCTGTTATCTTATTCACATGACAAAGGCATATATTATTCATACTGTAATACTCAAACGGCAGGAATTGATAGATGGGGCTTATATAGTCAACTCTCAAGCAAACTAAAAATATATTTTTTGAAATAAACTGCTTTTTGAGTGGTTAATTCAAAATCAGATGGATTACTGCAAGATGCGCCATGTGATTATTTTTACTGTAGGGACTCAAACTACCTACATCTATTTTCTCACTGAGACTGGAAAGTCTTAATGCATTTATTTTTCCTTCTGTTCGGGTGATTTAAAATCTGAGAAAGGGACCAGTGGATCAATAATTTAGTGCAGTCAGATGAAAAGTGTCTTAACCTGTTGGTTCAATTCTAGGATATTATGGAGTCTTACATACTGGACAACTGCATTTAGATTGTATAATCCATATTCAAAATAACTTCTAGTGGAAGGAAAATTGGCCTTTCTGGAGGAAGTGAACATCTGTGTCTTCTCCTTTTATATTGTATTGAAAGGTCTGATCAACATAAAATAATATTATTCATCACTCGTCCCTCTCCCCACTTAAGGCTACAGTGAGAAGAATTTAAGAAGTTAAAACCACAAGGTTCTTAAATTATGGCTGTCACAGAAATATTTGTGGAAAACAATATCCCAAATCAGTCTGACTAGATCTCCTAAAATATTTTCAGTCAATGACCTTACTAATGATTTAGGAAGAGATTTAGAAAAGTCGGTGCTGCTACTGCAATAATGTATGTACCAGCTAGAGTGTAATGAATTTCTTATTTCCTGTGACAGACATCTTGTCTCATATTCCCAGTGGTGACTTGGTACCCTTGCTAGCAAAGGTTGCTTGTATCTTCCTACGTGGTTGAGGCTGCCTCTATGTTGAAGTTTTTCTTCTTCTTCACAAGCAGACCACTTCTGCACATGTCACAGAAATTAGGTTGCGATCACTTTTTTTGGTCCATTAGGAAATCCATTCCAGATTTTTCTTGTTTTTTCTCTGCAGTTATAGAAGAGAGCAATCAGGAACTGTTTTTTGTTTTCTAAAAACTCATTGTTTAAAACCACAGTTTTTATTTAACTGTTAGAATATGATATCCTTAATAACTGAGTGTCTAGTTCTAGATCTATTTATAAAAGGAAAACGAGATTATTCCCTTCTCTTTTTAGTTTTATATTAAAATTTCTAATCTGTGTTGTCATTTGGAAATGACAGAAAATTTGGAAACACACTATTCATGTTTCAGGAATGCCCATCTCGATATCTGCCACTTGCCAGGGTCTTACTGTGGTGGGGTTTGAATAGTTTGCTTTTCCTATGAAGGGCAAAAGCAGTAAGAATGGTTCTCACTGAAACTTCTGTAAACCTTCTGCTTCTTTCAGTGGTGTTTCAGTGATGGTACATTTAACCACTGGTTTAATACAGATGATATTCATGTGCAATTTGATCAACCATAACAGCCAAGGAGATGACAAGGGTATTGTACAAACCAGTATTGATCTCTTCAGCATTTGGTTTTAAGATCCTGTGTTAACTTCGATTACAGCTGTTAAATTCTCACTCCCCTTTAATCTCTTCTCTCTCAAGTAGAGAACACTTTTCTTATTTCTTAATTCTCAGAAAACTATCTAGCCCAAATGACGTAATTTGTAAAAAAATCATAGCATATACTGTGTTTTCTCAGCATTAAGCTCAGAGATGAACATGACTGAAAATCAATACTGTGCTTGGCCTGCAGCCTCGTCATTTATTGATTTACATGTCGTTTGTCTCCATAGAAAATGTGATTATTGCTTAAATACAATACAGTATTTTGCTAATAGGATACAAATGCCACCACTGAGTAAAAAAGGTCACACTTGCATGTAAATGATTGTCAACCCAATCCCACGCTTGTTGCTGCTGTTATTTTGAAGAGGCTGTCAAGAAACAGGAGGCCTAGGCATAATTCTGCTGACATTAATGGGGGCTCAGCTGTTGATTTAAGTGGCACCAGTAGTTTCAGTTCTCTGGACTTACAGAGGTGCTTTATGCTTTAGTTTTACGAGGCTCAGTCAGGTGGGATCTTTTTTTTTTTTCCTTCTTTGTAGCTTTGGGAGCTATTGAGAAAAATCTTCACATAGAAGACAAAAAGAAGGAGGAATTATAGAAAGATTGCTGAATTTGCTGAAAGAGCTTAATGACCAATGCCATGCAGAGAAACAAACTTTCACCTCTGCTATAGTAGGATGTGGAATGGCCTTAACTCTTTCTCATGATAACATGGTTATCACTTGATAAATGTGTTTGTGCCCAGATCTGGCACACCATGTTTAGTAGGGGAACTTAGATACTTATGAAATACATGTACCATCTTCGAATAAAGGAGAATGATCCAGTTCACTTTAAAGCTTTGGCTATCCTGAATGAAATTTCCCTCTGTGAATGAGAAGTATGTTGACATTAATAGTACATTTATATAGAGCTTTAGGAATTTGCTCCTGTTTGCATGAAGATACTTTTCCCCAGTGTAGCTATTCTAAATAATCAGGAATGTCAAGCTTTGTAACTTAACGTACCTATTTTAATACTAATTTACATTTTAAAGGACTAGGATTTAATATCCTTGCAAGTCTGTCTGTTCGTTGTCCATGTTGCTTAAAGATTCAATATCTATATGTTAAAAAGCATTGAAAGTTGATATTTTTTGTTTCTTAGCATCATTAGCTTCTCAGCTACTTTGCTCTGAAGAAAACTCTTGACTAATCAAAGGTCAGGAAAATCAGTGTTGTTGGTAACCATGACTTTTTTTTCTTCTCTTGGACAGCTTCCAGGATTCCCTTGGCTAAAATATTTCAGTCTGTATCATGAGTAATATTGGGCTTTGTACTTCTGACTGGGTTTATATGCAGGAAGTGTTCCCTTAGCTCAGTCAGTATTTTACTGATCCAGTGACAGAGTAGTCCATGGTCAAGTCCATTTTTGTTGGACTTTCAGCCCAATCCCCTTTTGTTCATCTGCACCTCCTACTCCTGGTCATGGTCAGATCAGTGACAGGATCTCTACAGGGCAGCAGATCTGAGACCCTCCCAGCAGGCTCAGGAATGTGGGCCTGAGCCCCAGCTGCAGCATTTGGAATGTCAGTGGGGTGTTCTCCTTTTATTTTCTTTCTCAAAGTTGTTTGATAGGTGTACATTTGAGATTTCACTATTGAAGTAAGATGTGAACTTCTGTATGCAAATAATAAATATGCAAAATGATAAATTGATGGGCAGTTAATAGAGTCTTCAGATAATTTCAGTGTTCTAACTATTTGGGCCTTTGAGGGTAAATTTATCAGTATTCAGCACTATCAGCCTATTTCATGGTAACTGAACAGACTCTTCTTAAAACTATTTGTTCGATTTTCTTTCTTTCTTTTTTTTTTTTTAAATTCTTCATTTTCCATTATCAGATTTGAGCTAGTTCAAATCAAGAAGCAAGGTGGCTGAGACCCTAAAGTCAGTGATTTCTTATTTTCCTCTGAAGGGTGGTATTGTTTAAGTGGCTGTGATTCTAATTGCAGCAGTATTACACACTGAGAGCAGATTCAGCCCATCCAGGACTCTGCATTTAAAAAGAAAAAAAAAAAAGAAAATAAAAACCCCAAACAACAAAGAAACAAAAACCCCCTACACCCCAGCTGCTTGATTTTTCCAAAGAAATGAAAAGGCAAGCCTGTATATATCCTGTAACACTGATTAAATGGCCAAAGGATTTTCTTCTACAAATTTGTCACAGCATTATGTTTTGAATTCAGTTTCAAAATGCATGTCAAGTGCTGAGGAAGGTAATTCCATGCAAAAAATACTGAATTCTTTAAGAGATTTTCATGCCAGCTGTTCTTTTTTCTAATTTTCCTAAAGGAGAACCAGTTTAGAAGTACTCTCTTTACCCATTGGCTGCCTCACTGTCAGTAATGTGAAGCTGATTAAAAAAATAAAAATCAAAAATAATACCCCCTCCCTGCAGGCAGCACATGCACACACACACACAGAAACCCTTCAAAACTAGCCAAGTGTGAGCTCTATTCCAAGGTTTCCTTCACCAGTATCTTTTAATTATTATTTCAGTTGCACCTGAATTTTTTTAGGGATAAATATCTTCTCTCTCTCTGTCTATATATATATATCTCCTAATTATGGATACCTATATATCCTGAAGATCACCTCTCTGAATCGATGGCTAAATATTTCCCAAAGAAAAGTCTCTGGCACCCTGTGTTGGAGGAATACACAATTGTCACTGTCAGCCTGCCAGTGCAGACCAGCCCAGGGTCCAGCTGTGCAGGCTGCTCGTGCAGCTGGGAGCACTGGTGGTACTGGTGGACTCTATCTGCTGTGTGTTCAGATGCCACAGGCTGCAGGAACGGGGTATCAAAATTACAGGGTTTTTTTTCTTGATTTATCAAACAAATTATTTAAGCGTGTTTGCGGCTCTAATGGGGGCATTTAAAGGAAATTCACACACGTGTCTCATAACTTGTCCTTCATTAGAATAAAAGGCCAAACCAATACATATAGTTTCACTGATTGTACAGTTAGATTTAGAAAAAAATATGTTGTGCCACTGATGAGATTTTCTACTCAAATGACACTAAGTGTAATTCTCTTTGAGTAAAGTGCAGATTTTGAAATAAGTTTTAATAAGCTGCTGATAGGAATCATCTTCCATGTGTCTCATTTCATACCAATTTAAGTGTTTTTCTCAATTGGATGCAATTTCAAATGAAGGAAATGAGCAGAAGAGTAGAAAATAGGGAAACCTTGCAATACATCTCACAAACCCCCTCTCTCATGCCCTTTATCGTGGTGCCATTGGGCACAGCTTGTCTCTATCTGACTGTGAGCTCCAGCCCTCTCTGAAACCCCCAGCACAGAGTCCCAGGTTTGTCTAAGATAAATGATCTGCTGGCATGTTGGAAGCAGTACTTAAAAACATCTGTAGTGTGAGGAACAGGCTCTTCCCTCTTAGAATGCTTGTTGAGAGCTGAAGGAGTCACAGAATATTGCAGAGAGCTCAGAAACATGAAAGATGTGTATTGTTCTCCTTCCTTTCAATCTGCATTCATTTTTGAAGACTGTCTGCATTTGGTTGACTTGATCTTTGCTTCCTATTAAGTTAAGTTTCCATTTAATGAAGCCCTACTTTCTATTATAACTCCTCCTGGTTGTATTTTTCCTTCTTTCCTGTCCTTCTGCCTGCCCTGAATAATTTTCTGTTTTCTAGTGCCTGTCATTTTCCTCCTGCTCCACTGTTGCAGTGTGGCTAGAGAGCCTGCTACCACACTGGCCAAGAGGAGGACAGGGGGAAGGAGCCAGCCAGGAGCCAGGCCATGAAGAGTGTGCCAGTGCTTAAAGAACTCATCCTGGCTTTGGAGCAGGGGCTCCATGCCACTGGCAACTGGCCAGTGGAAGACAGCTCAAAATCCAGCAAATGGAGTTAGAAAAGTTGGTTTAAAGCACTGTGCATCTGCTAATCTCATATCATTAATTTTGGTGTCATGTTTGTGGCTGGCAGTCTTTGATAGAGGTGAAGAGAATACAATCAGCAAATTAAGATGTGCCATTTTAAATGGTACCACAGAAAACATTGGGTCTTTTCTTCTTCCTCTCTCTCTCTCTCTCTCTCTCTCTCTCTTTTTAATGGGCATTGGAGGTATTTGGCTCACATGAAGAAAGATATTAATGTGCTAAAGAACACCTGTTTTGTAGAACAACATTGGCAATTTAAGGGATGATTTTTTTTTTCTTTTTCATCATATTCCCAAAAGTTTGTATCTCTTTATAAACGCAGTTTGGTAAGTGCCTGTACCTATTCTTTTTGAACAGCATCAAACACTAGAATAAAACCGAATGTCTTCTTTTAGGCACTCCTTTGGCAGCATAAAATTCTGCTAATATCAGTATTCCTTCCTACTTTTTTGGTGGAGATGTTTACTTTAGTCCAAGTAATGGGATTATATGGAGGTAGGAGTGCAATAACAGTGAGAAGAATCAGGCCAAGACACTTCACTGGACTCTCGCCAAGCACAGACATTTTTCTACCTTTTGGAGCTTTGTACAAGTTTTTGAGCAGTAATTTAGTCCTTACTTTAAAAAATGCTTTGCCACTACTTTGTACAGATTTAATATCTATGAGATATATATCAAGGAAAAAAATTGTATTAGACAAGTACAACTCTCCAATTTCTCAACACTTAACATAAATAATTGCTGTACTATGAAGATTTAAATGGGGATTGCCACTTTTATAATTAATACTTTTTTGTTTCATCCTCCTTACTAATTGAAAATGGGCTTTCAATGCAGAATGCTTTGAAATTGTGTGAAGAGATGGAATTGGAAATGAACTTAATTAACTACAAACTGTCCAAATCAATCAGTGTTTCACAGTGCCTTTGTAATATACAGAGTTCATAATTTACTTGGGACTTGCCATAATACATATGCCATAATTGCAAAGTAATCATTCTAAGAGTGTCCAAAATTTAGTGTTGTGCTCTGATGCTTTATTGGAATGAAATGTCTATGCTTTCACATGCCAAAGTGGATTGGGGGCAAAAGGGTATATTTTTCCATTAACCAAACACAGAACTTCTATGAATTAGGGCATTTCTCCAAATGTGGCAGGGCTTTCAGGTGCTAATAGTTAGACAAAATCCTTTGAATTCAATGTTCAAGCAGTCTAGCATTTTAAATGGTAGTGTTCTTGCTATACTATCTGTGGTGTTTGCAGAATGAAAACCGTAAGTTTATATAAGAAGATCAGGGAAAATAAATCCCATGGTAAAACACTTGGCAAAATTTCTGTAAGTTTTCAGAAAGTTTTTGCAAGTAAAGTTGCTGTAGACTCAAGGCTATTGAAAATCTCTGTTATTTTCTATTGGGGTTGAGGTTTGTCGACAACTTTACAAAATTTTTTTGTATACAAATTTAATAACTCTTTACAAAAAATAGGGCAATGCTTAGGTTTGCCTTTGTACCTTGTGAATACCTTGGTTCTGCCTGTACAGTCACTCTGCTTAGGTTTTCAGTGCTTCTCCTAGAAACTTTGGACTTCTTCATGCATGTCTGTGTTTCTCAGGTTATTGACTTGGTGATGTAGCCCGGGGTGGTTATATCTGGCTTTCCCCATCAAAACTTACCTGATTTGAGCAGTTTTGCAGCTTGAAAATTCCTCATTGTGTTGTTCCTCTACATTTCAATAACCATTTTCTGTCCTTATTTTTCTCTGGCCTTTAAATCTCTGATTTCCATTAAACAAACCTTTTGCATTGGGGATTGTAGAAATTCCACAGTTGTGTGTCTGACTCAAGTCTAAAAACCTCTGTGCTTCCAAAGTTTCTATTTTAATTTCTCATCTTAAACTGAGATCTTCTAGAAAGTTGATTAACAAACGTCAGATGGGTTGGCAAAATATATTCATTCTGAATGCTCCAAGATCTTCATCCTCAGAAATCCTTTTGACTGTGATACTTTTGGCTGTTAATGATAGTCTCTGGCTACAGGATACAGGACTACCAGGAGTCTGGGACGGTGCTGAGTTCTGGCCTTTCTGAATCTGACTATTTCCAGTTTGCACATGACTGATTTTTTTTTATTCCTGATACTGATGGTGTAATGTGATTACTCTGATGTGATAGATCTGCTGTTTGGCTGGTATGAAACTTCCCCTGTCCTTCTCAAAGAGAACTTCTGAGAATGGGCCCATAGTATATTTATTATAGATGTTTTATATATTATTGAAATACTATATAAATAAAATAATGCAAATTTGCACAACTGGAGAGACAATGCTCATTAGAGATATCTGCCCAGGATACCAGGTACTGCCACACCCTTGTCACACCTAAAGCCATTTTTATTATGGTCAGCTGCAAATGCCTGGGTCTTTTCATATGTTGTGGAGTTATATGAAATGTGTTATCCTGACACTGTGGAATTTTTAAGTGATTCTTGTGTTTATTATTTGAAATTCTGAGGATGACAGGACTGCTAACCTAATTGAAAGGGTTTTTGCCTGATTAATTTTACGGACTATGTTAAAAAAGGTTTGCTTTTTTTTTTTTTTT
>WEKY01013874.1:50965-160313 GCA_013390045.1 Picathartes gymnocephalus | reverse complement strand
AAAAAAAAAAAAAGAAAAAGAAGAAGAAAAAATTAAATAGAACAGTAGGAATGCAAGCTTATATATACAGCCACATATATACATATGTATATCAATGTACTTGAAGCCAACACTGACTATAGTTAGTTCATTTGCATTCACTTGAATATGTCCTCAGGCTTTTGAACTGTGAGTAATAAAATGCACCTGTGCCATGCTGAGCACTGAGACATTAATGCAGACCGTGTCCTAATAATTTGCTTGTCCCACTGAACATTTTGGAGATGTCCCTTTCACTGTCAGGAATTGATTGCAGTGTTCTTAACCTCCCAGCTGGCGTGTCAAAGACACACTGTTACACCACCAGTACAAGACACTCATTGTCCTGCAAAAGCTCAGCCCTCATCTTCATTATCAATGCTGTTATTTTTTCTTTAGTTACGAGATTGTTTCCTTTAACATTGCAGAGTGGAAGAAATAAACTTCTTGCAGATCAATAGCATAGCACTCTTCTTGCCTCAGACAGTTCTGGAAAAAGCAGTTTTAAATTCCTTATCTTACTGACTTACTGGCTAAGGTAGAAAGAGCAGAAACCTCTGTTTTTATTTTTTACTTATTTATTTTAGTTGTCATCTGAATTTGGGCTGCCTACTTGCCATTAAGCTGTCTTAAAATCCTCCAGTAAGCATCAGTTTGGCCAATAAAATCTTGCCGCTATAATTTTTTTCTGTATTGTGTTGACATTACATTCCAGTAGTTTAAAAAGCAGTGTCAGAACACACCAGGTTCACAGGTCAAATTAATTTGAAATTTGCATGGAGCACTGAATGCTATTAATGCAAAATTGATCCTGAGAGATAAAGCTCATTACCTAGGAATGCATAACTGGAGTGTTACCTCAGCGTAAGTCTCTCTATCCTCTATAGGAATAAAGTTACTAAACCCACAAGAATTTTTATTTATATATTTTCTCTAGGAGGACTTTTAGAGGAGATTGCAGTGGACCTGTGTGCAAACTGTTAAAGAATCTGCTTAGTGTTTCAAGGAGGAAAAGAAAATCCATCCAGAATTTTTCTCTGATATAAACTCATCAAATAAACTCTGAAGTAAAGACTTACTAAACAGCCAGTATGGGGCCTCACGGGTGTATAACTGCTACTCCTCCGGAGAGCAGATATCTGCTAGAAGAATTGGCATGACTTCGAGCAGAGGGCATCACTTTGAAATCTCAGGGTAACTACGTAGTTCTGGGGTTTAAACTGCGTGGGCAAGTTGCTTTTCTGCTGTGCTTCTGTCAGCATTTCTGCTGGGTGTGATTTTGTGTGTGTATCTTAACCTCATCCCAGATGCAATTGAAAAGTCCTTTTGTGTTGGGGCTGTCACTCAGAAGATGTGTCACTGAATGCTATTACTCTACAGGTGTCCAAGCAGAACCAGTGTCTAACTGGAGTTGCTTTGTCTGGAATGCTCAGGCTAACAAGGGAGGAGCTATTACAGCCTGTTACAAGTGAAAGGAGCTTTCCCTGGACTCAGTGAGTGGTGCAATTCGTTTAAGAACTTCAACAGTGTCCTAAGTGCCTTCTTAGTGCTGCCCTGTAGACTCTGGATGGCTCCCCTGCTGTGCCCCTTTGTTTAATCCTCATTTCAGTTAAGTTATTAACTTCATTTCTGTCTCACCTCTGCCACAATCATTTATCTCTGCTTTACTTCTAAAACAGAGAATCATCCTACCAAAAGAAGGGTCTCTGTAGAGTTATTTGATTTTAAATTTACACTAACTTTTAAAAAGAAGTCTTCTTTATACCTGGGAATTAAAACTTACTGATTCTGGTAAAAACAATAGCACCTGTAGTGGTATTATGAATGTCTGGTATACGTAGTGGTATTTCACTGCTGTAAATTGATGTACAGCAACCAGTGTATCTCTCGTCTCTTTGACATAAAAATCAAATTGGTAAAATTCAAAAATAGAAGACAGGAATTGCAGTAAACTGTTTGCCAGGGGCCAGACTCTGCAAACAAGATGCCCTAGGCACCCATGATAAATGTAGACTCTCTGCCTCTTTTTGCCCAGTAGGGTCACGTCCAAATCCTTTCGCCTTTAAATCACGTTGCCTCTTGCTTCACTATTGCATCTTGCCCTTGTTTCTAGTTTGTTGCTGCCTTAGAGACTTCGGTAGTTCCTGAGAGTAGAGAAGAACATTTATTAAGAGAGATTTATTTGGAAAGGTCAGACTCTACATTACCTCAGCATTAGGTTCAGTCTGCAGAATAATGATTTCATTTAGAACACTGACTTTCTTCAGACTTATCGCTTATTTTAAAATATGGCTTTGAGGAATCAAGCGTATGTCAAAGTGTGGTAAATAAGTGAATCTCTGGTCAGCTGAGGGCTCCTGAAGCTCTAGAATCTTTAATGTTTTGTTCATTCATTTGTATTAAATCTTGATTTAGTAAAGAATACTGCATACTTTTGTTACTTTTAAAACAGAGCACATCTCCCCGAAATATTTTCTGCTGCAAATTAGAATTCAGGTGGCTTCACATTTCCCATTTTATCAAGAGGTAGAATTATAAGCATGCGATGGCAGAAAACATTCATTTCTTATAATTGTTGATGTTAGTTTAATCATATAGAAATAACACCAACAAACTTTGTTCATGTCTTTGTGTTTTGTGCTACAATTCATTAGAGCTTCCCCATAAATTCAGTCATAGCTTCTTTTTCAGGACTTGCACTATAACAATAATAGAGCTGCTGTAAAAGTCCAGGTTTTGGAGCCGGTGGTTTCAATTTTGGCTTCATTGACAGGGACCTTATTCTGCCTGTTACCAGCCTTTATGCTTGCATGATTTGCTAAAGTACCTGTTTATATGTTTAACAATACAGCACATAGGATCTGTGGCTCTGTGTACTAACATCTGGAAATTCAGATATACACCAGACATGGTATGAACACAGATCAAAAAGACTTCTCCTTTAAGTATTTGACAAGATACAACAGATTGAGATGTACAGGAATATAAGAAACAGTATTAGCTGGCTGTGTACTTACAAAACAAGTGACTTAACGCATTGTTAAAACTTTTGTGGGCATCATAGTGTGGTTTAAAGAGCTGTTTGAAGATGTATAAGGGAATAATATTGTGGATATTTATGGGATATCTTCCCTGTCTTAGAGCATCTGGGGAGAAAGTGCTTTTTAAAAATGTGACAAGCAGATATGAGATGCTGGGATCATGATCTAACCTTAGTTGGGGGTTGACCTCCTGATACTCAGTGAGAGTCAAGCAAGATAGGGAGAGGGTTAGAAGGGCTTTGAACATGGAGATGAGCAGCTCAGGTTTGAGGTAAGAGAAAAAGGAGGAAGTGTCTAAAGAAACTGTTTTTCCTATTCACTCTTAAGTTTGGGAAATTGTGTTTTCAGAGACTAGTATGAAAGTTTTCATAATTGCATACATATTTTGCCTGTCGTGTAGAAAAGTTCTGTAAGGGTTTGATGTGCTCTGGATGTGAGGTCCTAGAGACAGGTTGGATGTCTGAAGAACAGCCTGAGCCCCAAGAAGAGGATGGAAAAGAAATACTGGGAAGATTGTAGATACTTTGCTTTATGGGAGAGAGAAGGGAAGATGTTGGGGGTGAGTGAGGGTTTAAGGTCTCTCTCCTAATTGTATATCTAAGAGGAGAGGTCACAGATGCAGCTCATTGAGCAGGGATAGATCTGGAGTACAGAGAGGAATGACGAGGCATCATTGACAAAGCCTGGGTGGTGTTTGTAGAGGAAACATTGCAGGTCATGGGGGACAGAAGAAGGGCAGAATGCAGAGAGGCTCTTGCTAAATGTTGTAGAGAGGAGGAGGATATGGAAGATTAGAGGTGTGAAGAATAAATATCAGAAAATGGAAAGACAGGATTTGAGAGAGAACAATGCCTTGTGTATTTGATTTTACTCCTCTTTCTCATTTTTTTTACCTCTCTAATTAATTTACACACTGTTGTCAGCCCTCTTTTTCAGCATTTGCTTCTTGCTTAAAATGGTGTCTGCTGCCTGTTCTTTTCCTTCACTCAAGACATATTGTCTCACTCAATGCATATTGTGCATTTTTTTCACTCTGCATCCCTTCTTTAATACCTTCTTAGCCTGTATTTCTTCAAGAGCAAATCTAAGATTTTTTACTCATTTCAGAGCTCTCCAGCATACTTTCTTCCTTTGTCTACCTGTGTGTATTTTACCAGTACTTGGCTTTCTTCCTCTTTGGCAATGTCTGTCTTTGATTTAACACCTCAAAAGCTTCTTTCTTACTGTCTCATGAGCATGGAGAATCCTTCCAAGGCTGATGGATAACTTAATCTATTCTGTTTCTACTGCTATTACACATAAGCAGCACAGAAATTACCAACTGAAAATAGCCTTCTGTCTTCGTTTCTGTAGCAATTATGGGATGCTGGAGATGGTATGTCTGCTTCCATCCCATCTCAGGATACTAAAATGAAAGCTAAATACCGATTGGAGAACTATGCAAATTTCTGTATCAAAAGCTTGTGTCTTCACTATCTTAAACTGCATAGTTTCATTTTTCTCTGTTCAAAGTGAATGCAAAATCATAACATAAAGGAGCTATTCAGGATTGAAGTTGATGGAAAAATTGGGCATGAAACTAAAAAAAGAAAAAGTCCAGCTGTCCTTGCCATTGCCATTTAACAGAATCTGTCATTTTGTCAGTGGCTGAAGGAAATATTTTAATGAAAAAAAAAAATCAAGGAGATGCATGTAGTATGTGAATGATAATTGAAAATTGCTTGTTTTGAGACTGACCCTTGAAACTTTAATAAAGACAGCAGTGGGTTTTCTGTTCCAGTTGGGATTTTATATCCCTCCCACCACATGGGTGTTTGGGTCTTTGCTTTGCTTAAAGCCTGCAATGTGATTTACAGAGATTAAATAGACTTCAGCTCACCTGCAGTATTTACAGTATATTATGCTTACACTGAATCTAACACAGAAAGTGACTTGCCAAAGGCAACATAGAGATCAGTGGTTTAGCTTAAAAGTAAAATTTGGGGAGTCTCACCAAGAAATACAAAACCAAGAAGAATCCTGGGAAAAAAATCAATCTCCTTGAAACCATTTAATAACACCAGGGTGACAATTTTTTAATTGTAAGTCGAAATGAATGAGTGTGTTACTCGCAATCTGTGTCATATCTGTTCTCATTCCTGAAACGTGACCTGCCACAAGTGAAATATTTAGTGGACAGTACAATGAAGTCACCAGTTATTTATGGGAACCTGTGAACTCTGATCCAAGAGGAAAACTGTTGTCCCAATTTGCACTAAAAAGAACAGGGAGCCTGAGCTGAGTCTGTTTTGTGCTGCCACCTACCATTTAACCATGACACGCCTGAGCACTGCCTGGATTTAGTGTCTCTGGTCTCTCCTTTCCCTCTACATACAGTGTTTCTGTAAGCAAGAAAACCAGCCTAGGATCCAAAAATAAGGGGCACATGTGCTTGTGAACAATTTTCTATCAGAAAATTCAATCAAAGTTCTTTTAATCAAAATATTAATCTTTCAGACACCTATCACAAAACTTAGAGCAAACCTGGCTGCCATTTCTTCTCTTCAGTCATTCTGAAAATGATTCTGAAAAGCTATCAGCACAAGGTCACGGCAAAGAGAGGCAGCACAGATGCTGAGAAACAGTTCTAAACATGATGAACTTGATATTTTTTGTTGATCTCTCTCTGCGAGTTCAGTCGTTTGGGGAGACAATGAAATAGATTTGGGCAATGCCAATCAATAAAGTGAAAATCACTGTAAAACATAGGTCATACATATAATAATGAGAGTTATTCACTTGTATTCAAAACCAGATCTGAGTTTGTTTTTATTTAAGGGAGCTGCAAAGCTGTAAGATGGCAATATTTAGAAAGAAAAGTGCTGCATTTCCTTTTTGTTTAGGGGACATAGGAGTTGATTATAGATTGCAGGGATCTGGACCACATTGGCAAGGAAGTCATTCAGATTCCAAGCTGCTGGTTTGCAGCTGAATGAAAGCAGAAAAGACAGTGATATCAGCTCTCAGTATTCTGAGGCCATTCCTTGGGCTTTAATTACAGCCAACACCTTCAACAAGCTCTAAAACATTCGTATCAGCTCAGGGCACTGCTCTGTCCACGAGAATGTCTGCAGCCATTTTTTGATATATTGACCTTCACAGTTGCAGGATCCAATGTCAGTGAGGATGGGATTCCTCCTCTCGGCTTCTTTTTCTCTTGAGCAATTTTGGTTTTTCTTGCATGAGATGTCTTTCTCTCCCTCCTTTGCCGTAATTTTTCATTTTAATATTATATGATCTTTTTCAATGAAGACTTTTCCAAATCTTTTTCTTTCCAAGCTAAAATTGTGTTGGCATAACAAAGTGATCTCCTGTCAGTGATTTTATCCAGGATACATTTGCTCCCATCGTTCCTGAACATGGTGTTAATTAGATTTCTCAGAAGCCTATCTTGCAGCAGATGTTTTAGGCTTACCCTTTACCATGTATCTAAGAGGTCAGAGACAAACTTTTCTAAGAACAAGGCTGTTTTTTGTATGATGGAGATGCAATTTCTTGGCTTTTTAAGCATTTTACTTTTCGAAGATCAATGAAACACTGATGTTTAGTTGCAACATCCAGCAATTCATCTCTATCCATTAATAATATGATGGAGTAATATTGTAGAGCTCTCACTGCTTGATGGAAAGGATAAAAATTAGGATAAAGGATAAATTCTTTTTCCCCTTTCTCCTGTATAGCAAGAAACATCTATGTGCCATAAAGCATTAGTTACAGCCAAGAAATGTAATGTCTGGGGCACTGAGTGCTACCTAAGTGAATATTGCAAGCTCACATGCTCCCAGGCTTTTGCACACTGTTTTGAACAGTTTCCTCATGCCAGAGCCCTATATTGAGGTTGGTGCAGCCCTGCCCTCGTTGCTGTTCTCTTCCTCTCTCTAGTGAGATGCCAAACTCACCCAATGAGTAGAATGTGCAAAAATAAATTGAGACATGGTAAGGACAAAGGAAAAAAATTATACTGCTGAGTGTAAGTGAATTAAAAAAACCTAAGTAATCAGTCTGCAAGCAGGTTTTTGTTCCAGGAGGCTCTGAGCAAGACCCCAGGTACCACCTTGGTTAAAGGCCTCTTTCAAGCTGTTTTGGCAGTGCCAACAGCCCTTTTTTGCTGCTGAGCAGGGACAGCGGGGAAGTCCGTGCCAGAAAGCCACTTGTGTCTGACTGCAGATGGCCAGAGTGGCTTCTGGTCAGAGATCCTCGAGGCCACACTCTGTCCTACTAAATAAACTCTTTTCTACTTAATGAAATGGGGACCTTTATGTGATCCTGACATCAGCTGGCCCAGGCTTGCTGTGCCTGCCCTGTGTAGTGCTTGACCTGTTCCCCTTAGATCTGGGTAGGGGCATCATCCCTGGGAGGGATTTTCATCTAAACCTGCTGCCCTTTGCCTTGCTTCCTTTTCTGTTCCTAATGGTTATGCTTCCAAAATTTGGATGATAATGATTGCTGTTCTCTCCCGCTTGGCCATATCTTGCCATCTTCTTTAGAAGTAATTAAAATCCTTTATTCAGTGCCTGTATGATTTGTGCCGTTCACTCAATGATCATTCCCACTTTGTTCTGGGCAGTGCTGGGATGGGCTGGTTATTTTCAGCCCGCACTCACTTGTTTGCTTGCTGCAGTACAGAGCCCTGCTGGGTAGATCTGGTAATGAAATAGGTGTTGCCTGGCAGTGCTGCTCTTGACAGCTCCAGAGGCCCCTGCTAGCCCGAGTGGAAAGGACCCAGGGGGCTGGCAGTGAGAGTCCTGCTGTCCTGCTGCACTAGGGACTCAGCTGTTTCTTCTCCTGTTTAGTAAAACACTACTGGGAATGGTGTTGTGACAAATTCACAGGCTTAAGGACAGAGGGCAGCCTTCTTCCAGGAGAGAGTTGATTTATACTGCCAGACAAAATGTTGTGATTTTGTTCTTTAACATGTAAAAACATTGTTTGCTTAATATGTAACAGTAGGGTTATTTTGCCATTTTCTGCCTTTCTTTGTAAAGTGCCTGAGACAAAGTGATGGCTTTTTGTTTTTCAGAGACGGTAGTGATATTGTGAATAATGTCTCAAATGCACATCTTTTTGGTGCAGCATTTCTTGTTTATAACTTCTGTTTACTGGAAGAGTGCAGAGAAAAAGGAAAGAAATGGGGATCAGGGGAAAGGAAAATACAGCCATGAACACCATTCTATTTACACTTAACAATATTGCAGAATTGCCAGTCTTAACATATTGCCGTGGTATTCTGCTACTGCAGACATTTCTTCTTCTTTTCTTTCATGATAATGAAAATGAAATACTATTTCACCTTGAAAGCTTTACTTCTGCAATGGGATTTCAATCATAGTGCATTTGTCCAGAAACCACCAAACCTTGAGATGAATAAAAGGTTTGACAGCTGCACATCGATAAGCTCTAGTGACCTATTTTCCTGTGCTCCTACCTGTATTATATTGTGTGAGCAGGCTATACCAAATGTGTGATTATTGCTACATTTATAATGCAGTCCACCCAGAATCACAAATAGTGGATTATAAGAAAAAATGTATTGTTTGGGAGAATCTTAAGAATAAAATTATTAAAAAAAAAAAAAAATCTACATCCAGTCAACTTGTAAGTCTACTCAAACCATTTTAAATTAGCTCAAGAAATTATTTTTTTACTGGCTCACTCTCTCTTGGAAAAAAGGAAAAATTGGTCACTAGCTTTCCCACCAAGCTCCTACAGCAGAATATGCAACTTGGGAAAGTATTGTATGTAGTATAATTTATTAGTGTACAGGTTGCCTACAATATGTGCTAAATCCTCTGCATAACTTACTAGTGATACGAAGATTTTGAATTTTTTCCAAGTACTGGCTTTTCTTTTGATTTGTTGAAGTGTGAGGTGTGAAAGCAGATGTTATTGATGTCATCTCCTACAGTGTAAAGGTACAGCTACACTGTAAGGTTGGAGTGCAAAGTCAAGCTGAAAAGATGAAATCCCAGAAGTAAAGCAGCTCCCTGTGTACATCCGTGTGTAATCCACATATGATCCACAGCTCCTTGTGTAATCACCATGAAACACAAAGGTACTTCTGAAGCTTCTCAGCATATAAATAACAGATCTACTACAGCATCAGTGGCATGTGGCATGTGTTCTTTCCCATCACTTGCATCCTGGAAAAGTGTGATCTCCATGAGATCCTCTTTTGGCTGGTAGTAAATATGTTGGTGGCTAAGCAGAAGCAGGTGAGGACAGACTTTTGGTGAGACTGGTTTCTGCCAAACACTTCAAACTTTGCACAACTTTAAGCAACAGTCCACAGTTTCCAGTGAGACAACCATAAGCATCCATTGAGCATGGCATTGGCTCAGTATGTACAGGAGGAGGTGTAAATTACTGATGGAGCTGGATCAGCCACAACCCAGGATTAGCTGTTCTGTTCTGCAGGGCTGTGCACTCATCCCTGACAAACCCAGAGCTATCCCTGACTGCCACAAGTGGGCACGTGGAAAAGCCCTTCCTCTGACGCTGAAAGAAAAAGGTAGGAACAGTCTTTGCCTGTAGGAGATGAAAAGATTCCCACTCGAAAGGGCTTAAATAAAGTTACATGAGAACTTGTAAAGAACTGTCCATTCTAAGAAAAAGACAAAATTCTCATCTTGTTATTTTTTGTCAAGGGCCGTAATGGTAATTTCTTCAGGAATCATCAGTCACTTCCTAATGCACAAAAAGGTAGTTATGCACTTCCTAGCTTCAATTAGTTAAGAAGTTTGCACAAAAGAAGTGCCAATGCTATATAGAGGTGCTATAGAAAATTCTTTAACAGCAGTTGAACTTCTTGTGACAGTTTGAAAGTGAGTTATAGCTTGCTGATTTATCATCAGTGGGATGGATAAAGGGACTGACACAGCTTTGTAACCACTTCTGAATGCTCTTAAGGTTTGTGCCAAGAAATGTGACTTTGAACTTCAGGATGAAGTCCTAAGAAATAAGTGTATAGACTCAGCAGTGAATTCTAATCACACCAGATCGATTGTATAGAGAGGTTTGTTCAGAAGTCTCGTGTCCTGATGATGACTCTCTTCTCTCAAAAGTACAATATAATGCAAATGCCTGATGGTCATGGCGCTTGGCACTTTATTATTTCAGTATGTTTATTTTTCACTTGTCACTGCTCTGGAAGTCAATGCAAATCTCATTTAAGATGTTATTGGGCATTATGTTAGTGAGAACAGGGCAATAATAAGAAGAAAACTGAAAGCTTTGAGAACAAAGCAGCTCTGGATAGCCTGGTGGGCATACAGTAAAGTCCAGATTAGTCCTGTCTGTAGTTCATGGGTGTTGTCACTGCCACAGACCACATTAAAAACTTGCCTCCTGAACCAAAGAAAGCTTCTGAAAGATTCAGAAGTGCCTTCTTGTCATGCAGTGGATGGTAAAGTTCTGACTTACCATGCTCTTTCTCCAAGGGTAGTGATAACTGGGAGAGAATTCTTATCAGAATAGATATGATCTCATGTTTTAAAGTAGGTCAACAATTTTTTTATACTAAAAAACATTACTGATTCAGACCCATTGCCTAGCCTGGCATGTATTAATATGTGCTGGAAAGATATGTAAGTATTCTGAGATGAAGAGACATTCAGTGAAGAGTTCATTCTGTTATTTCCATGCATTCACATTGCACAGCCCCAAAACGATAAGATTATTTCTGTGCAAGGAATGAGGGATTGGTTTTAGAAGGGAATTACAGAGCTATCATACATCATGGTACACCTAGATTGAACCTGGCTGAAATGTAAAGTTGAGAATTGGAAGTTAATTACTGTTAAGAGACACTCTGGGGTTGCCAATAGGTTCCCTTCATTGAATGCTCTGCTGAGCACAGATGCTAAATGAGTTTAGTTTAAAAAAATTTAAAAGGATGTAAAATAATTCCAATTGCTTGGGACCTGAAATTCTAGCAAGTTTCAAGGTGACTTTCATTACTAAACCTCTTTCCTGTGATGACAGATAGGTGCACTTTGGGGTTCCTAAATGCAACATCGTGCATGTAAAAGAGAGATTATCTGGAAAAAAATGTGGGATTTGTGCAGTGTTAAAAAATGATTCAAAACTCTTGACAAAAGAATACTAAAAGCCACTGAGGGGACATTGGGATAGTGATACCTCTGGAAGCTGCTGCTTCACAGGTTGCTCAATACACAGGTTAAAATTAAGCCCTAGATAAGTGCATTACCTAAGATGATTCTGAATAAGCAATTTTCATGTTGATGACTTTCTTGCTGTATTAGTGAAAAGATGATTGACCACTCTAATGGGGACATCACTTAAACTACACCAGAATTGCTAACATAGTAGCAGGTTGTTAATAAAGTAAAAAACTATTGTGTGGTAACAACATTCCTGTTGGGTAAATAATGAATGTTGTATTCACAACTGTTGTTCACAAGAAGGAAGCCAACCTATTACTGTTGTAATAAGGTTATTTATATACTAGAACCTGTCTGGTGTATCAGAAGATGCCTGAGAGCTTCAGTAGGGACAGTGATGTCCAAATGGCAGACAGAAGGCTGGGGGGTCTATTGTGACTTGTGAATGTGTTGCAGTCTGGAATTTCAGCTTCTTGATTGCTAGCTAAGCTCCATAATATTAGAACAAAACTTCAGTGCTGGAGCTGCACATCTTAAAGGTCTGTAAGGTTTGAGTAGTTCTGTTCTTTAGCCATTACTTCAAAACTCCCTTACAAACCAATGTACCGTTTGCTTGCATCTTTCCTTAGAAATGTTTCTGTCAATAATGAAAGAAATGAAAATGGGTTGTTCTAATTGAAAATGTTTATGTAGTTTACATACACACACACACACACACGCACATCCTGCTGCAAGCAAACCGACACACAAAGAAAGTAAAACTATTCCTTGAGAATAGGGTAAGTTTGCACATAGGAAGTTTAAAAAATAAAGTACTACAATCTCACAAAGAAATGCCATCTTTTGTAGAAGCTATAGTAAGAACACAAAGAATATAAACAGTAAGCATTAGATAAGCTGGCTAGTCTTTTGAAGAAATACTGTCTCAATTATTGTAGTACTTGATATTTTGTGAATGTTTCCTGAAATGGTATGTTTTTTGATTTTGGAGAGACCACTAAATATGAAATATCAAAAATTACTTCTATAGAGAGCTCCTTTCAGGGAGGGCATAATAGCAGTCTTCGGCAAAGCAAGTTGTCTTTTATGTTTTCTTCTGAAGCTCAGTAGGGAATTTTGTAAACCCAGATTCACTAGTCCCATGTAGTAGTATTGTTACAGGAGCTCAGCTTTGCATTCAGTAAAGTTCACAAGAGTTTTTCAGTAAACATAATGTGTTCAAGTTTTCTTAGAATGCTAGTGAGTGACATTTCAAATGGGCAAAACAGGCAGCTAAACTGCGTGAAAAGTACCTTCAGTTGCGAAGTAGTGTTTTCTCAGGTTTTTGGGACTATAGGAAGATATTCTGTGCTGTGGATTTTATTCTGTCCTAACCCTTACACTGCATTGGTCCCTGTAGTGTTTGCATCCTACCAGCAGTGCATAAGGTGATGTGTGCTTCTTCGCCCATGTACAAAATTTATCCAGGGGAAAGCTTTATTTGGAAAGGACAGGTGTGCATCTCTTGGAGAGGATGAGGTCAAAACCCCCTCATCTTACCTGAAGTGGTATACATAGGTCCTTAGGCCTCTGGGAGGTATTTCACAGCTGTGAGCTGGATTCCCCACAGCTGGCTGGTACATGTTGTAGTGTGCTCTGTGAAGGATCCATAGAACTTCATCCAGCTACATTTCACTCGAGCCAAATAACCTATTAGTCTGGAGTGCCTCTTCTAGAAAAGCATGAAGCATTTAAGAAGTGGAGTGTCTGTCATTTCCAGAGGAGATGGATTCTAATGGAGCACTCCACAGTGCAAATGAATGCATTCCAGTAAAAAGAGGAACTCTTAATATTTCATTATTAACATAAACAAATATTGGGGAAATCAGGCTGTAAGTAGGAGAGAAACTGAGTAACGTTACAGCAGAGCAGAGTTGATTCAGTAAATAAGATTGACACGAAAGTGTGAAAGCTTTGGTTTGGTTCAAGTGTGTAGCCGTTTTACACTTACAATTCAGATATGCATCATAGGAGCTCACACTGACCTACTTATTAAAAATGCTAATGTTTTGAACTGATGATTAAATGTTAAATAATGTTTGTTACTGATTAAATCAAATATTTATGGTGCAATATCACATAGATCAGTTAATGAATTTACCATCTCCTTTCCTCATTGTAGCTCATTTATACAGAACAGGCTGCTGTGTTTGTGATTTTTTAGGACATCCGATGCACTCCTGGTAATAGAAGTTAATACTAATTTCCAGGTATAAATGCACTTCTGACTTTTAAGCTGGATCTTGTTAGCATCTTTTAATGTGTTATTCCAGTTTTCTATAGAGTAGCTGTACTCATAATTACTTTCTAAGAGGAAAACCAGATGAATTCTTGCCTCACTAAGCTCTCTGTTCCTGACCACTAGGAATTGAACACTTTCTAAAAAGATGTATCTGTTATGTCTCCTCACATCATTATTACAAAGTTTGCTTTTTTGCTTGCCTATTGCATTCTGTCCTTCTGCCTCTACTGCAGCTTACAGGTCTCCTTGGAGTCCGTGTACTTGTGGAGCCAGGATATTTCAGAGATCAATCTCCCTTTAATGATGATCTTTCCATTTCATTTCGCTGTGTACACGTGCAATACAGTGAAGCTATTTGGGGGTTTAAAGATCTTCAGAAGAAACATGATCCTGTAAAGACTGTTCTGTGTCTGTGTCACTTGGCTTGAGACTGTGGGACTGCTCCCAGAAGTGAGCAGGTCTGCAGAGCTCAGTGCTCTCAGAACCACTGTCTAAATTATTTCCAAGTCATCTGGAATTCCTTCAGGCACCAGCCTCACTGAAATCACAGTGCCAAAGAAAGGGACCTTATGGTTGTTGGGATGTGATCTGTTAATACTCTAAGATGGGCATAGGAATGCACTGTAAGTCTGATTTCTCTTAGAGCAATGTGACTAAGGAATTCTCCAAGGTAGGCTGGAGAAAAAGGAAACAGCACCTCTTTTTTTCTGTTTTTCATTGTAGTGTGGGTAGATGTCCAGCAGAGGATGAAAGCTTTACCATGCTTGCTCCTTGGTTTTCTTTAAAGTGAGATTTAGGTATTGTTTCCTTTCAAAATCAGTGATAATTGTGTACTTAATTCTTTTAGGCATCTCTAAAAATCCCTCTGTCAGGCTGAGGGGCCTATAAGTGCATATTTCATCAGTGTGTCTTGAACATGTGAAGATATTTGTGGGATTAATAAATAGAAATTACAATGCATTAATGATACATGCATTTTTAAATATTGCAAATAATTTCTTGGTAGCTCAGCGATGAATGTGACTTCTGTGTACTCTCTTACATTGTTTTTGAGATCATGGGTAATAATTTTTTCCAGTGTTACTATGTAACCTTAGAAGTTAATTACTTGAGATAGCTGGATTATTTTTGCTTATCTTTATTCAGCTGGGATTACATACAATTTGAATGTAGCACCATGGTAGGAGTCCACTTCAGATACAGTCAATTATATACGTCTATCAGCAGCTATTTTATTATGGGAACAACAGAGACAGAAGGCTTGTGTTCTGTGATGAATGTAGATTAGAAAGAGGTCACCCTGACATACATAATTAGTTTCAGAATTTTAAATTAATAGGTAGTGTGCCCCCAAGGCATCCATACATTCAGGCTGAGGCTGCAGGATATCTGGTCCAGCTCCTGCCTGCTCTTGTCAGCAATGACATGGCTTAATGCACTGCTTGGATAATAGCATAAGGTATTATGGCAGGGCTAAATCATTGTAAAAACAACATTTGCATAATACTTTGGTCATACTACATATATTTCCCTTTGGAAGCATTTGCAGTGTTAAATTATTATGCAGATTTCTAGGAGGTGGTTGGCTCAGCCTGGTATGTCTTCAGGTGCTTTATGAGAGCTAAGCAGATGCCTAAGCAAGTTTCTGCAAACAGTTCATTGAAAGGATCTAGAGGTGTATGAAATGGTGGTCTGGCCTGTTATGTGAACAGCCCTGCCTTCCCATGACTGAACTGAAGGTGAATAAAAGGCAGTACCCACCAAGAACTGAATCACAGCATAGAATTCAGACTTCTGCCCCAACTTGAACACACCAAACCTAAGAATTCCTTTTCTGAGGAACTCGGCTGGTAACTCCATCTCTCACAATGGATAAATCTTTTAAGGTTTCTGTCTGCCACTGGCAAGAGGTGATTATAGGCAGGATCCCACTACTTCTCCTTTCTGGTTTATAGGCCTAGGTACGATACCTAAATTTCTTGAGCTTTTTGAGGTGCTTTGGGTTTCAGTTTGGGTTACAAATTCATCTTAGATGTTCCAGGACATAAAAATTCTGAGTATCCCATGAAATCTGCTAGCATGTGACAGTTTTAAATTAATGTGACACAGATTATTTTCCAGTTTATTCAGGAATAAAACTGGGAAAAAAAAGTGATTCAGTATTTCCCAAAAATGGAGACAACATATGCATACACTTCAAGGGATTGAAGCTACTGAATTGTAGTGATACTGGAGAAAGGAATCTAGGGAAGGATTTTCGACTATATTGTTTTTCTGTATTTTTGTTGATGTTTGTAATGAAATACTTCATAATCCTTATGAAAAATGTCTCCGATACCTTTCTACATCAAAGCAAGCTTTAATTGAGTAGCTTATTAATTGTACGTTTTTAGATATTTTTAAGAAGTGTTTTAGTCTTATATGAGTGATATAATTCAAAAATATAAAAAGTCCAGAAATCTGCAGGTGAAGACAATTGCTTAGTGCTAGTTTGCTGTCTTTTTGTGGAAGTATTTGCCAGCCAGTGACTCTCATGGAGCCATTGGTAGAACTGGGTAGATGGAATGTGACAGACACATCCACAACTACTCAATTTTTTTTTTTTTTTTAATTAGACATAGTGCTGTTGAAATAAAGTCAAAAAGCAATGATGTCCTGCTATTTATTTTACAATTATCTGTTTTATGGGAAAGAAATACTGGAGAAATCCTCAAATATTTATTTTGAAAGTAGAAGACATTGATGCTGTGACAGCCCTCTATGATGATGTATTTACTTCCCTTGTTATGGCAAATGATTGATGGATTGCAAATTGAATCATTTTGTCTTATGGCAACTGATGTAGTTGAGTGATTTTCACACAGTAGTGGTTTTGCTGAATTTCTGTCTGTCCTTCTCTGTGGTCAGTTCAGATTACCTCGTTTACAGAATCTATGAAAAAATAATTTTCTGCCTATCTGTGACTATTTCTCCCAATGTTTCCCAGAGGTGTTTTTACATTCTCCCTCCCTTCTCTGTGCTGTCCTGTAGTTTGGCAGTGAGGGGAGTGCAAATGTTCCTCTTTAGCTCCTCTTTTGTTCAGACTCCTTCCTTTGAAATTCTACTTTTAAATACTTCTACTTACTGGCAATGGTATTGTACAGGACTCCCACAAAAAAATAAATTTCATCCCTGGTGGATATTCAATTCCATGGATGAGAGCATGTGAGAGGACCACAGAAAAAAATAGACAAACAAGGAAAGATATTTATTTATATTCCATATGAGGAAAACACAGAGAATCTGTAATCGACACAGGCAGAAGCACCTGGCAAATGTTTCTATAAAAGTGACTGGACCTGCAGAAACATTTATATTTATTTCAATTTATGTGGTGTGAAAAGATAAATAATAGCAGAACTCTGAATACATTGGCATGAATTCAGAGAAATATTTCTGTAATCTTTTCCTGAAGATAATTTTTGCAAAGTTCTGTCATATGCTCTATAAACAGCACTTTTTTTCTACCTCACTATGAAGTAAGAATATATAGAGGTAACTAATGCACTTCATCCAAAGTGGATTAGAATGAGGAGCTGAAATATAAGATTTGTTTCAGACTCTGACAAATTGAAACTGCCATAATTTTTCTTTTATGTATTTTAAAAAAAAGTGTGACAGGAAAATTTGTTATAAAACTATAAAAAAACCTGTGATATGTAATAGCCCTTATTAAAATATCACTGATATTGTAGTAATAGAAGAAAAAGCTGCATTTCTCAGCTACTGTAGGTATGTATTTTTAATGTCAGTCACAATTTCCTGCTGTTCCAAACATGCCATATAATCTTCAGGGATCTGGGGAATTAATTAGGTACATTTCATTTCTCCTCTAACTAATCCCCTCAATTCTCTTAGTGTAGGGAGCTGAACACACCAACAACTGATAAGCCACAAGGGCCTTATTTACTTTACAGAAGGTTCTGCAAATCCCAGCGAGACGTTGGCCAGTGCTTAAATTTTCTCCATTTAGTCCTTGGGATAGTGGCATTTGAATGTGACTCTTCAAATCAAAAGCATTATTGCACTTGGAAAAAGCAAATGAGGGTAGATTAATGAGAATAAAAATCATAACAGTTTAACAATAAACCTTTTCTATAACGTCAGAAAGGATACAAAACAAAATCTGTGATATGCAGAATCAGCTGTGTCCACTTCAATTCCAAAGATTCCAGTGAAATATCTTCATATTTTTTGATTGTGGTTACAGTTGATTAAACAGACTTTGTTTCAGTCTGGTTTTAAACTGCTCTTTAGTTTCAGATTATCTTTTATTATCAGAGAATTGGTTCATCTGAATGGTGTTACTGCTGGTGCTGAGCCGGTGTCCCAGCAAACACAGCTCCTTCTGTTCAGCACGCTGAAGATGGTGAGCAGCAGGCTGACAACCAGCTCTGCTCGGGGAGCTCATGAGGCCAGGGAAGGAAGAGGGAGGGATTTGTGAGTGAGCCCTAAAGGGAGGCAGGGGATCCTGCTCATTTTGTCAGCCTCACCTGTGGCAGTTGCTTCATGGCTGTAAACTGGAACTATTTGATTTGGGGGAGGGCGAGCTGGCTGAATAATCGCATTGATTTTGTTGAATGTTGATTTGCTGTGTTATATTTTAATCATTTCAGGACAGGGATTATTGAGGAACTATGTGTATAGAACCTATAAATCCCATCTGAGTTTTTCCTGGGTTTTTTTAACATCTGTTTTTGTAGTTTTGAAAGGCTACAAAAGAAAGAAAATAGAATATTTTCATTAGTTGCCCATTATTGATGATAAGAACAAGCATGCAGTGCATCCTAGCTTTTTTTGAGTGTTGCACAGTGGTAGGGTGACTACAGAATACTACTGAATAAGGGTAGTCCTTGCCAGTATAGGCCCTCATCTCTTACTATCACTGGTCCTGTATCCAGTTCAGGTGAACAGAGTTGTATGTTGTGTCATTTTATTTATTTGTTTCTCCTTACGGCTGTTCTATCATTTATTAGGAGAGAATCCCAGCTTTCTTTAATACTGGAAATAAACATGGACTTAAGATGCACACATGGTTGTATGAGGACAGTGAGAATAAAATCTCCAAAATACTTTTCTTGCAAGACTCCTTGCAACGGGGAAAACTACATTCATAGTAATTCCTCTAGGCCATTTCTTCCCAAGATTTTACCGCTGTAATTGTGAAATGCTAGGAAACTCCTTAACAGCTCTGAAGCATTAATATATTCAGTTTCATCATTAGAGTGAAACATGACAATTTTTTAGCAGTGAAGTCTTCATATTAGGTTGTTATAGGAGACACAACTTAAAAAGAAAGATTTGTAAGCAGTTGTCTCTCTTTTCATAATTTCTGACATTACATATCCAGAATAGTTTGTCTGATAAATGTGCAATACTTGCAATGTTTATGGTGGTTCTGAAGGTTGTATGGGGCTCCTTTGTCAAAGTTTGACTCTCATTCTTAAGTGGATTGACTGGTTCTCCACAAATGAACCAAAGAGCCTGCATAGCATCCCTTCTCTATATTGATCTTTCCAGAGAGCTCAAAGGAGCAGCTTCATCCTGTGGCTCATTAATGTGGCAAATACTGAGACACTTATCTGGAGAGAGTAATGATGTCATCTGATGTGTTGTAAAACCACTCGTTCGATATTCCACATTTGAAATAACGGCTTCTCGTTGCCTCCTCTTACCTCGAGTAAGATTGGAGCTAATTATGCTTTGCTAATTTCCTTTGTTTTATTAGTTAAATAGAATACTTCAAGTGTACAATATTCTTTGTTACTGCTGTGCCTGTGCTATGCTATTAGGCAACTGTAAAAGTGCTGAGATTTAGAGAGATCAGCTACCATTCAGTAGGCTAAAATCCAAATAAATCTGCTGTTTTATGGTGCTTTCAGTGATATTCTGTAAAGTTCACTTTAATTCAAGTAAGCAGCCAGCCATCTTTGAAAAAGTCAACTGCTGTGCTGGAAAAACTGGAGTATTTCCAGGTCTGTAGCAAACTACACAGCACAAAATGGTTGGGACCCTTCTGGACATCATAGTACAGTGCTGGTTCTGTAATCCAGGGCTGGCAACGACCTTTAGAAGTCTCTGCTCATGGCTCCAGTTTATGTGCTGAAGCTAAAAACCAGGAGCACACGCTTTATGCAAGCAGGCAAATGTATGCAAGGCACCAGTTGGGAGGCTGTGTTGGTGGCATGTGCACAGACGTGTAAAGGGATAACCCCTCGCCTTTTTAATGGAATTTTGTCACCAAGCTACCTAAATCTTCAGTGAAAATTCTAGTCCTAATTTCTCCTCTTCTACCAAGATACTACATTACACAGTAACATCTGCAGCTCTGAATAAGGGATTTTCCCCCCACGTTGTAACCAAGAACCATTGTTGCCATGTCAGAAGGTGTCTGACACAAGAACAATGGAAAGAAAAGAAACTGCCAGGAGTGTTGTGACCATATTGATTACATGGAGCTTATCTTCCCTTTATATTCTCTCCTGTCTAAAATAATGCTATTCTTTTTCCTATGAGTTGAGCAAAAGCAGTTTAGCAGTTACGTACTGGAAACCCAATAGGCGAAAAATTCCTCTTTTTAGCTGTAATAATTTAGTGCTCGGAGGTAAAGCACATGCTTCTTGAATGTTATTCTCATTTAATGCCATAATCAAAAAAAGACTTTCAGAGAAATAATCTATTTAATTTTACTGGCTTTGGACGAAGTCTTTATTTTTCAGATGAAAGTGTACATGCCTGCGAGAATACCTTCACATCACTGATGTTTGTTTACTTAACTGTCAAAACAGGCTTTATTTACGAAGGTCTGATACTAATGATGTTATTTATACTGCTGTTCAAAATTTTTCAGTTCTAATACTGGTAAAATGAACATGTTATTTAGAAATGTTTCTCTAGCAGTAAATCTACTTGCATGGAAGTTTCAACCAACTCTTCTTCCTCCCTAAATTTCATAATGAAAAACAGTTTATAATCCAGAATCCCCAAACCCTGAGTACCCCCTCACCCCCATCAGTTTCAGTAATTTACAGTTTCAGGATTTCAGTCTTCACACCAAGGTCTGATAATTGTTGGCTTGGGTTTATGCTGAGAAACTGGGCTTTGTAACTCAGAATTGGGTGGCTAAGAACTCTGAATTAAGACTTGGCTTTATAAATTGCAAGACTTATCCATGTTATTTAAGATAAAGTTTAACTGGAACATCATCTGAGTTGCTGGAAGTTACACTTTGGAATTTCTCTTCAGCAGGAATTTTTGATGCTTCATGTCCAATCAGTGAAAGTATTTTGGAGTTTCCAACTTTGTTTTGAATGGGAATTCTGATATTTTGAAAAGTAGAAAGAACCACTTATTTTACAAACTGGGGTGATAAAACCCCATGTTGTCACAGGGTTAGAAACACTCCATGTTCTCAGTACCTTCACCCCTGCCAGGAGATGCATCTGTAAATGCTCATAGCTTTCAAATCAGACTAAAACTCAAAATTCAATGTAAATAAATTAATTCAGCAATCAAGGTGTCACTCATGGTATTGTTATAAATAAGAAATTAAGCCTGCTTAGCCCTGATACCTCTGTAATGCTTCTGTGGTTCTTCAGTGCCCAACCATAACATTTGAATTCAGAGTTTGAATATTTTCACTTTTTCACTTCGAAGTTTCAATAATGCACATTTATATACATCCTGTTTTAAAATCCCAAATATGAACAACACAGTCATGAAGCATAATTCAAAGAATTGTACGGATCATTAAATCCTTTAGACATGTCTGAAATTTTCTAGCTGAAACATGAGAAGCTTAAAATGTCCAGTAAATTTAATTCTTCCATCTTGTAGTAGAGGTAGCAATCTCATCATGAAGCATTTCCTAAGTTAATGATGTTGGGCTATATTTTGGGACATCAGCTCCTCCCAAGAGGTCATTAATTCCCAGGAAGCCTCCTGCCTGAGTCGTCGTTGCTTAATTAGATCACTAGGATATTGCATGTTGATTGCAGTATTACAAAAGGGAGAAGATGATCAAATGCCTACAAGCATCAGCAGTATCAGGGTAAGATGATTGCAATATCTGTAGTGGTTTTAACCAGAGCAGCCCTGAAATCCTGTTATGCTTCCATGGGAACCTATATTCCCTGTGTGAGAAGCTGACCAAAGCAAGGAATACAGAAGTCAATGGATTTCTGCATGAATCGATCTGAATTAAAATGTATATTTGATTTCAACCCTAACATAATGTAATGATCTTTTGAGATGGTATTATAATTCCATCCAGTGACATTTTATCATGTTTATGTCCTGTGTAATCAGAAGTGATTGCAGATGTATCTTAAAATTCAAGTTTCACAGGTGAGGCTACAGAATTTCATTCAAGGGAGTGTCACCTGCATCAAACAAGCAGAAAACTGGGAATTAAAGCCAGAATTCTTTTTTTTTTTTTTTTTAATAAAAACATAAGCAAGGAAATGCTTCCTTTTCACTGATGCATGAAACTTTTTGTGAGCAAGCCGTATAAATTTTATTGCCTCTAATTTTCATACAGTAGCATAAAATAGGCAGTAGTTCAGTGTTTCATTTTATTGGAACCTGCCTAGAGATGTTCTTCTATCCCTGTCTGTTATTTTTTTAGAGAATGGGTGCTCTAACTGTAGTGATGGAACTGCTGAAAGACAATGACAAACTCTTGGTTACTTCAGGGCTAGACCAGTGTGTGTGGAATGGAACTGGAGGGTGAAAGGTGGCCAGTGCAGAAGCTGGTGTGCTCATCCAGATGTTGCTTTAAGTGAATAAATCTTCAGCTCAATTTCAGTCAGGAGGAATCATAAGCAATCTTGGTAGAGGCAGTTGCTGGCAAGAGGATAATGCATCTACATGCAAACTATAAATCAAATTGCACAAACCCAGGGGTGTTTGTAAATCAAAAAGCCAGAAAAGCAGGCTGGGAAGACTGTGATCACATTTTTGCTTCAAACCACAGGAACCTTGGTTGTGTCTTATTTTTTTTCATTGAAAATCTGTACTTGTGGCCTTTATCATTGAAAATCTCCCAATGATCTGTCTCTGAATCAGAAAAGATTGTCTTGTTTTCCTAGTTCAACTTGTAGCTTATTGTAGCTTCACTACACCTTTTCAGATGTGTAGAATTTTAAGTAAGTCACAGTATTTTGAATTTTATCTTAATGTATCAAGAGACGGTGCTTACTGTATTCGTAGTTGAATCTGAAAATAAGCAAAACTCTTCGGGCAGAGCTAATATGTTGCCAAATTAAGCTGAAGTTTAGCCCCCATAAGGTTCTTTCTTACCAAGAATCTTATTCGCTTCTTACTTACAAATAATTTTTATGCCCCCTCAGCCCTGAACATTATACTTTCTTTATTTACTTCAAAAATAAGACACACTATTAAGGCAGACATCATGTCAGATTGAAGTTTATCCAGTTTCATTTTAATCTCAAATGGTCTGGTTTCTTTTTTGTTTTTTTTATTTGAAAGTGAGTTCTGCCACCTAATTTGATGTGTTCAAACATAAATTTGTTTTAAAAAATTGCCATCTGTGTTTGCATCTCTTCTGGTAAAATATCTTGCCCAGCTCTACTTCATATTATGATCAGCTTAACAGTATTTAATCCCTATTCTTTAGTTTGACCATCTGCTAATTTTGGACAGTATTTCATATGTATCTCACAAAGGTATTGTGAAGCCTGTTTCATCCAGATTTTACAGCCAGTCCTTGGGGCAAAATAACCAGAATCAACTGTGAGTACACGGAACAAATATTAGAAATGTTTTTTTCTCTTTAATGGTCTAAGATGTTATTTACATACAGATCAGTGTATCAGGATATCAGAGCGGTCTGTTCTGCATATCCAGTTTGGAAAAAAAAGGGCTACATGCCGAGTTTGAAGAGCAGCTTTTGTGAACTTATTCCCACAGTCTGGCGGTGGATGGTTGGTTGGTGGTTTTTTTTTTTTCGATGGCAGGTTTCTCTTTCTTTAACTTGGTAACCCTTTAAGGTGGTTCATATCCTTCAGGGTCTGGACAATCTGTCCAAGTGCTTAGTCATTCTCATTATGATTTTTTTTCTGCAATATTCAATTGGCATTTTCCTTCCTCATTGTGACTTTTGGTATGCACCTGCAGATGCTTCTTTTCTGTGAGCTAAATGAACGTGGCTCGCTCACATAAGCATCTTAGTTGTCTTCTTCTTCAACTCAGCTTCTCAGTTGGGTCTGGGGGCACAAAATGGGACAAAGTTCTCCAGGTGTATCCATCTGAGTGCTCAGAAAAGGGGAACAGGCACTTTTCAACTCTCCTAAGTTCATTATTGAAGAGAATCATGGTTTTGGAGCTGCTTTTTCTTTTTTTTTTTTACTGTATTACTTCACCTAACGGTTTTTATCATAGATTCTAATAAATATAAAACAAACATACAGACACACAAGCAATTACATTTGAGCAATATACTGACTTTCTGGGAAAAATACAATGTAATTACGCAAATAAAGTGAAGGATAGCAGGGTTTTTTCCTCCTTATCAATACAGAAATTTCATTGTCTGTCATCTAGAATTGGCCTTCCTCAGACTGAAAAATAGAGAAGAAGGATAATGAGAGAAATAAGAAACTTCTTAAATTTATTTGAAGTCATACATTTCTCATTTTGATGGAAAACATTTTTCTCAAATGAATGGGTTTTTATTGATTTCCCTGTAAATAGTGTACTTGAATTACCCTTTCCACAACGGCATATTGGCAACGTCTTACAATTTATTCAATATCTGAATAGATCTGCAAACTCTGTGTTCTGCTTAGACTAACAGTATCAAGTGTAGCCCATCCACACTATATTTCAGGCATTGATTTTTTTTTGAAACTAAAACAATATTCTGAATTTGATTTGCATTTAGGAGGTAGCTCATATCTTCACAGTGATGCTTGCAATTGCTGTACTTCAGTTAATTTTGACTTTATGGTTTGTTTTTTTGTTTGTAACACTGTTGCATTTAGAATTAATTGATGGAGTTCTTTGACACCATGTATCGTTATGCCTAAAGGATGTAAAATTTGAGCAAGGATAGATGTGATGTAGCATTTTACAGTTACATCTGTTAGATTAAAGCTTTCCAACTCCTGAAAGTGATAATTACGTTGAAATTCCCTGTGTTCTTAAATCGTTCTGTAGTTGTGATCTATGCATCGTCTTATGTCTTTACTCCAAATATTACAGTAAGAGACCAAACACAGTACTACATGGATCCTTCTTTAGATTCCACCCAGTGACTGTACCAGTGTTCGAATGTATAAATAGTTACTTGAAGTACAGTATTTTTTCCTAGAATGACTAGTGCAGTAATTTTCAAATTAGTCTCTGACTCTGTGTTGGCCTTCAGGTTAATTCATTTTTTCGTATGACAATATTAATCTCTTTTCTCCAGTGGCTCATTTTTCACATTTTCAGTACTGATAGAAGACTGCAGTATGTTAAAAATCAAGACACTTCAAATTATACCTGCTAGATTGTCTAATACTTGATAGAATGACACAAATTTCATTTACATGTCTTACACAATTATTCAGCAGAGGGTAGGGTTAAATTGTTAGTGCAGGGGAGGTAACATCTCAGCTGGGGTTACACTTCTTTAGAGCTATGCTTTTACATGCCAGCTGAAAAACTAGATCTGCAAAAGTGGCTTGGTTTTTTGATTTCCCAGTGACTTGTTTTATGATCTTTATCATGGCGCTTCTGCCTCATTTCTCCACTAGTTTATTCCAGAATGTTGCTTTTCTGATGTGTTTATATGTAAAGAACAGAATGGTTGAGGTACTTCAGTAGAATCTGGAGGAAAGAAGGAAATAAGAAGCAGTTATTAGTACTTCTATGAACTAAAGCTTAATTTATTAGCACACATAAACAATCTTAAAGGTTTTATATATAAAAGGACGTGAATGCATTAAAAAAGATATCTCTAGAGCCAAGCTGTTATCTTGATTTCTTACACTTACAGGATTAAATATCTTAGAAAGTTAAATGCAGTGATGAAATGAAGAAAATTATTACATCCAAAACAACTTAGTAAAGTGAATATGAGGTGGTCTTGTAATGGAGGATCAAGTGGGCAGACCTGTACTTACTTGCATGATAGTCCCAGTGATTTAATTAGACCTCTGAGGAAATAAGATATTGCTCAAAATAAAGTCCGGTTGGTGGTATGGTAGCCCTAGGTCCTGGGCACCTATTATTGTATTTTAATAGTGCTAATTTAAATTTATGTAGAACATATCTCCAGACACCTTTTTAGATATTTGTGAGTTTCCCTCCATTTGTATTTAGGAAAAAAAAAAAAAAAATCAAATCTGAAATGAAATATCTGGCTTGAAATGTTTGGTTTCTCTTCTCAGTGCACTTGATGAAGTTGAATGACTGTGTCTCACCAAGAAAGTGAATTTATGCCCACATTCTACTGTTCTCCAGCTGGGTAGAATAACTTTCCATAATTTCTGGTAGCTAAATGTACAATGCAGACTAGTTAATTTTTTGAATGCTTCGTCACCTGAAAGAGAAGCAGGAAGAAATGCTGCCATTAGTTTCTTAGCAATAGGTTAAAGTGTTGATGGTTGTTCTAATAATATTCAAATGAAATAAGTTAAAAAAACCAACAAAACAAAATAAAAAAATCCCAAATTCCAGATACTGTAGGACTTTGCAGTCAGAATTGACTCCAGTAATAGGGAAAAAAATGTGGAAAAGATGTATTGTGTGTGGATTTGGTTCATCTATTTCCAGCTGCAAGCTTCCTGTAGGCATTCCCCAGGAATGTGTATGTATCTCATATAGCATGTTAAAACTGACCTCATAAAAAAAAATGAAGAGAATGGTATTGAATAGTCAGAATCATAACTGGGTCTTCAATTCTGCTTTGCTTTTAATATTTATTGTTACTGCATAAATCTTGTTCCTTTTCTTTTTATTAGTGTAATGCTTTCCACATTTCCATTTCCATTAAAACCACATTCAGAGCTATTAGTGGATTGTTATTATCCAGCACTGTATCAATTAATGGAGCCAACATGCAAAGAAGAGGATGTAGATCAATTCCACATGTGAGACACTGGCCTTGTGGACTGATTTGCTTATTCCCTAAAGTCTTCACAGAGAAGTGATTTCTGATCGTGAGGTGGAGGGTTGAGAAAGAGAAGATAAATATTTAGCAGAAAACTTCAGCTTCAGCAAAGGCACAAATCCATATGTCCTGTACCTTAGTGGAATTGAATCAGATTAGTTTGATGCTTTTTAATTTTTTTTTTAAAGGAATGTAAGAAATTCACTATTTAATTGCTTTCAAAGTCATCTAATGACATCCTTTTGTTATGCACAAGCCCGGGTTCCAGTTCTGGCCAGGCACCTGGCTCAGCATTTTACATTTCATAACTATTTTTTCTGTATCTTCCACTTTTTTTGTTGAGTTGCACTGGCAGATTTCAGACTTCTAGCAAGTAATCATCCAAAATATGCCAAGTGTTTTGATGGAATAAATAAGTACCTGTTATAGCATACATTACATATAGAGAAAACAATAAAAATCCCTCCTTCTCATACCTGTTCTCCAATAAAACAAGAATAACTACAGTGGATCTACTGGAATTCCATCAGTGCAAGGAGGAGGGGAAGCAGCTCACTGTTAATGTTGTAATCAAATGCTTGATCCGTTCTGGCTGTTAGCCTGGGAGGGATGCAAGTCAGTGCAGCTTCAATCAGCTGACTTTATCTGCAGCAAAAATCTACAAGTAAACAACATTTCACCTCATTTTCTCTTTGGGGTTTCTGTTCTTTGGTAGAAGAGTAAGTTTTTCTCTATTAAGGCCCTGTATCTAAGTTTTTCTTTGTGTCATGCTTGTGATTTTCTACTGTTATCATTCAGCATTATTTTCATTAATTATTTTGCCATTATCATGTTTTCTTTTTGTATTGAAACATCAATTCCTTTTATTTTAGGAAAAGGAATTAATTTTTTCCCACTTAGTTTGCTACAAGTCCTAAGGCTTCAGATTTTATAAAGTAGCAAAGTACCTGCTCCAAAACATCGACTGTTTTAATTAAAAACTGCCAGGGGGAGGTGAAGGATTACTGTTAAGGTTCAATTGATTTCATCTTGGATGGTCCACAGACATGAATACCTGTAATCTCTCATAAACAAATTCATGTGCATACAGCCAACTTGTCAGTCGCATAGGGAATGCACTGAGTGCAATAAAGAAAACATGTTATTTAGCATTTTATGTCATTTCGCATTTTCTGTAATATCCATTCATAAGATGTAATTTCTGGTCACAAAAGAAAGCCTTTCCTGTTTAATAAATAACTATGTTCTACAGAATATAATTCCTTACTAACCCAGTTCTTTCCTACTGGTAACTACTTGTGTGTATAGATGAAGTTAGGGTTCTATTGCCAAGAGTTCATCCTGAGCAGGAATTACCTCAGTAATACAGGATCAGTGCAAGACTGAAAGGTAGAAAAGCTCAGAAATAAGGGCAACTAGTAATTATTTTCCTTTCCAGGTTATAGACAGGAGACACATAGAGTTGACAGAAGCATACTGCAAAATCAACGAAAGTGAATTTAATGATTTAAATTTTCATGCTGCTTATTTTTTCAGCCTAAGGATATTCAGAAATTAGAATCAGCTCTGATTTTTGGCATACTTTTTACCCTAATTTATATTACAAATGTAATATTATTTCCATAATGTATCATATACTGTAGTAACCTGGGTGAAAAAAAACAGTTTAAATTATTGCTTAGATTTTAGATGTGAGCTCAAATGTCTCTCTGATATCCAGAGCTTGGGTTCATTACCTAGACCTGCAACATTACTATTGAGGGCAGCCTAAATCTCTGCTTGCCTTGCTTTCATACCCTGTCCCGTGGTGGGATCCTAACAGAGAAATTAGTTCTGTAAACTGCAACCCTTGCAGGGAGGCGGAAAACAAACTGGGCTATAAAGAAGATTAAAGATTTTCACTGGAAGGCTGGTGTCTAGAAAACAGGTCTGAACCTTTCATTTAAGCCACTGAACTGTGGTAATTAGAGTTAGGAGGAAAGAGCATTCATATTTAGAAGATGGAATTGCTGACTCCCGATTGCCTCTGCGGTGTGCGGGGCCGAGCTCTCCCCGGATCTCCCAGCTGCTCACATCCCTGCAGGGCCAACAGCACTGCACTTGGTCATAGGTGAGGGTCTTCCATTCTGCACAATGTCTTCCAGGGAAGAGTTTAGAAGATAGAAAGAAATGTCAGCTGCCTCTGCATTAAATACCAGTCATTAGAATGCTATACCAGCTATTAACAAATGCTTTCAGTGAGTGATGTGCTCAAGCAGTGCCCAGCACTTTCGCTTGCGGTAGTGCTTAGTACAGGGAATAAAGTAAAACATGAGCTTTTGTTGCACCTTTCCCCTTTTTTTTTTTCTCTACTGTAGTAATTTTCACCTGGCCCAGGAATTTGTTTTTAATGGTGCTTATTTTAATTTGCCATAACAAATCCTTGTCACCTTACCTGCAGAGCTCGTTCATACAGTTTTGTTACAGCTGCCTCTGCCTGACAATTGGGCCTGGTACCTGCTTTGTCAGGTCATAATTATTACATAACACGTGCAAGACTTCTCCTGAAAAGTGCCAGAGGTGTACAGGCTCCCTAAACAAGTCCGTATTATTTACTGCAGCCCACACTTGCTCATGGGCATGAGCAGCCTTCTAGAGCCCAGCCTCATTTTAGAAAAGAAGCAGGCTCGCTCTTTGTTTCCAGAGCAGAACATCAGGACAATTTCTGAGAAGACAGCAGTTAGTACAGATCTACCTGTATTGTCAGACAGCTAAAATATCTTGCCTAAACATAATATTCCCCACACACATACCTTGTTTGCAGGTGCAGAATATTTGTTAAATCACAACCTATGGAGGCATCTCCAGGCCTAATTATTGTGAGCTTTGGAAGCATTTAGTTTCGATCTGCCTTGCAGATCAGAAATCACACTGATAAATGTAATTTATGATGCTGTGAAGATAGTCCCCTGTAGGTGGAAATTCAGGCTGCAAAAGGGAATATGCTGTCTGACAGATTTCAAAGGGAAGGGGGGAGTGAACATCTTTGCTTTAGTTTTTACTTTTGGGAATTTTCTTTTCCATAGTTTTAAGAACACAGAAGAAATATATTTAGTTGCTCTTCCTAAAAAAAATGCTTCATTTAAATTGTTTTAGATTAGTTAGAGCAGGTAATGCAGGACTGGTCTATTGCTTGTACACGTAGCCATTTAATAAAAGCCACAATGTGTCTAGGAAGACAATTTGGTGGCTATTTCAAAGGCATGTCCTTTGTGTCAGGGTCAGTGAAAAGGGTTGTGAAAGATGCAGTGGAATTCAGCAGCCTCACTCACTCTGATCCAGGAGGAGATTTGCTATTTTCTTTCACTTCTCTGTATATGTCATCTTTTTACATTTCTCAGCATTTTCAAATCTATATGGCTTAATCAGTCAAAAAATACATTTTAAATTTCCATGAGACTTTGACAGCACCTGCAGATGTTTTAATGAATATGTATTTAAAAGTAGCATAACTGATTCAATAACCTTTAAAATTCCTGGCTTTGTGTGTGTGTGTGTGTTCATTGGTTTTCTGTTTCTTCTCACAGAGGCAATTTCTCGGTAGATGTTCCTCAGCTCATACAGGAATATGCTCATCAGAATAGTGCTCCACAGCACACACTCCTAATTGAATCAACCACTGAAATGGGCACCAAGAAGTAATGTTAAGTGTAAAGCATGTGAGGCAATAAAAACCAGATAATGCCACTAACTTCATTCTCTACCTGGGATATATTTCATCTAGAGGAACAAATGTGGATGTTCAGTCCCGTGGCTGAACAGAGTAGATATTGTGGGGACAGTTGTAGACTAAAGGTATCCAATGCCCTTCCATAGCGCAGTCCTCGGAGGGCCAAGGCCGGCTGAGAGGTGTGGAATGGGGAGCTGAGTGGTTTGAATGACTGTAATGGAGTACCTGGGCTGTACGTTTTTGTCTCTTTTGACAGAATGACAAACATTCCTTTTTAGAGAAATGTTGTGTACCAGAGGCCCCTCAGGAGATGCTGGAGCATTCCTGCAGAAGGCAGTGCCGGCTGAGCCCGAGTGCTCTCATCAGCTCTGCCGCCGAGCCTGGTTCCGGGGGCTGAGCTCTCACTGCAGCCCGGCCTTTCCTGCGCCGTGCAGGAATCAGCGCAGTAATGACTGCAGTCTCTGCACCACAAATGGCTTTAGGAGCTTAAACTTTGCAGAATGGGACTAACAATGAGTGACAAGGTGCTGCAAGAATTTCAGAGTTGATTCTGACAATCAGCATTGACAAGACAAGCTGCCGCTTTAAAATAATAAATAGTAAACTTGCAAGCATGGGCAGAATATATGTGGCCCAAATGTTATTTCAGGGTGACTGGATTAAATTGTTTTCTCAATTTTAGAGTTTATGGCTTTATATATAGCACATTTATGTATAAAATGAAAAATACCGTATTTGTCCTTTATTGCCTACATTTATTTTGTTAAACTTAGAAGAATTGGTTCATTGCTTTCTCTGGAGATTCACATGCTGAATTACTGAAAAGATGAATGATGGGTAGGTAGGTGTCCATGGAGGAAAGACAAAACCGTTCAAGAACTCTTAACTCATCTTGTTTTGTCAGAAAAGAAACATTTGTTTCAGAAAATAAGAAATTAAAACTGTATTTTTTTGTTAGATATTTAAATCCTTACTTTTTCAAGTTCAAGTGAGGCAAGATTATTCACTCATATAATTAAAAAAGAATATGGATTTGGACATAATGTGTGCTTGGAGCTGGCAGGCAGTGCCTATGATTAGAAATTTGCTGTGGGCCACATCTAAAATGAAGGCAAGTAATCTTGAGTGTTTGGGTTGGTTGCCTTTTTTTTCCTTTGCCTACTTCTTAGAAGTACCTCATAGTGACATTGATTTGATACTTTAAACTCCCAAAGCCTTTTGGATTGTGGATAGAATGTAAGAGATTTTCCTTGGTGTCAGTCAGTAACTTTTGCTTTTCTTCAGGTTAGAAAAGGTGATTGACAGGAATAGCAGCACTGTTCAATACTACAGTTCAGTTTGAACAGAAAATTAGATTGACTGGCATTGGATATTTTCTTTTCCTTTTAAACAGTTGAAAACAATGACAGTGAGCAGAATGCAAAGAGTTCTTGATTGACCTGCTGAAGGAGTGTTTTTTTTTTAGAGCCTTAGATGAAAAAATATGTTGTAAGCTGAGAATGTGAACAGAATCTACTAAATGAAATCATTTGTTCCCTCTTTTCTTGCATGTGCATGTATAATATCTCCTGGCGAGTTGAAGGAAATGGCTGAAAGTCAAACATAGCACTGAAGTATTTGTGTTGTGCTTTTTGCCTTCTCTGTTATGTTCACCTGGTGGCAGGCTCGTGCTCCTTTTGTCCCCATTTACATATGGTGCACCCTGGTTTAGTCTGCAGCTGACTGGCAGTGCTGTGCTTCAGTAAGGAGGGCAGGACTGCTCTAAAGAGAATTTTAGGAAAAGCTTCTTTGTGGAGCCTTTATAAGCAGATGCTCTTAAGATTCTCTGATTATACCTGCACTTACCTGCAGCCATGACAAGGTTTGGAACCTCAGGTTGAAAAACAGGAAGTGTATTGGAGTGACAGTTGGCAATAAGGATTTACTTGACCTCCAAAAAGTCCAGGAGACAATTTAAACTACAGATGGTGTCTGCTGATTTCTGTTTTAGGCATCTATCTCTGTGTCTTAAATTTAGGTGACTGCATAAAAGAAAATTTATTTCTTTCTCTTTTTAAAAAAGAAATTAAAATTTGGTGTGTGGATGAAATATGTAGCAATATTTGCAGCCAGGGGTACTGTCCACAGCTCTGAGATAACTTCAGTACATCTCTTCTCTGTCCTTTTGGTGGGTCAGACAATAGAGATCAGTCTTCCACTGGGACTCCAGTGTTCAATATCTGTATTGCACTTGATTTATTACATTACTAAACACACCAGAGGGAATTTTTGAGATCACAAGGCACCACTGGTGGTGAGCAAAGACCCTGAAATTTGTTTCTTTGATATTCCAAAAGAGCATTTCAGAGTGGTTTGTAAGTTACTTGTGGGAACAGTACTTCATCTAGAAATTTTTCTGGCAGATTTTGAGTTTCTCACTAAGTTATTCGTTGGGTGATGAAATGCTCAGCTTTAATTTAGAAGGAGTTTATTAAATTATTCTCTATCCTGTTGAGTTGAGAGCTGGAGCTCGTTGAAGGGTTCATTGTTGGGTAACTGATGACGTTATTGGGAATGTGATAATGTTCACACCACGTTGTGTTCAGCTCCTCTTTGCAGAGGGGCTCTTGGCACTGGTCTGAAATGCATCTCAGTTTCACATGTAGGAGGTGCTGCCTTTTTGTAGCAACTGTCTAAGTAGTTATTATTTTTATTTTTCTTGCTGGATATCTGCCCATGTAGCTGGAGTTCTACAGTCAGAAGAGGGAAGGTTCATTCATGTTCCTGCATATTATATTAAGGCATGGCAAAGTGAAACTATCTCAACAGACAAGTTTGAAAATGCTGAGCTGATCCTGTCTTGCATACAGGTTCAAACTGCTCTTGTAGAACAAAAAGTAAAATACAGGTCTCCACTGAGCTGTGGAATGACAGGGAGTTGATTGTGTCATCTCTTTTTAGGGTTTTGGGGTATTTTTTAATAATGTTAACCTCCCTGTTTTTCCTGCAAGTGCTTGAAACCACCTGTTTTCTTCTGCTTGGCTAGATACTTCTGTTCAACACATATTTTTCCTTTTATTACAACAGCCACAGGGCTTCACAAAAATGATAGGTTAAAGACATAGTCCTGATTCTAAGTGCTTGCCAGCCAGCAAATCTAGTCAGGTATGAAAGGAAATATGTGAAACACCTGCTAAAAGACAACAGGAGCAGAGGCATTGTGCATGGGCAGATGCATGCAGTGCTTCCTGCCCCCTGTGAAAAGCTTCCTAAAATGCACAAACCAGCCCTTGATTTAGCACAGTAGGCAAAAATCAGGTGGGCAGTCAGTCTGCCTTATTTGTTATGTAGCAGGTGACTGTGTCCATCTGAAAGAGTTGCAAATGTACCCATTAAAAGTTGAATAATGCCTAGGGAGCAGAGCAAAGAATTATCTATTCAAAATGCTTGAATTGATAAAAATTATGTCCAATTCTCTATTGTATAAACCATATCTCCATGTCCTTGGGAAGTCTGAGACAAAAGAACACTAACACAGGATAAGCTGCATGCTGCAGGCTGTAGAAGCAAAGAGCCACCTTAGATCCAGTGAAAGTTTTATCTGATTAATGAGTCAGACTCCAGTATTTGTCCTGAAATAATTAGTGTGAGACTACATTCATCTATCTGCACCTGTAAACTGAACGTTGCAATTAGGAGGAGTGTGCACTTTGTGCATTATGTTTATACAAAATTATGTTCTGGGGACATCACTGCTGTCTTTTGGTCCAGACTTCATAAATTCCTGCATGTCTGAACTGGAGCTGTACATCTTTCCTTTGGAACTTCAAAACCCTATAGTATTCTGTTACTGCTTTTACAGGCCTGTTTTCTTTAGTGAGCAAAACAGAAGAGGAAGTTTTTGCTCTATATTTTTTTGTCCTTGAAGTTCACCTTCTGTCTCATGTTATATTTATTGTCCACTGTTCAAACACAGCTCCCAAGTCAGAGTTGCTAATTTTCTCATGGGCTTTAAAGTGGTGTTTATCATATTAATCACTAAGGTATGTAAGTGCTTCAAAAACCTTAATGAACTTTCATAAAACCTCTTTGAGATGAATGGTATTAGCATTATCTGTCTTTTGAGTTGGGAATGAAAGTAGAGAGAGATTAATGCCAGAACTCAGTCTATGGGTCATCTATTCCAGACATTTGTCACCTTTCTTCTGTCTGCCTCAAATATTTAGTGTTACATAGCAATTTGTACACTTAGAACTCATCTCCCATCATCTTTGATGTGCCTGTGAGTACCAGAAAATGTGCACAGAATTTGAGTATTGAACTATTTCCATGAGGGTAGAAAGCCTTCAGATGAACTGTGCAGTGTTTGAACAGATGGAACTGATCACTGCCACCAACACTGTGGGCAAACCGTCAGAAAAGGTAAAATATCTTTGTTCCTCACAGTACTCATCTCTTCCCTGAAATCTCCATCTTTTTGATTCTAGACTTGCCAGCTTCTACAAATAGAATTTAAAAAGGACCATGTATGTAATCATTAAGCATGTCTTATGTACTAACAAATCTGTAATAAGGGAAAGAACAGTAGGAATGGAAAGGAGTTCACATGGGATTGTAGGGGGAAATAATATCATTATAAACACATTAGGAATTTCCAAAGCAGTCAAAAGACATGTGGTTAAGAATTACTTGGCTGGTATACCATATGCAGATTTCCAAAGCTGATGATAAAATTTTTTGCTATGTGCTTTAAATCTAGCTGTAATGTCAAAAGAATCATTGCTCCTATAGAGTAATGTCTGATTAAAAGCAAAGGAAAGCCTATGGACATTTGAGGAATATTTCAGGTGGACTCTTGTAAAAATCATTAAAGGCATCTTTATTCTACATTTTCAAGGAACAAATAGCAAGGTTGTAAAGTTCAAAAATATAAAATAACACTCAGTAACAGTGAAACTAGACCTTGCTTCTATGAGTCGCTATGCAAAAAATGGCAGATAAATTTCAGTGTTGCTGATTCTGAAATGATACCTATATGTAGCTTCAGAAATGCTGCAGTTTTCACTACATTATTCAGAGATCTTGGGCAATTTTGGATTATTCTACAAAAGTGCCCACCTTGTTAAAAAATGACTGAAAAAGGAAGACACGTTTTTAGAAGGTGGTCTCCCTCTTTAATTTGGCAAGGATATTTCAGACCTGGAAAAGAGATGGAAAAGAATAAGGAAATGACAGGAAGATTGGAATGGATTCCTTGTGTGAAAAAGTTAAATAGACTAGAACCTGGAAAAGAAGCAACTGAACCAAGCACACAATAAAGGTCTCCAAATGAATGCAAATAAGGACTGATTATTCATCACCTCTTGTAACAGAGGAGCCAATGGGCAGCCATTGAAACTCTTATAAAGCAAATATGAACCAAAATGCTGCGTTTTACATGCCATGCATAATTCAAGTGTGTAACTTGGGATTTTATATGTATCAAAAGTATAAAAAGAGCATTTAGTAATTAGAGAAAATCATGGACTCGTCAAGGGCTATTAAACACCATGATGCAGATGCAAACTCTGTCTCAGGAGGTTGGGACATTATACTTGCAGAAGTATTATCTATATTTGCTTGTTTTATGCTTTTCCCAAACTTATAAAATGTTTTCCATGATGAGACAGAATAACAGATTACACTTCTCATCTGACCTAATAAATCTGTTCTTTTTTTCCTAACAACCTCCTGACAGAAACCCAAAGCAGGACTGTCCTGTGCATTCAATAAGGCAAGAAAAATTTGAAGACTGTAATGTGCAGTTACACATTTGCACAACAAGCCAATTTTTGTCATCCTTTCAAGAAAATACTGAGAAATTACAGCAGTGGGTTTCACAGGTAGTTTCTAACAGTGAGGGACAGATCTTTTGCCAGGACTTTTGCTTTCTACTCTGGTCCTCAAAGTCTCTCTGACACCCTTTTTCTATCTTCTTTTCCCAAAGCTGATTTCATCTATCAGTTTATAGCTCCTCAGTTTTATTCCCTTAGACATCTTTTTTCTTGATTCTGACGTTTAAGTTAAAACCTTCAGTTTCTTTTCTGTTTCACATCTTACCCCAATAGCTCTCTGCTATTCTCTGCATCCTTGTTCTTCCCACTTTCCAAAGCCAACCATTAGGGGTCCACATTTGATTTATATTTATTCCCTACACTCCTTTATTTTTACAGATTCCAATCTGAATGTCTGAAAATTCTACTAAGAGAGGTAATTTTTCTGATAAATTCTCTGAGGGGCAAACTCCTGTAAATGAATGTTACTGCAAACAGCTCAAGTTAGGAAATATAAACAACTGAAAACAAAGCAATTAAAAGCATGTCAGTTTTTACTTTTATGATTATGAATGTAGGTGCTGTTGTGTATTTATGTGTGACAGATGTTGTGGCCAGAATGCTGGTAACGTACAGCTGTTCCCCAGCTCATGGAGCATGCAAAAGTCTGGAATTATTTCTGGTGTGCTTGTTACAGCTGTGTGGGGGATTGAGCTAGCTTTGTCTCTTGACACTTGCTCTCACCTGGTGAGGAAATATTCAGGAATCATCTTTTTCTTTGACTATGATTCTGCCTTCTTCAAGTAAGGCTAGAGCTATATTTGTTTGGAGAGTGGCTCAAAGAAATGTAAAGAACTAAAAGAGCAAGAGAATAGGCTCTTCAGTTTTCTTCCCTGCATCTTGTCCCCTCTGCTATCCAGAGCTAAAACCAGGGAGAGTGATAAGGACTGCTCTCTGATGCCATCAGACCATCTTACATCAAAGAAAACCAACGAAACAAAGCAAGATTAAACACCATCCACAGAGATGTCATGCTGCCCATGCTGTGTTGGCTGAGCTTTTTCAATCCATGCAAGTGCTTTTCAGAACCATCTGTGCAGGGAAGTGTTGTCAGGTTTTTCCCCACCCACACCATTCTTTGTGCACCTTAGGCCTGTACAATTACTGGCTGTGTGACACCCCGAGCTCTCAGGGCGCTTCCTCTTCCATCTTCCAGTATGGAATTGGTTTTTGCTGTGCACGGTGCATTTCAGGAAAGCTGCCAGGAGTAAAGACATTTGGCTCTCCCGCTGCCGTGTTCTTGCTGTAGATGAATGTATTACCATGCACCCACCATAATCTGCTTCAAAATATTTCATTTGCAATGAAAGAAAAAAACCAACGAAACAGTTTTGTACTGTTATAGGTGTCTGGAGTCAAGTTGTTTTTCAGTCTTAGACTGAATGTACTTTAGCTCTTGCCACTCCTCAGGGAGAGCTCAAAGGGTAGTGCCCCTTCAGCCAGTTGTGTTCCCTGGATTCTAGTGGCCTCTACACAGGGAAGTGGTGGCTATGCAGGGTGAGAAAAGAAGTGTTCCTTTTTTCTTCATACTCATTTTAGGGCATATATATCTGTAAATTAAATTTATGAAATAATTTATAGCCAGGAAAAGTGAATCCAAACTTTCTTTTTGGAAAAGGCAGGGAGGAGGGGCGGAGCAGATATGGGAGCAAAAAGAAATTCATAGAATTATTCTCTTTTTAGAAGGCTTTTGGTTAAAATTGTCTTGATTTTCTTGAATCTATGTCACTGAATAAGAAAACAGATGTGATGCAGAACAATCAGGACCAATCTGTGATCTACCCAGACATTTATCCTACTGTTGAACCTCATCAGTTAGGAGATGAAATTAAGATGAACCCTATCAGCTGAGATATCAAGGAATGAGAAAGAAAAGGGTTTAAAGTGTTCCTGTCACTTTCAGGAGGATATCAGTTTGGAACCTGACAATCAAAGACTCAAACTGTTTAAAGTTCCCACTTTAGTCAGGAGGAAAATTTGTGACTGGATAACCCATGCCAATAGTTTCTTAAGCAATGATTGGTTAACTCATCAATTATCGCTATTTGGATATTTCTGGGTGGGTTAAAGGTGGCTGTCTAAAACACTGTTTAGAAAAATCAATATTCTTATCATGCTTGTTGGTTCTGTTCAAAATTCAGTACAAAGCTGTCAGACAGTCGTGTCTACTGGATAAGGGAAAAAACTGGTGAGAAAGGTGAGGATTCAGTGTTTTTGTAATCCTGTGGTGGGTTGGCCCTAGGTAGCAATGAAACATCCACCCAGTGTCTTGCTCACTAAACTTCCTGCTCAGCATGTTTGAGCCACAGTTCTTCCCAGGGAAACAAAACAGTAAGAGAGTAAGTCAAACACTTATGTTAACAATTTTCTCTGCCTATACTACTCTGTGCATAGAAACAGTTGGCAGTTTCTGTTCCAAAAGCTTAAATTTAGCCTAAGACACTGGAGGGATTTTGAGAAATTGTTGTCAGCTAGCCTGAACATTACAAATTGTTTGCCAGACACCCAAGATTAGTTGCTTTGATACTACCCCTTGCTAAATTGAGGGATGGATTTCACTGTATTCTACTGGTGATAAAATTGGGAAGCTCTGTAGAAGGTACTGAAAGTAATGAAAGGCTGAAAGCAGGGCTGGACCGTCCAAATGACTGGATTAATCTCCTGGGTAATGGCAGAGCTGACAGCCTGAGTGGATACAAGCAGCAGGGAAATCCAGGTGGAAAAAACGGGTTAACCTGCTATCATTAGCTTTCCATTAGTGTGGCATGGTTTGATTTATTACATCACCTAAAGAGCAGAGCTACTCAGAAGTGGATAACTCTAAAGTTTAATGGCCAGATTAACTAATGCTGATGCACAGAGGTTTAAATTAAACCTCTCTAAGCTATCTTGGGCCACTGCAGGATTCTACAGGAAGGATGCCTTTCAGACCCAGCCTCTTCTGAGGCTGTGTCCAGGCACCTTTGAATTTCACTTTCCAAATGCTGTAAAGGAGGTGTGTTAACATGCCTTCGATAAGGTTGCACATAATTTTTTTTTAAGTGTTTATTTTTCTTTTGATTTACACAAGCTTCCTCAACAGAATATCTAGTTTCATGGAGATACTGAATATTGTGCCTTTGTTTTCCTTTGCTGTAGGATTTCGCACACACTCTTCCAATAGTTGGGATTTTGTGGCTAATTTATTTCTATTTGATTGTACAGACTTTTGATTCTGAATCATCTCTAATTTTAGATATGCCAAAGTCACCTGAAGTTTGCAGCTGCAAATTAATCTCCATCTCCATCTTGCTTTACAAACAGGGGAAATTGGTTTATTTGCATTTTCAGATTAAAGGCAACACTTTTGCATACACTGTTTTCTTGTTCTCTTTGCAGATATGTGAGTACAACTCTGTTGCTTTTCTTCACTTTTTTATTTCCAGTATGAAATGTCAGAAGTCCCCAGAAGCTACAGCACTCCCTTGGGTGCACAGTTATCTGAGCTAATACACAGATGATTTAGATAGTAATGAAATAACGATGTATAATGAGCACATTTAGCATTTCATGCATGTGAAGGATCCCAGTAGCTCAGAGGCAGAATTGATCTTGATTTTCTTCTTTTACACTCTAGGAATAACCAAGCTATAACAATGTTATCTGACGACCTACGTAATTGTAAAAATTTACTTGCATCGTGTTTCTCCCATGACACATTCTCTTTTTTTTTCTGTCAAATGCATTGTTCATTATTAATAGGGAACATCACAAAAGAAAATGACAAATTTCTGTCTTTTTTCATTAAGAAACACTTTATTATATCTAATGTATTTGCCTTCCTTTCTGCTGAAAAACTAGTATCCTGCGTAGAGAGAATTGTTGTCAACTTTCTCTGCACTAAACTTCAGATTTTTCCATCCTTAGTAATTTTCAAGCTATCATTCAAACTGGGTACTTTAATATTTGAAGTATACCAAGTGTAATTTAGATAGTTGTTATGCTTTTGACTATTGAAATGTATGAGGCTGGTCATTTAATACTCCTTGGTTTGTAAAAAACTTTGTGCTATAAGTGAAAAATAATTAGTTGTAGCACAGGTTTGAAAGGCCAGATACAGTAAGTTGTATGGATCACTAAATGTACAAAAGAAAGGACTTATTCTTTGTTCTTCTTCCATCCAAATACCCTTTTAATCCACTGAATATTTAATGTACAAAAAGTATGCACGGTTAGGCCAGAATTTTGTCTCCCTCTCTCTCTGTGTAGATAAGCAATCATTCCTAAACTAACAATTTAAGACTCTGCCATCCAACTATGTCTCATATATCCCTTACAAATCTAACAAACGTAAAATCTGACAAAAGATTGTGCAGTGATTGTGTTTTCTATTTTGTTAAAGAATGACCTCTATGCTTATGAAAAGAGCTAAAATATCTATGAATGAACAGGGCGAAAAGGAATTGTGGAAAGAGGAAATTAAAGCTGCTCCTGAAGATTTTCTGATTTGATCCAGACACTGACTAAACGTAGCAATAGCTCTGACCGGTGTAGAGCCCCCCAAGTCCTCAATGAGAGCATCCCCAGCAGTGGGTGTGGCTTACTCTGGTCCTTAAATCTGCAAGCATTTCCAGGTAACTGGTTTGATTACTCAGGAACCCCGAGTATTCAGTAATATTTGCCATTCTGGAGCTGTCACGGCAAGATTGCTGGCCTGCAGCAGATAACTCAGAGACATTTTCTGGGGCAGTACTTTCAGTAAATAAGCTGTAAAGAAGCAAGGGAACCTCCTATCTGCCTGCCCTGAGTTTGATTTAATTTTTAGTAACTCTTCAGCTCTGAAAGTTTAGAGTACTGTCAGGCCTTTTTTTCATCAACACACAAATCAGTAAACTGCTCATACCTGTCAGAAATCACGTGGAGTCAGTTAATTAGCTCTGAGCTGATGTGGAGGAAGTGCAGATCAGAGTCTGGCAAAACAGCTGGGGGTACCTTAACTAGCAATAAATAGGACTCTGTTCCTTGCCTTCTACTCTGCTCTTACACGCTCTCTCTTCCCAGTCTGTCCTTATGATGGTGATGTACATGTCAAAGAATAACTGTAAAGAAATATTTTACATTTATAAATGCAGGGATATTAAAGAGCTGGTAGGGGCCGTAGTGCTGCAGTAGATGAAGGTGAAGTTCTAATGGAATATGCAATTAATATATGCAGCATCATTCTTTCATGTGAAAGCATCTGATTAGAAAAAAATGATTTATCCAGCATGGGGATTTGGAAGCAGTCCTGTTTATTGTCGTACTGCTGCTGATCATGGGCAAACTTCAAAAGGTAAAAGGTATGATTGTGTTTGTGATATGAAAAATAGGTCAGTGATAGTGGTGATACTTTAGCACCACTTATTCTTTGAGGTTACTGTGTTAGCAAGTTTAAGATACCTTGTCTCAATTACCTTTGACCCATTGCACATCCTCACCATCAGCTGAATACAGTAGAATTTTAAGGTGACATGGCCCACTCTGTTACAGCTAAATCAAAACCAAAGAAATCAAAACCAACAAAACCTGCCTTCTTGGTTGCCATCTAAAACAAATGAACCCCAAAAGTTTAATTTACAGTCATTTTTGTTCACTAATTCCCCAGAGGTTCTAACTTCAGTATCTCCTTTGCAATGTAGGTCATCAAGGAATATCTTGAGATCATCTTTTCCTCATGCTACAATAACTTAATAGTGATTTGAATTCTACTGAAGTATTTCAGATTGAAACAGTGCCTTGCAAGTGGAAGAAGCTGTATCTCATGGCTCTTTTGCTAAAAGCTTGAGATATACAAGTGCCAACCACAGGAAGTACTTGGGCAGATCAGACAGTGCTGCACAATATTTTAGCAAAACTACCAGAATTTTCACAGGAGAAAACAACATTGCTCCCACACTCACAGAATTCATGACGTGAGTAACCTTAGCACGGAAATGGCATGAGAAGTCTTTAGTTTTTTGTTTTGTTACGAGTTTTTTAGTATAGTATTTTGTGCATATTAAGTCATTTGCTCTTTAGCAACTGACCTAGCATAGATTTTTTTCCATTCCTTCTCTAGGTCTATTAAAAGGAATCCTCTCTTTGTTTAGTAATTGGCCATGAGTTATTTTGCAAAGTAGCTGGATGATTAGAAGTGCTTCTTCCAGCAGCTACCAAAAAAATCTTTGTTATGAAATGCTTCTAGTATTGGTGATGGCCTCTTTGCTTGAAAAGTTTTATGCAGATAATTTTATGTTTCTGAATATTCACAAATATGGTATTTATGCTCTTCAGGACTGGATACTTTGCCCTGTAGTAGATAATGGATTTATTCCTTTTAGCTTGTCATACAGAATAAAAGAAATTCCAGGAGGAGCTTGAATTCTTTCTCTTGTTCTGTGCCACTGGATTCGATGCATTTTATTTTAATAAAAAGCAGGAAACACTTATATAAAATAATGAAGGCATAGACTAAATTATAAAGTAGTGATTTTAATAATCTCTTGTTTGTTTTCCTGCAGTTTTATCTGCAACCCTTGGGATATTGACTATGTAAATACAGGATTAATGGTGTTTTATGGCTTGTGTGTTTCTGCTCTGGCTGGGATTCTGCAGTTGTTCAGCAAGGCTCTAAGGCACTGGGTATTCCACTTCTGTGAAAGCCCGTGGGAACTGAGACCTTCCTCTTCCTCCTGGAAATGAGGTGTTAGAAGGAACTTTATCTTTTGTATGTGCATATTCTTTTGCCAGAGAAATTTATTATCATGTTACACCATAACACCTCTGTGCTACACAGCAGTAGAAAAGCAAAAGATCACTGATCCAGGCTTCATGATCTTTTGCTCATAGGAAGGAAGAAGCAAAAAGGCTTAAATCGAAGTGCCAATGCTCAAGCCCTCTCAGACAATTTAACTTCTTAAACATACAGCTGAGTGCCAAGTGTTTAATATTTCCCATAGGAATAGCAATTTCCTCATAAAATCAGGTTTCCCATTAGCAGATGCAACAAACTTGCTAACAGCATCCTTGGGAAAATGAGTAGATCACTCTTGTAAAAACTTTCTTTTCCCTGATAATCTTTGTTCTAGACACAAACACAAAATTGGCACAGGCTGCCACGTGCTATTTTTGTTTCCTTACTATTAAAGTTCACCTAGAACAGTGGCAATGGGATCAACAACTGGATCACATTCTGTATAAATAGCAGCCTGGGACAAATTGTCTTTTTCAGTGTATAGCACTTGCAATCATGTTTCTGCTAGTTACGATTTCAAACAATGCAAAATTTGACAAGAATGCTGAAAGGTCACAATAATTTCCCTGTTAAGTCAAACCTAGATCTCAAAATGACCAGAGATGGAACTGATGAGGAATGGATTCACTTTCATTAGCAATAAAAAGTGCCCAGGTGCCAGCAAGAAAAAGGTTTGTGTTTGGTTTATAGTTTCTTCTTCAGTTTTTCTGCCCTTGCCATCAACGAAGGAGGCTGATAGGGTTCCGATTATTGGGCACTAAAGCATAGGTTTGTATGTAGCCATATATATGCATATTTGAAAAATGCAATATTAAAAATTGCAAATTTTTTTTTAATACCTTTGGTTTAAGACTTCCCCACCTCCTAGTATTCAGTATTCCCAGACAGGAACATGGAAAGTAAATATCTTCTTAAAATAGGTTCAAGTCCATTGTTTGTGAACTCAAACCAGCATACATTTCCCATGTATTCAGCAGGCCTTTTGAAATCGGTCAGTTTACATCCTGTTTGGGAACTAGATAGTTTTCCTTCCTGTTTACTGTCATCTTCACTCTATTTTTCCAATAGCAGCATTGCTAGTTTCCACTAGTTAACTATTTGACCTAGGAATATTTTACTTACAGTGGAAAAGGAGGGTGGGGGAATAGAGAGGAAAGCACTGCTATTCATGTGCAAAACTGTTTGGCAGGTATCTTTTAGGCCTAATTTCAGTACCAACCCTAAACCTGAAGTGTTACTAGGGATTTTACAGGTGTTAATTGACTACAAGAAAAGCTGTCAATTTATCCAGTTAGTTACCGTTAGCCATAAGGAGAAACTGGAACTAAATTGCCCCTTTACGATGCAGAAAAATAAAACCACCTAGCTAGCCTTTGCCAGGAGGCAAATCAGAACTGGTGCCAGCTGCAGAGCTGGAGTTCCCCTTGCAGAGGAGGTGTGGTCCCCAGCTAAAGTTATTGGTGCAGGTCTTCCGTGAGGAAAGCAGGGTGAGTTTGTCCGGCTGCGTTTAAGGCTCGTCTGCCTGCTGAGGAGCAGCACAGCACATCCTCGCAGCTCTTACCTACAGAGTGATGTGGTGCTCTGGTAGAGGGCTTTGTCTTTATTCACAACACATTCAGTGTGTCTCGGCTGGAGAGGAAACAGCACTGCCAGCCCGTGCTCTGCCATCGGCTGCAGAATAAACTGAACTCTAACTCACCGTTTAAGAGAAAAAAGGAAAGGTAAAGGGAGAGAGAGGAAGGGATTTGTTCTCTGCCTTAATCATACATTAGCTCTCTGCAAAGGCACAAAGCAGAAGGAGCAGCATCAGCAACCTTGCAAGCAGTGACTGTTTCCAATTAATATGGTCTGAGCTACTTTGAGAAGCCAATTTATTACTTACACATACCTCACTTGAACTCTGCTGAAAACTGGATGTGCCAAGCACACCTTTGCTTCTGATTTATACATAAAGACTTGCATCTTTCACAGAACAAACCTTATCAGGAGAGACTCAACCAAGGCAGGTAAGAGATTTCTACATAAGTGTCACCTTCTACCTTGCTAACATATGTTAACAAATGCTGCTTGTGTCTACAGTGCCTGGCTGCCTTGAGCACTTAGAACTACTGTGTTTGTCCTTATGTCATGCTATCTTTAGGGAAGTTAAATCCCAAGAACATCTGCAGTATACTTTAAAGATGTATTTACAATTTTTCTTAAGCATTAAAAATCATAGTCAGTTGTAAACCTTAAAAGTTAAGTTTTGAGTGAAGTAATATGTTCATAGAATGTGTTTTGAGATATAGGTCTTTGTTTCTATATGATGTTTAATAATCAATTTTTAGCATTAAAAATTAATTTTACTGTTATGTTCTGATGCATAGGATTAGTGCACCAATTAGTCTAATAACACATATTCCCAGGCAGCCCTAAATGATTTAGCTGAATAGTTTTAAGAGTTCAGTCATGCTTATCCAATTGGCAGAAATAGAGTTATGAGCTTTTGCACATGGCATAAGTGAATTTTTTTTTTTGTTGTGGTCAAGTGAGTTGTTTTGTCAACATGCAGTTCAGTAAAAGCATTGTAACAGGATGCTAATATTACAAATATAGTCTGTGCCCAACTTTGTGAATCAAAAGACGACTTGGTTATAGTTTAGTATTGTGTAAATAACAACATTGCTGATTATTTGACCTGCTGGTACCTGGCAAGTCAGATAATAACAGCGCACGGTTTTAGGCAGAGAGTTACGATCAGTCTTCTCTGGAATCTTGACACTGACTGGTACTTGTAGTCAGAGACTAACAGAAAAATATATTGGCAAAGGTTTCACCTTTATGAAGTTTATAAGATGGTAATTTTTTTGGCTCTGTGTCTAATTCTGTGTAATAGATCATTTTTGGAACTCAGTGCTTAACATAAAGAATAGTCTAAATGAATCACTTATATAGGATGAGAGAGTAAGAAAACTGGAGGAGGATGGGTAAAAAAAACTGCTCTAATGACACAACATTACATTTAAACATAACTTTTTCTAGTAAATACATAAATAAGCCTTTTCTCAAATACTTTGCAAATACTTGCTACTGACGTGTAACCTTATTTTCCATTTCACCTGTTACCAGTCCTTTACCCTAGATTTATTCTTTCTAGTTATTTCATATATACAAGATTTTCAGTGCTAACAGAATAAGGACTTTTGATGACATTTACTGTAGTTTTTAATTTAATTTTATCATATTACTTCTAATCAACGTGGAAATCACATCAGCTCTTACAGTGCATGTGGTCTTGGCTTTTATCCAGTAGTGACTTACTGAAAAATTTTGAAGAACTAAAAATGAACAAATCTCCTTTTTTGTCTGCATTTTTGCAACTTTTTTTCATTTGGATTATTTTGGTACTGAGAAGATGTGGCTGCTCCATGTGGAAAATAAGCTTTTGCATGAACTACTGTGAGTTCCAGACCTGTAGGAAGCCAAGGACCTCCTTTAGAACTTTTTCACATGACTTTTCACATGGCAAATGTGGCGTTGTTTTGTAGGGAGGAACATGTGGCTCTGCATTTCTGGGAGAAATGTTAAATCTGATTAATTCAAAATAAATGAAATATTGGCTACATTTTCCTACTAAGTTATTGCCTAAATACTACAGGCTCTACAAGTAGAATTTCTTGATTCTACTTGTCCCAAAACAGGGGGAAAAAAAGAGAATAGTCAAAGGATAAAAAGTTTGAGTATGTCTGATAGTTGTTTCTCATAATTTTAGATCTCTGGGCGGGAGATAACTTTGGGGTACAGCCAGCAAAATCTTCAGTCAGATCCCTAGAGTGAAACACATCAGTGTGGCTCCAGTGACATTGAAGGAGAAACTTCTGCTAAGGATCTGGCTTTTGGAGGGTCACGACTGTCCATCCTGGGATGCTAATCGTGTCTGCATGTTTGCCACAGGGCTGCTGCTGCTGTCTGGATTGCACCCCAGGGCTGCAGGAGCTGTGCTCAGGAAGGAGACTTGAGGCTGGGGATAACAGGGAGTAAATGAGGACCCTGGGGTGGCACCCAGAAGTGCATTCACACAGAACATCGTAACACTTTGAGTCCTGTTCTGGGCAATTTTATTTCCTTAGGACATTGATAGAGAGGGAGTGAGGAAGCTTGAAAGGTACCTTAACACAGCTCCAACAATCTCAGGACTGACCTCATATGGCCCCAGAAGGTGATCCCAGAATGAATGGAATGATACGGGAAGGCTGTGCCTCATGTCTTTACAGTAAAATCATGTCCAAGAAGTGAATCAGACCAGTCTGTTGGAAATGGCAGCTTGCTGTGGAACTGTGCCTGCAGGAGAAACTTCTGGTTCATGGTTATTCCTGGAGCTTGTCTGCTGCGTGTCCTGATGGGCAGAGCTAGGCCAGCACAAATCCTAATAATGTCTTGGCACAGACACATTTGTACAGTGAGGAAAAGTCTTACCGACTCTAAAGGCCTTTTCTCTCTCTAGCTAGAAAGCACTAGAACAGTGACAGCTTATGCCACGTTACTGTTTGGCCCAAAACTTTACGGAACCATACAGAGAACTGTGGTTTGTACTGAATCTGATCAAATTTCCCTTTTTGTCACCCCGCTCTGTGGTCTCTTAGCACAGTGCAGAGCAGTGTGTGTATCCAAGTGGCTTTTGTACCTTGAATGTGGAAATGAGCTACTCAGAACACTTTTGTCAGCCCTGCACCAGCCAAGAAGCCTTTTTGCTTAATAGAGAATGAGGATTCTTTTGTTCTCCCTTGTCTTGTCCACTCATGGCAGGAATAATGCCTGATGTTGTAGCCTCTGAGGAAATGCACATTCCTCATGTTCACCACCTCCGTCCCACCTGCATGAGTTATACTACTATTTGTCACTGGCGTTTTTCAAAGTGATGAGGTGCTATTTTAGTGAACTGACACTTATTAATTCCTGTCACTGTAAGTTTTATACCGGACAGCTTGATAATACTTTTTTTTGTATACAGCCCAAGTCTGGAGGTTTTTCTCCTGCATTTATATAGAAAATTTGTTTACTTGCACACCCAAATGGGCAATTTATGTATACTTAAAGAGTTAAGAAACCCTTGATATTTCTGATACAGGCTTCTCACTGGGATAGTAAGTATCTTAATTTCCTGATCTTCTGCTTCTATGATACACAAACCACTCTCATCTGTCTTTGTGGCCCTGTTTGTGGCATTGCAGGCACTGTGCCTGGTATTGTGTGATGTTTGGAGAGTTGCAGCTCATTCTTTGGGTGTACAGTACCATGTGTTTGCCTGTTCTGTTGCTTCAAAGTTAAACAAAGGATAATAATAAAAGCTCCATACCATGTTCTGCACTCCTTTAGTTCAAATCTGATGCCTTTCAGGAATATTTAAACAGTGAGGTCAATTGGAAAGCATGTCTATTCCAAACCCTATTTTATTTTCACCTAAAGGATTTCTAACTTAAGTAGCATTAATCTCCTATTTCATCATGAATTATATTCCTTCTTGATGAAAAATACTTTTTAATTAACTGATGTATATTTCACAGAATGGATTAGTTCAGCACCTTCAAAGCATAATTAATACAAATATCTAGGAAAGGGCAAACTCTGCCTCAGTCACCAATGCTGATAATTGTTTTTGTAAAGACAATGGGTTTTCTTGAAAAACAGTGTGTATGGCTTGCCTGAAGCATCAAATTCAGGAAAGTCTAAACTCACAGGTTACATCTAAATTTTTCTCTAATGCATTGTATTTCATTTACTGTTTTCTTGTTTCCAGTATTTTGATGTTTTGGAATGCAGTGATTCAGTTGAGGCATGAAGGATGGTATTTATGTTCCTTACATTGGCTATTACTGCACGCTGGCCCTGCAGTTCCTCCTCTTCAGTCAATGGAGAGAATGCCTAAAAGCTCTGCAAGTCTAAGATACATGGGATAAGGAGACTTGGAAATGGACTCTGCAGTGGCTGGAGTTAACTACAGAGGGCCTAACTTGTAAGCTTAGATTAGACAGCTGGGTTTAAGCAGTCAAAGTAGTAGTGCTACATGTAAGTACAAAGTGCTCGAGTCAGAATTAATAATGCTGTGGTTGATGGAGATTCATAATTTCAACACATCTAGGTCCTCCTTCAGTGTACATCTGCTCTGGAAACCAGAAGCAGGCTGAGTTAGAGCCAGGTTAAGCTGCAGTTTTGGCTGCAGGCTGCTCGTGGTGGCATTAGGGACGGTAAAAGAGATAAGATGATGCTCCTTGACCTCAGGAAATTGCCTTGAGAAGAGCCTGTCTGACCATGTCTGAGCATCCCCCCACAGTGAGAAGTATGCACTCAAGTGGATGGAAAAAGTTGAAAAGCTCAGTGATGCATGTGTATTCCAAGTATTCAATAAAAGCCCAGTTCTCTCTCTCTGACTTTACAGTAAGACAAGTGCTTATTGGCACCTCGACAGTGCACAAACACGTGTAGGTTTCTTCAAGGTAATTTTTAGTCTTAGTCTCATTTTCATTGTGATATGTTTTAAGCAGATGTAAAAGTACAGAGTTCCTCTTGCAAACTGCAAATGTTAAAGGTCAGTGTAGAAAGTCAAGTAATTTTCAACAGCTGGTGATCTTATAGGAATTGCTGATGACATTTTACAGTTGTGGAGTAGTAAGGGATTCAATAATTCCTTTTCATTGTTCTTCTGAAAGGGAAGTCTTTCATATTGCAGGGTAGTCCCAAAGTATTATCAGAATATAATTCTAGAGGAAAAAAAGAAAGGTGGGAGGATCATAATAAATGTAGGAATTTTAAAGTAAACGAGAAGAATTTGATTTTTAAAAAAAAATTTGAGAAAGTCTAGGGAGTGTGAATTTGGATTAATTAAGATGGGAAGTCAAGGAAACAAAGCCTAAGCGAAATATTTACTTATAAACTATTTTAAGTAGAAATAGTTTTTAGTTTCAAATAAGACTGCGTACACCTGTAGTTTGGGAAAGGTAAATAGAAAAGGTGATAAAGGTGATGTTTTTTCTTTGGTAGAGGAAATGTGTCTGGCATTTGCAATTAAGATGCTCATCTTTGGATTTCTAGAGAATGTTGAAGTGCTCTTAAAAGCCAAAGTAGTGGCTGTATTTATGTATAATGGTTTTGTCTCATTCAGGCCCATGAAATTGTAAACTTGGGATACAGTAACATCTGCTCTCGAGTCATTATCGTATAACTCCACAGACTCTCTGTTATGCCATTCACATAAACCCTGCTAGGGAGTGATGCATGGCTCTGCTTTGGGAATAGCTCTGAGGGAACAGACACAATGGGCAGACAGTCCCAGTCCCTGTGTCCTGCTGGAATGGCTGCTGCCAGCTGTGGCAGCGTGTGGAAGAACAGAGAAGGGCACACAAACAGTACTGTTGCGTATGAGGTCTGTCTGCAACTTGGAAGAGTTCAAATTTAAATGTTCAAGTGTCTGATGATAAGAAAATGTGTTTTTCTTAAATCCTAAATCTTCTAAATACAGGCATTCCTATTTGTTCAGTTTTAATTGCAGTCTGCAGTAGAAACTAAGTGCATATGTTTCATGGCTTAGCTAAATATTTGGGATGATGCTTTGACTTCAGATAGAATAATCTGTCAGAAAAGCCATATAAACATCTACCATTTACAGTAATAATTCACTATGCATTTAGTAGCCTCAGATATACTCAGAAACGACTACATCAAACTGTTTTTCCTTGCTTGGTTCCTCTGCTAGAGTGTGTTGGGGGGATGCACTGACTGTCTCAGTGCCATTCCTCGCTGTGTATACCTGATTGCAGACACTGTAACGTACCTGCACACCAACACTTGAAGAAGAAGGTGGCAGCCTTCTTGCATGGCTGCTGGGGGTGTTTGTATGCTTTTAGAAGTGACTAGAAAGCATGAGTACATTAAAAATTGTACCTACAGTATCCACAGGTAATATGATGGAAAGGATGAAGTACTTTTAAGACTTAAATGTTTCTGAGTTACTGGGAAAAGGAAGTTGTGAGACAGAACGGGTGCTGGTAGAAGTACTTTTGTATGGGATTTTGTGGAAGCATGCCAGACATTGAATTCTGAATGCTGTAGCTGGGCCTGTCTCGTTCTAGGTGTCTGTTGGATCTGTGGAGGGCATTTCATTAGAAGAGCTGCCCACATTTTGTCTCTGCATGTTTGCTTTGTGTTTTTCACTGGGAAAAATTAATGTGCACATATGTAGGTGAACAGTACAGAAGTCTCTGGCTTCTCATGAAAGGAATTAAGGATATACGGGGTCCTGACAGACTTGCATCATAAGTACCTTTTGTCTATGACATCCACTCTCAGTGTGTCCATTGGTCATACAAAGTCTAAGTGACTTTGATCTAAAATGCAATTCCAGCTTTTCTAAGGGGACAGTGAGAAGAATGGCACCAAGACTGACACATGCAAACCGAAAGTTTTCATTTACCAATCGATTTATCACAACTGTCATTTTCTTCAAAATTAAAGTGATCTCTGAAAAACAAGCAGCTTCTGATGATGAGCAATACCTCACTTTCCTAGATTGTGTCATTTAGAATAAAAGTCAGTTCAAATGTCTGCCCTGAGTTACGATTTGTTTAAGAGAATGCTACTCCTAGCTTCTGTGATTTAATGTGGTTAGCCTTTCAGAAAATGAAAGCTATATTTTAATAGCTCAAAAACATGATATGTGATGTGTGGGACATATACAGTGCAATTATGAAACTAATGAGGGGTGGCTTACCAATGTGATTGGTGAAGATCTGCTCCAGTAGCTCCTGTTAATGAACTGTCTATCTGTGCCAGTGCTAAGCTTGGAAGGGTTTATATACTGGATGGTTGGTTAGATTGGAATGAGAATCTTGTCATGATCCCATAAATGAACTGGATTTTATGGCAGTTATACTTGCCTTCAAACCTAACTTGACTGGAAATCTATCTACTAATTCTTCCTTGAACATCAAAACCCATCTCGCCTTAACTTGTGGTAGCTCTCAGTATGAACACCAGCAAGGCCTCAGCTGTGTCAGAGAAAGCAGCAGCAGGGCTGGGTCCCTGCTGCAGGCTGTGGCTGCCACAGTGGCACTGCCACAGTGAGTGGCACTGCTGCTGTGCCTGCAGGTGACAGGAACACACGCGGGGCAGGCCAGGCATCCAGCTGTGCTGTGCCTGTGCAGGAGAGTTTCCAGGGAGCACGGGGGCTGTGGTGAAGCATTACCAAATCACTTGGCTTTGACTGTAATTTCTTTCTTACCCCAGCAGTTGGTCATTCTGCTTTCTCCTCTCACACTGATGCTGCCCTATTGATCTCCCTAGCTCCGGGTTAGCTGTTAGATATGCAGCCTATTTTCCACTACTGCAGTTGTAGGCCCTTGATTGTTATTTACAGTGTCAAACATCACCAATGGGTTATCCAGGTCCAGTGTGTGCCATGGCAAACAGAATGCAAATTTTATGGTAAAAATAACATAGCAGAATGCAAAATGTGTGACAAATTTAGAAACATTAAAATGGATTTTATATGGAAATTAATATGAAATAAAACTGTAATCTGTAAGTAGTTTTTAAACCATGGTCCTCAATCCACATTCACTGTGGTATCTTAAAATATTTTAGGAATGAAGGTGCTGGAAATTTCTGTACTGATGGTCCTGAAGGGAAGATATTCACCTAAAGGTTCTTTCATCTGTGGGGCACAGCTGGGTCTTTCACCACATCAAATGATGTGTGGGAAGTAACATAAACAGGTGGGATAAACACATGGCTTGATAGTTTCTTAAACATCAACAATAAGTGACTACAAAACTGAAATCATCAACTTTAGCTTAGATGCTTTTCTTCAGTACTGTGAATGTTTAAATGCAATAATTACTGTTTTATTAAATGAAGGTCTTAACAGAATTTATTTCTCTTGTGAAGTTTCAGTTTTGTGATAAAGATTAATGCATTTAACTTAAAGGGTAAATAAATGAAAGAATTTGGCATTCTAATCTGAGGATGTATTATTTGTAGGGAAAATTAAAAGGCAATTGGATTGCAAAAAGCATTCTAGTTACTAATGCAACTGTATGCAATATTCTTCTTTCCCTACTGAAAGAGATGTATGTTACTCATTAAGGAAGAACCTTTCTTATCACTAAGGAGAATAGTGCCCACTGAATGTTAAAGACTGGTTAATTTGCTTACCTTAGTTGGATTTTATCTGGGGTAATTTTTATTTTTGCATTTGCCATCCATTAAAAATTCTTGGTTTCTTTGGTTGTCCTGAGAACCAGTTTGAAAAATGTGGCTAGAGCTAAGACACGGAAAGTAATCAAATACTGACAACAAAAACCCCACTGTAGCTGAAAATTAATGGAGAGATACCATTTATTAGTGCTCTTTCTACGGGGGAAAAAGGATAAGGTAGTTGAATGGTTATTTCACATTCTGGATGCTCCACTCCAGGCCGGAATGGAGAAGTGCTGGCGCAGGATTGCACCGGTGCCTGCAGCGCCAGTCGTGCTGTGGATGCTGCAGCGTGCTCCATCTCCCTCCTCACGGGCCCAGCCCGCGCTCTCTGACCCGGGCACCGCTCCCGTACCCGTCAGCTCTGCAGGGCCCTTCGGTTCTGCCGTGCTCTCATGCTGGCTGAGCATTAGCTATTCACGAAAATCATTCGCTTACTCTCCTCTGCTACAGCTGGGCACAGCAGAGAGACAAAAAGACTAAAGTTAAGGAGAAAAGACTAAGGGCAAATCAGGCTCAAACTTAAAAGGTATAAAGAAAAAAATTATTATTAATAGAATTTTAAAAGGGTAATGAGAACTAAAATAAGCTTTTAGAACACTTTTTTCTTCCCAGCCCCTCCCTCTTTTCCACTGACGGTGCAAGGAGACAAAATAAGGGGTTTTTAGTCAGTTTGTCACTTTAAATTTTTCTCGTTCCTTCAGGGAAGGAAGGGTCTTTTTTTCTGTTGTACTGTGAGGTCCCCCCTCCATGGGAGACAGTTCTTTGTGAACTTCTCTAATTTGGTTTTCTCTCGAGCAGCAGCCCCACCCAATCTGCTACAAACTGAGTCCTTCTCATGGGCAAAACCGGCTTCCTGAAGCTGCTGCCCTGAGTCACTCGTGCAGGTTTTTCACAGCTCCCTTTGGCTCCTGCGAGTGCACCTCTGCATCCCTCGCGGACCCAGTGAGCTGCGGGAGGACAGCTTACTTAATTGTGGTCTTTTATCACAGTTTGCAGAAGAAAATTTTATCTCTGGCACTTGGAGCACTTCTCCCTCTTTCTTTGCTGACCTCAGTGCCACCACGTTGTTTCTCCTCACATGTCCTCAGTTTTTCTCTGACTCGGAAGAACATTGTTGTTCATAGGTACTGTTGTTCTCACGTTCTGTCAGTTTAAAAGTCCTTACGGGGTTTGGCAGCGCAGAAGGTTGGGCTGGCCTGGGCTCCGTGCCGAGCAGTCTCTCACCGTGTTTCTGCCCCTGGCCAGTAGCGCCTCTTTGCCAGCCCTGAGAGAAAACTGCCCTCTCAGCTTCCAATTTTCTTCTTAAATAGGTTATCACAGAGGCCTTACCAACTTCCTTCATTGGCTCAGCAGCATGTATATTCTCAGAGCCATTCAGGGACTGGCTTTGCCAGCACAGAGGAGGCTTCTAGCAGCTCCTCAAAGATCGTTTCTGTGGCTGGCTTCTTCCCACCAAACACCAAGCCATGCAAAACCAACGCAGGTTCTCTCACTGATGTCTCATTCCTATGCAGGCTGCAAGAGCAAAGCTCATGTATCACATTACAGGCTTCTAATCCTTTGCATTTCAGTCTCTTAGTAAGAAAGGGAATGTGTGGGTTTGTTTTAAATAGAAATGAACTTCAAGGATACAGAACTTTCTTAAGAAGAAAAGATTATTGAAAATACTTTTGAGTGCATTTTTGTCATTTGGTCTTACTTCACACAAAAGTGAAAGGTTTTGAGGAATTTTTCTACATGAAAAATAATTTATTGATAGGTTATGCTCCTTCCCTATGCTGCTTTACTATTGCCCTCTTCAGAGGCTGGTTGTCCCCTACCTGGTTTTGTCATCTTGCTTCTAAACCTGAGGCTTTGGCTTTCCACTGATGTTCTGCATTACAAAACAAGCAGCTGTGCTCAGGGACTCTCCTCTGTCAGGTGTCACTGACTCCATTCTCTGTGCGCCCCTTCCACACATCTTTTGGAGGTTGCTGTCCCCCCTGCCCTTCCTGCAGGACTCCCTGTCCGATTGAGGAGGTTGTTTTACTGAGACAGGTGAGGGACTGAGTTTTCAAAAGCCATGGCCTGAGAGAGGCTAAGCCAACCAGCAGGTTTTTCATACATTATATTTGCTTTTATTTCAAGGAAAAAAAACCCCAAACCATCCAAAACTGATTATATTTTCCCTCAAAGGTAGCAGTCATTAAGTGAGGTGAATGACTCATACCATTAAATGTTATTTGAGAGTGTCCTCTCCTCTGGACTGTGCTGCACAAGGGCTGGAGAGCAGCACTGCTGGTGATGCCTCTTAAAGCATTTCTGATTTAAACCAGGCTTTGTCAGCTCCTTGGCTTTGCACGTTGTTTTACCAGCAGCTCTTGCAGTCAGCAAAAGCAGCATGTGAAACTGAGGGGATTTACACAAAGATACTCATCCAGAGGCTCGTAGTGGAAGCAATATGCTGAAGAATTGCATCTGGGCAAATATGATCGTGTTCTGCCATGTTTCATAGAGAGACTGGTATAATCATTTTACTAAGAGTTCTACTTTGCTTTCTGCGGGGGGAACAGGGGAGCTGATGAAGCTTAATTGCTCTACAGTAGGAAATATGCACATGTATGAATGGCCAGATGCAGTTCACTGTAAGTAGTTTACTTGTCTAACTTAATATTTACATTTTTTTTTAGGTTTCTTTACCTTGTGTCTTTGCTTCATTCTCTGGATGAGATAATACTGTTCTCCCTCTGAGTGCATGAGCTAACCTCTTGTCCTTGTAACAAAGTGATAAAAAGATTTATCTTTTTAAAAAATGAGTATGAACAAATGTAGCTCATCATTTTAATCATAGTTCAGGTCATCAGATCTGCCATATTTTGGCACAGTCATATGCCACTTAAACCTAAGTGCATCCTCTGTGAATTAATAAGTGTACTTGCTAATTTGTGTGAAGGCAAAAATCTGTTGAATGTTTTAATCCAATCACATGAATTTGTATCTTGAAATATTGCTAGGGGTTTGACAATGACTGATTTGATTGCCCTGGTTTCAGCAGTCACAGGGAACATTAAACATTTTTGGGAGTTTGGCTGGCACAGGTTTGGTTCTAGAATGACAGGTGAGCAAAAGACTACCCAATATCATCTCCTCTTTTTGCTTTGCTGCACTGTTGAAGTAGCACCAAAAGCTTTTCAGACTCTATTCAGAATTTAGCTTACTGTGGCCTTCAGGAGTTCCCTGAGAAATTCCAGCTCTAACGGCCTTTCATTGCAGAGAATTCTGCACCAGGTATGCCATGAGTGGGCACGAGCAGTCTTTTCATTACCGTGGTGGTTTGCCTTGCCTGTTTAGACTGGTTGTAGCTGTAGAATGTCCCTGGCTTTGGAATTGATGGCTTACTGAAGACAAAAGCTGTGGAACATAGATGACTGTTTTGTTGAAATTCAATTCAAACTGTTAATGATACATGGAGTCCAATTCAACATAATGTTTAAGACTAATTTCACATGTGCTTAAGCCTTGGCATAAAATCAGGCACATGCTTAAATGCTTTCCTTAATTAAAGCTTTATATTAGGACTTGCAAAATACTTTTACTACTTTTCTTTGGCTTGATGAGCTTTTTTTTCCCCCAGTTTGGCACACAGTAAGGTTAAAATACTGCAAATGAAGTAAAATAGTTGGAAATGGGGACACCAGGCTGGCAAGCACACGTTCATTAAAAACAGATTAGCTATAAACAGACTCTGATAATCCTGCAATCAAGACTTGATACACAAACGCATGGAAATGCTAAACATGTGCTGTAAATAAATAGATGATTAATTTCCTTTATTCTAATACGGGTACCTTAGTAAGAAATTAGAGTTCCCCTAAAAGATCATTTTCTTATTATCTTATGATTGTACCTCCTTTGCAGCTGCAGAGTGTGGAGTATATAAAGAGATAATTAATAGTCTGGAGATAGGGTTGGTCCCCTGAGAAAGGGAACTTCACACCACAGTCTCAGGTCTGTTAGGAAATGCTGCAGCAATTGACAGCTATTGAAGCTGATGAAGAGAACATTCCTTTAGTCCCCTTTATTCCTGAAATCTTTCTGGAGGAATAATGGCAACACATGAGATGAGGAGAAATCTATATACAGCAAGGATTGATATACCTCATACCACAATGGGATTTTTTTTGGCTTCCTTCTTAATAAATTTGATTAAGTTTCTCTAGAAGTATCTGGGGTGGAATAAAAATGGGGAGGAGTGTTTTGTATGAGAAATTTGAAAAGATTCATTACTGGGGATTATTAATGAAACAGATCCTGAGTGTGAGGCTGTGTGGCTGGTGTGCTTAATATGCACAAATTAAATATTTTCCTGGAAATATACTAATAAAAACCAATGAATTAAACATCAGGACCAAGAAATGTTTGCTTATTAATACAAAGTAACAGTGTTTAGAGAATTCCAATTTACTGAACACAGATGTTGCCTGTAAAATAATTAGAAAAAAAATTAGCATCAGAGTTTTAAATGTATTAAATATCAAAGTTTCATAAAGATTTAAAACCCCAGTAAAATTTAGGTAAAAGGATTAGCAAAGGGAAATTCTAGACAGTTTTATGGTATTTTATGCAGCTAAACTCTGGAAAATGAAACTTTTTTTTTTAATATCAATGTTCTGAAACTATCAAGGAAAAAAAGCATTGCCCTTTAGCTGTTATATATTTATATGCTCAATTTTTAATTTTTTAAAAAGGCCTCATGAGTAATATTGTCAGTGGGATCTCTGGAAAGTCATACAGCTACAGGCAAAATTCCTGGAGATCAGTAGCAAATTTGAAGAGTAGAATGCACGGGAAGAGGGAGATTGTTGGGAATGCCCCATCACACACACTCGATGCCTTCCCACTGGCAGCTGTACCGACCATGCTCTTGCCATCAGACCTTGTCAGGGCAACTTCAACAGCCACTGCTATGGAAGATGTTATTGGTAAACCTGTGTTAGGAAATACGTTTTTATTTGTGTTGGAAGTAAGCCTGGTGCCCTGAGTCTTATCTGAATTGCTTGTGTATTGCACTTCACAGGGTAGAATCAGCTGGATGCTGATGCAGAGCCGGGGTTTCTTTTCAGTTGTTGGGTGTTGCCTGTGTTACCCTCGAGTTTCTGCAGTCGGTGGCTGGGGAGCTCACTGGTGAGAACAGCTGGTACTGTCACGTCAAATGTGAGAAAGGATGGGAGCACATCACACCTCTCTGCTTGCTCCTGTTTCTTTCTAGAGGATCTTTCATGGCTGCATCCTCATTATCTCTGAGGAGATAATGCATTATATCTTATAAATGCTTTGTACTTAATCTTCCTTTCCCTGTGACGCTGTTCCTGCCTGTGTCACGGCCAGCACAGGTGGCTCTGGCGTGGAAGGCACGCGGGGCAGTAGAGCAGCTCCTGGGCTGTCCGTGCCAGTGCTGCCTCCCTGGCAGTCCTGACACCACGTTTTTATTGCCCTTAGCACAGGCACTGGCTGGTGCAGGGTGCTCCTACACTGCTGGCATCTTTCTGTTTGCCACATGGACACCGACCTTAAGAGTAAATTCTGATTGACTCCTTGCTTTTGACCCCTCAGGGAAGTGAGGTGAGGAGTCTTTTCAGCTGACATGTCTCACCTGTCTTTGTCTGTGTTTAGGAACATTCAAAATAGCAATATCTGTATGTTCTTGAAAATATGAGCAGTTAGAGGAGGGACCTTGTTTTATAATTTTTTATTAGGGATATATTATGTTGTTTTTTCCCTTAGTTCTTTCATAGACTTAGAAGTCAAAAATGTGGGTCTGGCCAAGGCTTGATTGTCCCTGAAGGCAAAAGCTGGGGAAGTGTCATAATAATCACTGGATAATATAATCACTATCTCGAGATTGCTGGCATAGTGTTGTTACAGAAATGAATATTAGTAAAATTGGAAGCAGGCAGGAGGCATTGCAAGGAAGAACAGAAATGTAATTCTTGACAGAATGGCATAGAAATAAAACCAGAAATTAAACAGTGATTTGGAAGAGGACTCCGAGGACAAAGAAGTATCAGAATATTAAGTCTAGCATGAGAAGAGTAGCAGGAAGTTACAATGTGGAGAAGAGAGGTGTGAGGAACAAAATTATGTGCTACAGAAGGACGAAGAACTCAGAGTATATTAAAAATGCTGCTACAAAGCATCCTCTGAGCAGTGTTACATCTACATTTATAAAATTTTAATTTTTCTTTTTTTAGTCTTAAAAGCACTGTAACTTTTGGAGTTAATATAGCACATAAGTATCGAAGTTCATGATCTAAAAATCCATAACGTTTCTAACTTTTCAGCCCTTAGAAGCTTTAATCAGCATTTACCAGTAAGTAAAGCTAATTTTGTCCCCTTAATAGAATGGATGATATAATAAAGTTCCTTGGGGAGGTAGTTACTAAAATTTGAAGCTGTTGCAGCAAAACTCAAATAGAAAGAATTAATTTAGATTCAGTCAGGACAGTCCCTTAGTATGAACTGTGTATCTTGGCAAGGTTTTGTGGATGGGAATAGGTAGCCAGAAAATGGCCCTAAAACAGCACTGCCAGCTCTGAGAAGTCCCCAGATAGGGGTTTAGGAAAATAAGAATGTGTTGCTGGCAGGAATGCTCATCAAAATGGAATTAAGGTGCATTGTTATAAGAACAGAAAATGAGCTCGTGAAAGAAGCACCCCTGGAGTTTCACCCCAGTGCTGTGCTGTTTACAGGCACAGGGAAGCCACAAATGAAGTTCCAGAAGTTGTCCAGGTGCCAACTCTATTATTTTCTAACTATGTTTGACATAGCAGCCTTTTGATTAAGTCTCCCATATCAGTTCCCAAATACTTGCTTTAAATCTTTGTTTCCATCCCTGTTTGCCAGACCCATCTCCTCATTGTTCACTTTGGAAACATCAGCTTTTTCAGCCAGTAATTATGAAGTCAGGAAAAGTATTTGGAATCCACTTTTCTAAAAAGTCAGAATACTCCAGCTTCACACTATTAAAGAATAAATTGTTTAAATTGTAAATTTATGTAAATAACATTTTTAGTACATGTCATTAGCAGAATTGCACCAGAAGATTGACATTACTTATGACCACTCGTTATGTTATTAAGATTGTTTATGCACTTAAAGGTGAAAAAAAATTTTTTCCTTCTTTTTGTCATAATTAATAACATTTATGCTATAAGCAGGAATTTTTATACTGGAAGAAAATAGAACTTTGAAAATATGTTCAGAAGACTGACTTAGGATATTCCCCATGTTCGTTAGCATTCTTGATTTAACTGTCTTAGGAGAGCTAAATATATGGTCTGCATAAATAAATACGTGTTATAGAGTTGATACACTGTGACTTTGTACTTGTTTCTCTCACTGAGCTTAAAGTAACACCCTAAAGTCATCCGAAGAAATTCCAATTTACATACCCCAGCTAAGTAGCCCAATTTTCTTGAAAGATTCCTAAAAGGATTCTGTTCACTCTCTTTTCTGACTTGGATTCTTTGCGTTGTTGTGAAAGGAAATGAGTGGCCTGAAAAAGAGGGTTTTGATCTGCAGTTGTACATTGTCTGCATTAAGCTTAATACCCTAAATGCCCACCAGCTTTTGAACTGGTGAAGTTACTGTAAGGTTTAGTGGCACACAATTCTTGTTTTCTCTGCTATACAGGAGGATGGCAGTGCAAAACAGAAACATTAGTCTTTTAATTTGTTTTGCTGCAAGTTTGACCCCATTGCAGAGGGTGAAGCAGCTGGGACTGCTTTATTTTAGTCTCCCCCTTTCTCTAGAGCATCTCCAGCCTCTGGGTTCTGACAATGCTGACAGGGTACAAAGCTAATTTTCTCACCATTACAATGCAGTTATTTTGCTACGTTTCTGTTTCCAAAGTGTGTAAGGGGTTGCACATGTCGGTCTGAAGTTGTCTGTGGGTTTGTGTGAGTGCCTGTGTATGTATGGTCCATTTATTCCTTCCCTTCCATAACCAGGACTGAGAGCAAAAAGGGAGAAATTTTTTCTGGTTTTAAAGGCTGACAAAGATCATTCAGGGTTATATTTCAAGCTAGCAAAATTTAGATTTCTCTTGCTCTGATTCCCGCACTGATCCCTGAAGTTATAATTACTGAGTTTCTAGCAGAGGAGTTGTACTTTCATTTCCCAGCCTGCCAGAGGCTTGCCCTGTAACTTTGGCTGAAACAGGTACATGAGATAAATGCAGTTCCATGCTGTCAGTGTTTTTTTTTTTTTTCTTTTTCATGTCCCAGTTGATGAACACACATAATTTCTATTGTGGTTTTGCCTTTTCACAGTGTTCCAGAAATGGTAATTTTTGCAATATTCATTACTACTTTGAACTCGTTTGTGAAAGTTATTTTGTCAGCCCTAATAATATCAGAAAGACTAATAAGCTGTGTTTTCTAGGTGTTTGTGCAAAATAAATGGGAGATCTGAGTAAAAAGCAAGAGGAGGTGAGGAAACTTCAAAGGACAGAAGTGAAGTGATCATTATCACACTGCCTTTGAAACCGTGGAGTTTAAAGTTGAAGCCAGATTCAAACAACCTAAAATACTCTTAGGGCAATAGAAGTTATTGTGCTTCACAAAATCGTTGTGCTCTCTGATGTATCTTCTTTGAGTCACCTTAAAGGTTAGCAGAGACTTGTTGTGTCCATCCTTCTTTTAGAAGAAGATGCAGGTCTGCCGAAAATATTAATTACCCTTTGTGAAAGATGCAGAGCTAGTGAAAATATTAATTAACCTTTGAAAAAAAATGGTTTTGTGCCATCTTGCTAACATCTTTTTTCTTTGAGTGCTGTGCTTCTTTTCTAGGTTTTTATGATGTTTGATCAGGTGCTTGCCACAACTTTTGTACAGTGGTGAATGTCAGTCAGTAGCCTGTGTAGTCTTGGCAGGCTTTTCATTTCCATGGAATAAAATTAGGCTGGAGAATGACTGGTGACTGTGAAGTTTACTGGGCTTTCTTTTCTATTTATAAACTGTCATAACCTACTTTTAAAATAAATAAATGAAAGAAACAAAGCAACTACGGTAACCTGCACAGGTTATTAAGTAGGCCCACTGATATTTAAGGGTCTGTATTTCAATTTTCTCTTACATTTTCAAGGGACAAAGGAAAAATCTCCAAAATGCAAACAATTTAGTGACCCTGTCTGATTCTACTAGAGTGTCTCTGTTATCTGTCATGCAAAGAGCCACCAAATCATCACCCAAAAGGTTTTGAATTGAATGGCACCACTGTCAGATGTCAATTATATTATCTTTTATTGACATTAAGGTGTAATTGCTCTTTGGTTAATGCTTTCAGAATAACAGCAGTGCATTCCCTAATGGGGAGTCTGTATCCCAATCCCTTTCCTCTTTGCCATCTCTGGAGATGTGGTTGGTCAGCAATCTGTCTCTGTGAAGAAAGCTGAGCAGCTTCAGCTCACTCAGTAGAGCAGAGTAGAATCAAGTCTTCCTATTTAGAGCAACTTTCAGGATTAGGACTTGGAGGGAGTTATTAAGTAATGATATAATGGAAATGTGAATGACAGGTTACACTGTGCCAGTGCACGGGACAGCACATGGAGAAGAAGGTTGAGTATAATTTTTCTAAGTGTGCTGACAGCTGTGGAGCTAAAGGGCATTGTTTCATAATAATAAGAGAAATGCCATTTTAAGGATTTTTGGGGATTGGGGGTTTTTTTTCCATTAGATAAAGACAGGTGTTTCTTAAAGGAAGAATTGAACCAGTTGCCAGCTGGGATTTACAAAGTACTTAAAAAAAGAAATTGTACTCTCATCAGACACTTTCCAGGTATTGAGCTATAAAGAAGTGTTAAAAAAAACGATGACACTTAAAAATTGCTGTTTCAGCTCTAGTGAGACCTTATATTTTAGCTGATAAGTGCCAGAAATAATGTTTTGCATAAATATTCCACAATATTTAGCATATTTCGTGTCTATAATTAGAGCTTTGATTTACTCACAGACAGAATTAATTAGGGAGTAACAGCTGTACTGTAATTCTTCTATTATAACACAATCTCATTTCTTCTTTCTCTTGTTAAAATCGAAAGTATACAAATATTTCTTTAACCTTCCTTAATACGTTGCAAAAATAGTCTGTTTAGAACACAAACATCCTGGTACTAAATACAAGAACATGCCTTCTGCTGTCCAAACTTAATTTTATACTTAATTTACACTCTATAGTGTCTTTTCCAAGACTGCTGAAACTCTTCAGGGAAGAAAGATAAGGAAAGAAGGTGCCTGAGCAGTTTGAAGTACAATTTTTGAATGAAACACAGGAAATCCTGTGGTTATGCCCTGCCACTTTCCTGCATCAGGCTTGGGATAAGGAGAGAGGAAGGAGCCTTGCTCTAAGGTCTTTCTTTCAAGGGTATTCATGCAGTATGCAGTAGGTTTTGTATATCACTCACCAATAAATGTTCCATTTAAAAATGGGAGTTGGTCAGTGTAAAAGCTGAGGTAGAAGAGCTAAATATGAGAACAAGAGCTACTGAAAGTCATCTGATCCGTTCCTCAGAACGTCCCCTTGGGCCAGCTCACCAGCTTCTGCTTGGGAGCTGCTGGAATTCCTCTGTGCTCCCTGTACAGCAGAAGGAGTGAGAATCCTAACTGCAGAAAGACAGGAGAAGTTTGTGTCCTGCCCTGAAATGGCACCAGTCAAAGGCAGGATGCAGCAGCAGTTCCCAGTGCCTTTGGAGGATCTTCTCAAGGCTTTTTTTTCCAGTGACAGATCTCTCCTCACACAGCTGGGTTCACGCAAGTGCTGGTTAGCCTGGGAGCAAGGCTGAAGAGAGGAGAGCTCATTTGTGGACAAGGGTGAGAATTGAGGTGCACTGCAGCAGAGATGTGGGTTTGAACCATCCGTTAGCTCCAGAGATGCATTTTCTCAAGCTATTATGTCCTATGGCCCAGCTGAGCAGCTTGTCTGCTAGCCTGTCCAGTGAATGAACTCTGGGATCGAACGGCAACCTGACAGGAAATGTGAGCGGCCCCTTCCCTGCTCATTTGTGTGAGGAGCCAGGAACATCGATTTTGTGTTGATACCAGCTGTAATAATCCTGGTAATGCTGAAAAAAAAGCAGTTCCCTTTCATTTTGGGTTACTTTCTCCTTGAGAATCTTCCTTTCCAAGTCATGAACTGGACAGGTCAGAAAGCAATCCAAGGCTTAATAATTCTTCTGGAGCAATGAACCTTTCACTGATTCCTATGATGCCAGTGGATGCACTGGCATCCAGTGTTGAAAAAATATGTAGTTACTGGTCATTTAATCTGAACTTGGTTATCTTAGGCACATAAGTGTTGATTGTCATTTTATTAACTTTTGGGGTTTTTTCTGCACTTCTCCTGAACCTAACTTTCTTGTACTTGGAAGTTAAGTTTTTTTCAATTCTCTTTGTTAGATACTTCTGTTAGAAAAAAACCAAAAAAAAAAAATAAAATATATATACTTTGTAGTTCAACTCTTTACTCTGAGCACAAATAAACTTAGCCTGGAGTCTTTTCACCAAGGCCTTTAAATGATTCTTCAAAGTTTTGTAGGGTTTTTCCTTTCCCTATGGAATGAAATGGACAACTAGGTCCAAGCAAGGAAAAATAAATTATGTAATTTTATTTAGGAAGTCAGATTCACATTCAGCTGACCATCAATTCATCTTTAGAGATGAACAATGTGGTCCATATTAATGGGGTGATAAAATTATATATTCGTAGGTACATGATCCATGTCCATGTCAAAAGCAGCTTGCTCAGCAGATGCCCTATTGTCAAAAGCTGTGAGGATGCACAGCAAATGAGCACAGAGATCTCTTCTCACCTGACATAATGGATCACCTTGTGAGCTATGGTTTTCTAGACAGTCTTTGTACATTTTACCATTTTACCATTTACATGGTATTTGCAAGGCATGTATTGGTACAGGCTTCAGAAAAAACTGCCCTAAATGTCCAAGCTAACTTCCAGTTTCTTTTCCTACATTTTGTCATAAGCTATAGACCCAGGAATATCAGGTCAGCTGTTTCCCAAAAGTGTAATCACCCTTCAGATATTTACCATTGCTGGTTTCCCTGGGGGGAGTGTTTGCTGAGGCAGTGCCCCGTGCTGACAAGCTGGAGGCAAATGGCCGCTGGGCATTTCCTTCCTTTCAGCCCAGTCCCTTTTGCTCAGCTGGAGGAAGGTAATGAGCCAACTGTCTGAGCTGTGCTCATCACTGAGGCCCTGGCCCACATGGGATGAGCAGCTCCAGGTTGCCCTTTTCCAGGTGCTGCAGCAGCCTCAGAGTCCCTCTGCTCCAGGAAACCCCAGTGAGCAGCGCCATGCAAGCAGAGGGCTGGAAATGCTACAGATCAGCCTTTCAGATCTAAAAGAACCCCACGCATGCCCACGAGAAGTGTTTCTCTTTGATTAAATGTCCTTTGGCTGTTATGTCTGCAGGCTGCATCCTCGTCTGCTGGTGGTGGCTCCCATGTCCCCCAGTGGAACTGACTCAGAGTATTGTATCAGAAGATTGCTTTGATGAGGCACAAGTTTGCCAGTTTGAATTTAATAGAAAAATTGCGAGAAGGTGTTTGAGTTATGATTGTGCTGGGCGTTTAACAATGCACGAGTGCAGTTTCCATTCTTCACATTTAATTCAGGTTTTGAGAACAGAGAATAGAATGAGAAATATGAGCATGATTTACTGGTTTCTTCAGAGCAGTGATGAAAATTCCAGTGTTGTACTGGTGATAAATTTGCAGAAGAGATGCAGTTGTAAATACTAAAGAACACCTCTGAAGGTGACACAGATTCCAGTTGTAGTTCTAAAATGTGATGATCTTAAGAAAACTGTTTATGTTTGGATGTAAGAACAGATATAAAATTATACTCCTAAAACATAATTAGCAATATCTCCATATGGGATCACAACTTTTCATTTAAGTTTGAGTGTACTTCTGAAGGAATATGACAGACTGACAGGAGCGTTATCACCACAGCTTCCTGGCACTGTCGTAGAAGTTTGTTTTGGGGTTAGTGAAGAAGTCTAAAAGTCAGTCATTGGACACTCTCAACATTTCTGTTCTGGAAATAGGGAGCAACCAAAAATAAAAAGCCAAAATTACTAGTTCATTTGAGAGTCCTGGTGGCAAGTTGAGCTTATGTGACAGTTTCTGAAGAGTCTTCTGACACATTTATTTTTGTAGACATTTGCATCAACAAAGAAATGCAGTTGAGTGGGGTGTTTTAACTGTATTTATCAATGCTGAATTTCAGGTGTGAAAGTTGCAGACAGTCTGGTAGGCCTGGCTCATACAAATGTGCTGTGCCACTCGGAACGCCCTGTGAAGGTGTGAGGCTGGGTCCAGTTTGTGCTCCAAGCACTGGATTTCCTGTGCAGGCTTCCTGGCAGGGCACAGTGAAGTCTTACACGGATAAATCAGAATCAGACAGCTGTTTCAATTAGATAATAAATTTTCCTTACCCTAGGGACAGGCATCTGTTGTTATGTGACCAGCTGTTTAGAAATTTGATATATTTTTTTTTAATAATATATCTTCAAAGGGAATTTTCCTGAGGGTCATCAAATATATAAGGTAGCAAGTTCTGATCCCTGCAGAATCCAGTGGCTTGAAAGAAGTCAAGAAAGTCCAAGTTCTTTGTGGAATACCCATTCTTGGTACTGCTTTCTATTTTTGGATTATTTGCATGTCTCAACACTGAAAGACCAGTATCTGTATTTATTACCCTCCAGATTTCAGACCATTTGAGAGGCAGAGAACTCCTTTTGTTCCCTGTTGCTTTTCTGTGCCAAAGGAGCTCAGTTAAACCATAAAAAAATCGAACTTCAGTGATTAATTAAGGAAAGCTTGCTATGCGATGGAGTTTATTTTAATAAGTTATACAGCAGACAGAACGTTGCTAGGAGTATAATACAGTATAATCTTTGCTTGTAAGGAAGATGAGGCTGAATAGTTTTTCAGGAATTAAGCCATTAACATAGCAACTAAAATGGATCAGAAAATTAAGCCTGGTTTTGGGGCTTACCAAAAACCTGTGCTTCTGCACCTGGAAAACTTATCCCAGAACTTGTAAGCCAAGTCTCTGATTTTAAAGCTTTTGCTGTCCATCATGAGATTGAAAAGGGAGGGACATGAATTTTACATATCCTTTTTCATAATTTTGTGTGTGTGTGTGCCTGCACACATAGAATTATACAGCAAATTCTGCAACTTCCTTGCACTTAAAGCAGTAGGATGAGAGGTACCTTTGTTCAGGATTGTGGACTTTTCAGTGCTAATCCATCAAGTTACAAGACTAGCACCAAATAATAATGTGAAAAGGAAAAGGCACTGTACCCAGTTCCTAGGCTTACACTCATGTTTTCGTGCCATGCAGCTTCCTGAAGTCTTTAGTTATTCAGACAAAATTCACACATGAATATTAATGAGAACATGATATCCTCGCCGTTGAAAGTGTTCAGACCACAAAATTATTTAAAACTGAATAGTTAATAGCTAATCATTTGTCATCTCTCTGTGATGATTCAAACTGGGACTACATGGCAAATAAATTATTCAGTGGCTAGTATGGTGTCACATAAAGTGCATTCTTTATATATTCCAAGGAAAATACACCAAGGGCCAAAATTTCTGCTGTTATATTTATTTATAGTTGGTAGAGCTGCTCAGTTACTGTGATGTGTAATTCCTGAACAGTCAAAATTATCTATAAGCACACTAAACAAAGTTTTATAATCAAAATGCTTCTACCAGAAACCTGACAGAGTCTAAGGTTCCCATGATAGATGTCGTTTGAGCTGGAGTAAAATTTCCCAAACTTTCTTTTCATATGCGCAAGCTTCGTAGAAGAAAAATAAAACAGTTCCAAAACCAAAAGCTTTTCTTAGCTTAATTCTTGGTGAAGGAGTTGGCACAAACCCAGCTTTTCATGACTTCCTATGATAATGAAGGTGGTCACTGCATCATTTCATTCTAACCACAGTTTTCTGCAGGATTCAGTAGAGCTTGAGATGTCTGTGAGTTTTCCTAAAGCAAGGCTTGCATACCTTTCAACCGAAGGGCTGCAGGAAGGACAGTTTGGGTTATAATATTGCAAACAGTTCTATTTGGCATCTGGTTTTGATGAAGTTTGGTAATTATGTTTTTGCAGTATAAAACTCGTACCCATGCTCTGCTGCTGGATGTGAGGACACAAGGTATATTGCAGTTACGTAATGAGTAATGTGTAATTTTGCCTTCAGACGTGAAGTGAGTTCCTTTGGAAGAGGAATTTCTAAGGCTATATGTTGTTAAAATTGCCTGAATTTTCAAATACAGCTGGTCCTAGACATTTTAAAGCTTTGTAGTTTCAGGCTAGAGTATTCAGTTTCAAAGATGAGTACCCCTTGTTTAGTTGCACAGCATATTTGGAGTACTTGTGATAACATTTGCATTAGAAAGATCCTAATACATCTGGTGAAAATGCCAAGATGAGCAATCTAGGGAGAATGAGTGAGGAAGATTGAGCTTGGCCTCAAATATGTTCCATTTCTCAGGTTTGTAATTTCAGCAGTAAAGTACACATCTAACAAAAGAGAAAGTATCACCGTAAATGTATTGCAAAATTCACACTATAAATCTAACCCTGAGGAAGGGGGGAGGGAGTTTCTTCAAATCTTTTTATTCCAGCCAGACTTTTATACTGCTGCTATGCTTATGAGGTCTGCAGCTCCTACTTTTCCACAAATTAATCACCTTGCCATAAAAATCCCTCATCCAGATTGCTTGACAGAAATGGCAATAAAAATAATAATAAAAAAATCCAGCAAAAAACAAACCTGAGGAGACCACAGCAAACTACTAAAACTGAGATGATTAAAAATAAATCTTAAAGTTTTTTCAATACCCAGGCAGAATGAAGACATTTTGCTTTCTTGCCAGTTTCTGTGGATTATTCACTGTTGTGTCCAACTGCTGCAGTAATGTCAGACCCAGTTTTCCTTCCCAGTTTTCCAGTTCCTTGCAAGGTGTACATCAGCTTGCTGGGGAAGCCTCCAGCAGCGGAGTGTGCTGTGCCTGTGTGGCCACCGAGCCACCTCCCATACTGCAGAATAAACAAGGCAGTAGCTATTTGCTTGTATTTTGGGAATAGGGATTTCAAATTGGATTTCAGGGACACAAGTTACATTTGTTTAATGGCCCCAACTTTAATCCTCGGCTTTGAAGTGACGTGGCGTTGTTACAGTTCTGAAGCAATTCTGATTTTGGTGCTGGGACACAGCTGAGGTGCCGTGTCAGACACAGGATCTCCTGAGATGTCCCTGTTGGGCCAGCAGGCACAGCACACACTGGCAGCAGCCCCCTGCCTTCAGGATCAGGATAGGGAAGCCATAAAGGATCTAAAGTGGTACTGTCTGCATTCAGAGAAGGGAATCCCCCCTTAATGTCATTACATCAGTCCAGTGAGGTTCCAGAAGTTTCAAAAGCATTAGGAAAAAACCTGCTGGTCTGAATTTAGTAAAGTTGCTTCTGGGCAGTGCTCAAAAACCTTCAGGAGGGTTGTGTGCTTGTGCAGCGTAAGGCTGTGCCCGTGTGCTGCCTAGGGCTTCAGGTCACAGATGAATTTATAACTCTGGGGTTTTCATTTGACACATACTCACAGACCTGAGATACTGCCTTTAAAAAAGGGTCTCCATGGAGGAACTCGTTTTTGTTTACAGAATCAGAATTAACGAAGTGGAAATGTGGGTGGACATTAATGAAATGTGCTTCTTTAGAGTGAAAAAAAAAAACAAAAAAGGCATAACTCCACTGCAGACGGATAATGCTTCAAGTTTTCAAGTTTACCCTTTTAGAAGAATGTACAAAGCTGCTACTACTGTATGGAATGCCGCCTTCTGGATGTTAAATGCACAAATAAGGAAATTAGGTCCCTGCTTATATGAAAATTAAACAACATATAAACAAAAAATGGAAATAAGATTCAGCAATGAGCGAACGGGAATCTAACAAAAAAAACAAGGGAAAGATGCAGCAATAAGCAAATGAGGAAATGTATTTAGTGGACACCTTGCGAGCCACACTCCTTCCCCTCCTACTCTGTTGAATACTTTCATGAGAATGGATTTATGGGCTTTCCAGAGGAAAGAGACTCTGAGAAGCAGCCTGGCATGGTGCTGAGAGGTGGTTCTCACAGATTTGGGTGGCAGTTTTGGGCCCAGGTATCTCAGCAGGAGAAAATTTAGCAGCTGAGAATTTAATGAGATAACTGCCTTCCACAGAGTTTCTTTGAAATTTAAGTGTTCAGCTCCTTGAGGTTTACAGAGGCAACACATGGAAAAAATAAAGAAAAATGTGAGTTATTCAGTGTGCTTTAGATAGATGGAGCTGGCCCAAAAGCGTATGAAAACCAGAGGAAAGAAGGGGGATTTTGGGAGGAGTAATAGTTGAGAAATACAGAGGATACAGTGATCTTGGAAACATTCTCTGTAAAGATTAAGTTGAGGTTCTCGGATTGAAAAATGTTTTTTCCACAGTAAATATGATGCAAGTCTTTAAAAGTCTCAGAAAATTGTATGTTAAACAAAAAACACAACACACCTGTTTACAGTTGTATGTTTGTGAATAATCCCTTTCTGGTAGTCAGGTACAATGCTTCATGCTGTAGCCATTCACTTTTTATTTCAATATATCAGCTTTTCTAGAAGTGAAATTCACAGATAACTGAACACATAAAAATTACTTTGTAAACCCTAAAGGATCTCTAGAGCAAATATTTCTGATTTGGTTCAGCAAGGAAGAGCAGTTACATTATACATCAATGAATCAAGCTCTCTGTGTGGTGTTACACTTTCCTTAGGCTAGTATCTAGCCTTTCTTTATTTCACTCTAAAATGAACATAACAGGACACAGCCTTGAGATTGCTGAATTGACAAAACAGGGCAGCCAGTTTTAAAGCAATTGACGTTACTGAGGGAGGGAAATCCAATATAGGGTGAAGCATTTATTTTCTCTCTTGGCCAAAGCAGGTTACAGAACCACATTGTGGTCTGTATTGGTGGTGTCTCTCTGTAAGTAACATGGAATTGAAGACTGAACATCATTGTTTCACAGACACAGGAGATTAACAGCCCCAGAAATGAATTGTGTCTCCCACTTAGGCGGGTTAGTGCTGTATTTGTCTTGTTCTTTGGCACAGAACGATCAGCAGGATGTCACTAGACTTGATATTTGGCTTCTTGTATGGAAGCTGTGCGCTTCTTCCTGTGCTGGTGTCTGCTTTAAGTGGTACTGATGTTAAAGATGTTATTATTAATCCTTCACCAGCAATAAAAGATGGCATTTTAGCAGTGTGTTTGGCCCTGTTATTATAATTCTGTAGGTGATTCAGGCATTGAAGTCTGAATCCAGGTTTTCTGTCCATTTGTTTCTCAAAACTGGAAACATTTTCCTTATGTGCATTTATCTTCTTTAGTTTAGTACAGCATTTCTGTCCAGCATGTACTGCCAGCAAGGGCCAGCATTAATTTGTTGACAGGTGTGGAGGTGTGAGCTTATTATAACATGCCTAGAATTCCACTTTGATCACAAGATGACAGCTTTCACCTGTAAATACAAAGGATGAATAAAGTGATGGTCTTGAGCATTTCTTGTCATCTCTTGAATTCACCCTGGGCCTGGGTGGTGTTTTTGGGGGCCTGTGCTCCTCATGCATGGCTTTAAAGGGTTCAGCCACCAAGTGCCCTGCAGGGTACAGAGCCCTCAGCTTCCTAAAAACAACAGCTTTCACTCTTCTCTTTGCATTGTCCTCCCCGTTAGGAGCAATAAAATGCCAATAAAAAGGATTATGATCTGGTTATCTATAGGTATGCCTATGTTCAGGTCAGTATAAAATTAGAAACAGGGTTCAAAATGCAAGAACAACATGCAAACTGTAGGTAAGGCCTGTGAAGTGCCTTCTCATGACAAAATTTTGGAATAAAATGCTGATTAGACTTCACACTCTAGTCTGAGTTTTGTTTATTTTATATGTAGTATACCTAATATACCATCTGTGAGGTTCACACAGAATATAAATATCTGTGTGCAGATGTTCTACTCACACAGTCTTATTGTGGATCCTACTCATTCATTCTTTAGTAGTTTTAATAGAGAAGAAAGAACTACTCTAAGGCAGCATCAGTTATTCCAATACTTTACATTTTTAAAAGATCTTTCCTCAGACTTATTTATGAATTACTTCTAAGTCAAATCTCACAGGGCATATGCATAACTGAAAACAAATGGCTTTGTGTTGGCAAGTAACTGTCCAAGCAAACTGAAAAGGATGATTTAAAAGATGTTTTCAGGACTTTTCTTTACAAATGATTCAGAAAATACCTATTCAGGACATAGTCTCAAGGTGCACCAGGAGAGCCTTAGGTTGGACATTTGGAGGAATTTCTTTTTCAGAAAGGCTGATAAGATCAGAAAGCATTTTGCCTTGTATTTGTGATTGCCCAGGCCCTGTAGATTAGGTTATCATATTATTTATGTCTAAGGAATTGTATTAGGCTTGAATTAAAAAGATATGTTGCCAATTTATATATAGCTACTCTTCTTGTGGTACTGGACAGATTTTCCATCTTCCAAGCTTGCATGCTCCTGCAACTGGAAATCATCATGTCCTGTTTTTCCAGGATCTTGTCCCCTGGTAGCCGGGAGCTTGTTGCTGTGCCAAGCTTTGGCTACTGCATTGTTTGTACTTCCCTCCCTTCCCTACTGATTGTTTTGAGTTAAATACATACTTCTCTTGTTACAGGTAGACTTTAACTTCTCAAGGGATCCCTGGAGCCTCATCAGCTCTCCTTACATACAATTCAAAACAGCTGATTTTCCCTGGTTTTGACTTGTCATCCCCAATGTATTTTTCCTAACAAGAAGGGCACAGTACAATTTGCACAGGTGTCAAGGGAGGGTGTCTAGTTACACTGTCTTCCAGAAGTAGTGGTTCAGGGCAGAAATGTGAGTCATTGCTTTCTTCAGAAAATTATTTCTCCTGAGGTCGGTAACTTTGTGGTCTTAGTTCTTACTGCCTAGTTCTATATTCTGTTTATGGCCAGTGATTTCACACTTCATTTCTAATGTTGGATGAGGTAAGTGGCTAGCCATCTCCCTAGGGATTAGAAGTAAAACCTCCTGCTTTACCTGCACTGGAACACAGAAAGATAAGTGAAATTTTAGCGACATTTTTTGAATTTGCATCATTTTAATACATAGAATTCCTCAGAAAGCTGAATTCATGGTACTCATTAGATTATTATGCTGAGTGTGAAGGGAGGCATTTTGCCAGAGATGAGCTAAATCAGAAATTGGAATTGGTCTGTGGAAAGCATGATGAAGCTTGGGACAAGCAGAATTGGCAATATTTTAAAAAAGTAAGAGAAAGTCAGTAGAAAGACACCAGAGTAAACTAAAGAGAAAAGAAGGATGTGATGGCTCCCAGCTGTTGGACAGATATTGACTCAGAATGCTACAAACAGCCAAATAAAAGATTATTTTGTCACCCCTGCTCTGTCAGTGGGTGAAATACCATGTCTTGCCAGAAGTTTGGAGTCTGTCCTGAAATCTGAAGCCTGAAGAGCACTTACCTGCCAATAATAGTTGAGAGACTTCTGAAAAATTATATACTTCACTAATAGACAACTGCTTCCAAACAAATTTATTATTTTGCAACATACAAGTAGTAGTGCAAAAAATTACTTTGAATGCGTGTTTCTCCTCTTCTGTATAACAACAACATTCCAATAATTGAATTGTTGTATCTTTACGCTACAGGAGTGTGGTTGTCTCTTGAGGGGTCCCATGAATTAATGCTTCTATAAAATATGGGGTTTGTAATATGATAAAACTATTTATAGATATTTTCTTTAGAAAAGAAGAAATTTTGGAGAGTCTTTTTATTGCTAGTAAGTATTGATGTGTGTGCATGCTGTAGTACTACCACATGCTGTAAACTGCAAGAATTCCCACAGACAGAAATGATAATTTGGAAAAAAGAACATGCAGATTGTGCATATGAATACTCGTGTTCAAAAGCACTACCATCCTTGGTTGTTAATTTGGAGAACATCTGAAAAACAAGAGGAGTTATTTTTGCTACCTAAGTTTGCTGGGCTCCAGAAGGAGCAAAATTCCTAGTCACTTGAAAGTAACTGATAGCTGATAAATAAAAACATTAGAAGAATACTTTCTCATCCCATGTTTTAAAGCCCTACAAATATTTCTATTTCAATTTCCTTTTATAGGTGTCAATCTTGCTGTACTTTATATACATTTTGGCTATCACAGCATCATAAAATCAAATTGAGATTGGAAAGGACCTCTAAGATCGAATCCAGCTGTGTTCACCACTAAACCTTGTCCCAAAAGCCACATACTCGTGCCTTTTGAACATCCTGTGAATGAGATGACAAGGTTGTTGCAGATGCCCTTAAGTATAGAAAAACAGGGGTGCTTGGATATTTTCAGTCTTTTCATGATATCTGTTTATAAGCAGGCACTGTCTCAGGTTCTGGTGGTGTCAAACTTTTTTCCAACATCACCTCATTGTTTCCATACATGTGTTTTGTCTGCAGCTGCCTTCACACAGTCACTGGAATGAGCTGGGTTTCAGAGTCAGGCAGCAGCCGCCCCTGCAGCTCCCCCTGCCCTCTCACACCACTGATGGAAGGAGGTTGAATGATTTCCTTCCATCTTTTAAAGCCTGTTAAAAATTATGCAGTCTTCTGAAAGAAAGTTCTATTTAAGTCTGGCTATTTCATAGTGGAAGTGAGAAATTTCATTTTTATTTGAAGCTTTTATAAAAGTGTTGCATTGATTGGTTGCAAGCATGATTGATTTTCGATTTAAGGAAAGGAAGGCTATGGAAGTCTGACTGCCCTCCCACCTTTTCTTTTTTGGGACAAGGGCACAGGAGGTGGGGTGTTCCGGGCTGCTCTGAATTACAGATGTGACTTTATCTCAGCAGAAGGTCTGGTGACCTTAAATGTATATTTTCAAGAAAATATCAACGTTAACAATTATTCTGACTTAGAATGTAATATAAAGATGTAAAAAAGTTCATAAAGGTCGACCTGACCAATTTATTTAATGGACTACCCAGCATTTTTTCTATCTTAATTTAGACTTAGAGTTTTATTTGAATATGAAATTTATGCTTTCTTATACACATGAGAGACATTGAAATTTTCCCATTTAAAGACTGTTGAGGGTTCTTTCCTTATGCGGGCTTTTCAATTGCCTATAATTTTCCTGGGGTCTGCTGTTCAGGGATGGAATTTTCAATAATTGCGGTCTGCTCCATTATTGTATCAGATCTGCTTTCCTTGAAAAAAAGGCCTCGGAATGTAACAAGGGAAAATCAGTGCTTTTCAGGAGTAACGATTTCCTTTGAAAATTTAAAAGTACTCTTATATTTTAGAGGAAGGACTTGACATTTCATGAGAAGAGAGAAATACATTTTATATTCTGCTTAGATATCCGTAGAACTTTATTCAGGTTGTAGATGTTTGAAAGTTATGATTTGCTCATGCTCAAGAGGTACTGCTTAATTTTTAGGTGAGATACTCCATTTTCCTTAAGAATAGCTGTCTCTTTCAGGTCTGAGTTTGACTTATTTTAGTATGTTTAGAATTGTAACATTCAAACTGGGCTTTCTCTGCAATAGTTTCCTTAAGTATTCAGGCAGTATGGAAAATGAATGCACTTGATTACAAAATACATGAGCAAAGAATTCATAGCAGGCTAAAGGTGGAAGGAAAGAAGAAGATATTGGGATGCTGCTGAGTTGAAAGGACAATAAAAACAGCCATTAGCAGAGAATCAGTTTTCTGTGCTGTTTTCTCACCATTCTGCAGCTTCCCAGACCTTTATCCAGTTGTGCCCAGTCACACTGGACTTCTCTACTGTGTGAAAAGACAATTACTGTGCAGATCCTGTAGCAGTGGTCCCTCTCAGATGCCTGAACACCACAGAATTTGCCTCTTCCTCTCAATCAAGAGCCCCATTCATTCCTTCAAGTAATGACCGAGATTCTTCACATTCAGTTTGCTGGAGGAGGCAGAAGTGGCCCTGGCACCTTGCCATCAATAAAATGTTCACTTAGGAAAAACAGGAGAAGTGGAGGGTTCTTTGCATTCTGTGGGAATGCTGGTGGCAGGAGGGAATCTTCTGCAGGTTCAGTCATGCACGTGCTCCAGCAGGGCAGGAAGGTGAGGACGATATTCTGGTGCATTTCAGCATGGATGCTGACTCCATTTGAGCGTTAGTAGCGGGCATTTAGTTGTTGCTGACATTAGCAAGGGTGAGGCCAGCTAAAGCTCTATTCTTCTCTTGCAGGTTAGTTATTTAGAGAAAAAAAATGGTCTCATTTTCAGCTCTGGCTTTTTTCTTCCAAGAAAATCAATATTTGGAGCAATTTCTTTCAGAGGTCTCTTTTGCAGTTTTGTGTTGTGTTTGGTGAACTGATGGAATGTGTTGCTCATTCTCCATTTTTTAACATTTTAGCCACTTTCACTTGTCCTTATTGCCAAGCAAGAAATTGGAGATGGTAAAGCTGTACTTTTAGCTGGATGATTTTGGAATTCTAGATTATTATTTCAATTTTCTCTATGCGCTGACATTTAATGAAATTGTTGCATCAATATTGAAAAGATACGTTGCATGTAAATTTTTGTGTAGTGGTAAAAGAAAAAAAACTTTAATGTCTGAAACTTTTATTCTCTCTATCTATATAATCTATACGACTTTCCCCAATCTTTGCTAACTGGCTACTTCCAGAAAAAATAAAACATCTTCTGGTTCAAATTTTAAGTGAGATTTCTTTTCCCAAAACTTTCATTTAGGTTTTAGCAGTCAGTATCAGAATTCTGGAAATACCTGAGCACCTTTATCTGTGTCAGTAAAAACACTTCTTCTAAAAGTATATGTTTTATTTGGCTAATTACTTTAAGGACATAAAATGAAGGACATGAATACTTAATAAATACTGTTTGTCACAAAATTATAAAAAGGCTACTGAATATTAAAGAAAAAACAATTAAAAATTAATACTGAGTTGCAATACTTTAAAAGTACTTTCCAGGTTTATAAAAAAGCTAATAAAGTACGTGGAAACCATACTTCATTAAAATAATGCAGCTATATTGTAGAAACACAATATCCAGTATCTTTGTCAGACTTTATTAAATTTTTCCATTGTTCACCAGTGGAATATAATTTTCAGCAGCCAGCGCTGCAGTGTTCAGATATCTGCAGTCTGTAGGAGTCCAACAGTTGTTCAGTAGCCAGCTGACTTGTCACTCGTTTCTGAGTTCTCAGAGTTCAGCCATGCAAACAGACTTTTGCACCTGGGCTTCCATCAGTTGAACAATCAGGTTTCTGCATTGTTTCATGGATTTTCTAACTGGGAAGAAAGGAGGAGATGTGTGGCTTAATGCAGGGTTCTCTGACGCAGGAAGAATGCTTCCACGGGATTTATGGGCCTTACCCAAAGCCCCTTGTTAAAGTTTAAAGCCGTTCAGCACCACTTGGCTGGATTCATTCAGGTTTATATAAATCCCTTCTCCAGATTCCACAATGCAGAATTGGTCTCTTGACACTAATTTTGAGATATTGCTACAGTAACGGTGAGAGAATCTAAACAAGAGGTTAACTACCAAGTTAAAAGACAAGTCCCAGGGATATAAAATAACCCTCCTGAATTCCACTTTGCTTTGAAATCAGAGCTGTAAAATAGTAAAAAATTATCTGTATTAGTCCAGTTTTGCATAAGGTTCTTCAGTCTTTAGAAGTCTGGAGCAGATTTGTAGGACGGAAAAAAAGAGTGGGATTAGATATTTTTGGTACATTTTGTTTGCTTCCCATTGTGGCACGTATTTTAGCATTTTATCTAAAGAACACATGATTTTTCAGAGGGGTAAAACATTTATGTTCTAAAAATAAAATATTAATAGAAAAATGTAGATAAATAAGTGAGTCAGAATGACAGGACAGTTATTGAACGGGAAACCTCTGGATAACTGAAAGAAGAAAAGCATTTAAGACCATTGAGCTTTTTCATTTTCTTGTACATTTCTTGTCCAAGTTTTGTTTATCTGGAAAGAACATGAATTCTTGAGAGAATCACCTTCATTTGTGCTGCTGATATTGCTGCTAGTCAAAGAAAATTGAATGTGACAAAGATAAAAATGCATAGTAATGCCAAGTCCTAGGAAGGGGTGATAGCGTAAGTAAAACTTTCTTTTATAGCTATTTTATTCATCACATTTTGCCTCCATCTTTTCTCCTTTGATTTCTTCTCTGATAATCATTACAGACTACTGAAACCATTTATGTCTAGAAAAAAGTCATGTTATCTAAACTCATGAGCTGATACTTCTATAACTATAAAATCTGGTGAATGGCAGAGTGTGTAGAAAAACACAGTGAAAGGAGAGAAAATAAGAGCTTTTGTACTTGCCCTTCTTCCACCCCCAGTTGTGTGAGGGAGCAGGGATGTTCAGAGGGCCCTGCTCAGCACGGCACATCTGTAGGAGCAGATGAACAGTGAAAAGCTTTAAGTTTCTGTCACAGCACCATCCCTTGTGTTAAAAGATTGCGGTTCAGGGCATGGTTTTGACTGTGGCCGGTGACAAATCCTTTGCAGTATCGATGCCAGTGAACCTGAGATGTACCAAGGCTTTTCTGCAGTGGCAGTAAAGTCCACCTATCGTTTTCCTCTGCTTTGTCCTGGGAGGCTGAGGAGCAGAGGGGAGCTGGCTGCTGCAGCCCCGCTGCATTCCTGCCGTGAGCCCTGCCAGACCTGCTGGTAGCACACCTCTGTAGCCGGGGGCCAGCCCCGGCCGTGAGGCTGAGCTTTGCTGTGATGGTAGCTGGTCATTGCTGCTTAGGGCTAAGAAAGACCTTCTCCCCAAACGGCTTTGTGTTTCGCTTTTGGTGTTTGAATTAAGAAACTGTGGAAGAGTTAGGAAGGAGAGTCTATACTTCGATGGGTTGGATTTTCTTGAGAAATGAGGTTATTCTGATCAGCGTTTGGTTTCATTCTATGAAAGGGGAAGGATAACCTCACTGGCTGTAACCGAGGCAGTATTTTTCAAGTTTTGTCATGGAAATGTAAGGGCTGGTATGCAAGGAAGAAGAGTTTAGTGAAAAAGACATGCCTAGGACCTACTTAATCAGAGTTTTAATATTTTTCATGAGTTTTCTGTGGATGCTTAGGATATATCTTGTCCCAGCCTTAAAGGAAGGGAGTAGGACTTGATCTTTCCTTTATCTTTTGTGAGGAAAAGATTAATATTAGAAATTCTGAGGTGCCTTGAAATTTAGATACCGGTAGCTCAAAAGTGTGGCATGCAATGTTTTTCCTTGTTAAAATAAAACTGTGTTTGTTTTGGAAATTTGAACCTGTCAAAAGTTTAGGCATCAAAAAGCTGAATGTTATGTTATATATACTTGATGTGGCTGGCCTTGATTTTATCTGTTTGATTTATTACAAAGTCAAGATCCATTACCAGTATTTTTTACTCTTATTTGTCCATGACTGTGGCATTTTGTTCTTGGACATTCTAATGTTAAATTATTAACCTTCTGTGAGCACTAATACACAAAAGGATTCTTTCAAGGAGTTATAGCAATCACTGTATCATTTAAGTAATTGACTAATGGAACCCAAGAGTTGCCCTCTGGCTAAAGGAAAAGCAGGGGGTCAGTAAGTTCTGCCTTTCAATCAAACACACACTCACAGGGTTTAATTACCTAATGTACAGTATGAATGTCAGTCTTGCAGTACAGTATTTCATTCCTCACCAGTCTCTATTTTACAGCTGTTACCCCAAAAAACATGTTCAGAGAACATGAATTTCAACTCTTTTTTTTGCAAAGAACAAACTTGTTTTCCAGACACCAGCTGATGCATTCTCAGGTGTGACCTTGAGCCATGTCATGAGCTATATCAACAAGGACAGTGTGTTGTAATTAGAACAGACAAAGCTTCAAGGATATTCCTAAGGGAATACATTTCTGTATTGTCATCTGTGGGTTTTTTGTTTTTTTAAAGACATGCTACACATTTCTAAGAAGCTGTTCTGGTAGATGAAAACTGAAGTAATTTTAATTTCCTACAATATTTTTTGTTCTCTTTCTTTTCATTTAATCTAAAAGGGGTTATTCTGGACCTATATATGTGTGGAAATTCTAATAAGATTTCAAAAGGCTACAAATTCACAATGTATCTAGGGCTAATGGAGCAATAATTGAAATTTAAATGAGAAAGGAAATCAGCCTATGTATTCTCAAATCATAAATGAAACAAAAAGGGATAAAAACACTTATCAAATAAAGAGCTTCCAGAGTTTTTCAGGCAACATGCTTTCAATAAAATCTTTTTGAAATTTTATCATTCCCTGGACCGTATTTCTTGATTTTTAAATTCCCTTTGGTTCTGAGCATAAAATAGCACACGAGGTTTTTTCTCAGATCTACAATAGTACACTTCAAATACTTGCAAAGCTTAGTGTAGTGCTTTGGGCCAGCAGGTAACTAATGCAAAGATATCATGGAATTTAGCAGGATGGTCTGTCATAAATGAATGTTCTCTTACAAAAATGTCACCTTTTTAGAAAGCAATACAAAAGTGAAATTATAAGGCAGGTTGAAAATTCAAGAGGATATAAACAGAAATCTTCTGCTACTTAAGATGCATCTACAGTTGCTTTCAGTAGGCCCTAATTTTGGCTGTACTGCAAGAAAAGTTTATTAGTGAGCAGGTAATCTTTAGCTGCAATTAGAGGAAAGAAAACATAATTATGTATATTATGCCAACGAAGAAGAGAAGTTCTTAGCAAGTCTCAATTGTCCCAGTATCCCTACGAGTCGATATCTGGTGTGGTAACAAACAGCAGTAAATATAATTATGCTATTCCTTATGGCAGTGATTTTCTAAAACATGCACATCTGCTACCATGGAGTGATCTGCCAGCACTGGGGAAATATTGCTAACAAAACATGCCGTGCACACAAAGCAATTTCCAGAAAAGTTGTTTGCTAAACTAAATCCAATACACTGGATATAAGAAAGCTGTAGATGATGAAATTCTAGCTGATGTACCTTAAGAGATGGCTGATATCATTCATGTTGATGTGCGGACCCTTCCAGTGATGTAAAAACAACCAAGAGATTTTGAGCAGTGTAGAACCAGGCCAGCACTTACAGAAGTGTCTTAAACACGTGTGTGACCACTTATTGCTAGTTTGTCATCATTTGTCCCTTTCAGCTTTCTTCTTGGCTTCTTAACTGGTCCTTCTTGAGATACAGAATATCGCTCAGTATCCTTAGATTCAGCACATGCTTGGAGTTAAGCAGGGACTGTGGAGCTTCCCTTTTGCAAGGTCTGGACTCTTGTACAGCACAGCAGCACAGACACCGTGCCATGGCAGAGCTGTGACACCGTGCCGTGGCGGAGCTGTGACACCGTGCCACGGCAGAGCTGTGACTCTGTGCCGTGGCAGAGCTGTGACTCTGTGCCGTGGCAGAGCTGTGACACCGTGCCACGGCAGAGCTGTGACACCGTGCCGTGGCGGAGCTGTGACACCGTGCCGTGGCGGAGCTGTGACTCTGTGCCGTGGCGGAGCTGTGACACCGTGCCGGGGCGGAGCTGTGACACCGTGCCGTGACAGAGCTGTGACTCTGTGCCGTGGCAGAGCTGTGACTCTGTGCCGTGGCGGAGCTGTGACACTGTGCCGTGGCAGAGCTGTGACACCGTGCCACGGCAGAGCTGTGACTCTGTGCCGTGGCAGAGCTGTGACACCGTGCCACGGCAGAGCTGTGACTCTGTGCCGTGGCAGAGCTGTGACACCGTGCCACGGCAGAGCTGTGACTCTGTGCCGTGGCAGAGCTGTGACACCGTGCCACGGCAGAGCTGTGACTCTGTGCCGTGGCAGAGCTGTGACACCGTGCCACGGCAGAGCTGTGACTCTGTGCCGTGGCAGAGCTGTGACACCGTGCCACGGCAGAGCTGTGACTCTGTGCCGTGGCAGAGCTGTGACACCGTGCCACGGCAGAGCTGTGACTCTGTGCCGTGGCAGAGCTGTGACACCGTGCCACGGCAGAGCTGTGACTCTGTGCCGTGGCAGAGCTGTGACACCGTGCCACGGCAGAGCTGTGACTCTGTGCCGTGGCAGAGCTGTGACACCGTGCCACGGCAGAGCTGTGACTCTGTGCCGTGGCAGAGCTGTGACACCGTGCCACGGCAGAGCTGTGACTCTGTGCCGTGGCAGAGCTGTGACTCTGTGCCGTGGCAGAACTGTGACACCGTGCCGTGGCAGAGCTGTGACACTGCCGTGACAGAGCTGTGACAATGTGCCGTGGCAGAGCTGTGGCTCTGTCAGCGTGGTTCTCCAAGCGCTGTGAGGATTTTAACCCACCTGGAAGTCTGTTGGCTTTCAGTAAATGTATCCATAAAGTATGGCTTGACATTGGTGATGATTGCAGAGGCAGCACTGTAACAGGTTCCAATAAGCATTGCAGGTGAGAAGCCCCGGCTGTGCTTAGGACTGGTGCCCAGTTTTGTGATGAAGCTGTGTGTGGGGTTTGGCCAGGACAAGCTGGTTTGGGTGCAGGGCCCTGTGAGGCTCTCAACTCTGTGCTCCAGATCCATACTGCCCAATGCTTTATGTCCTTGAAAAATGCCTTAAACAAATTTGAAGGGTTGTTGTTCATGGTATTTTTATGTAAATTGTATGAGAACACTCCTGACAGAATTTTTTATGTATAGCTCAGTCCAAATCCTGCAGACATCCCGAGCTTTTTTCTTTTTATCAAGTGACAATAAGGCTTCAAGTATCTCTTGAAGAAAAGCTGGTAGCTAAAGAAATAGGGTTTTCCTCAGTCTGTCTGCTGCCCTGATGAATATTGCCAACAGAATTAGGAAGCCCTGAATGAGATTTAGACAGAACTATCATATTACTATGTTTATGTATATATTACCCTGAACATTTTTCCTCAGCTATCACCTAATGCTGAAGGCTACTTAACTGTACAGACTATCAATTACTTTCCTTGAAATTCCTCATATAGCTTCAGGTTTTGTCTCTATGTGTGTCCTTGAGTGCTCCTGCTCCCACAAGGGTGAGCAGCAGAGTACTTGCTGTATGGGGAACTTGGAGTTTCTGGATGCCAGTCTGGAAAAGTCTGAAAATAAGAGTGACACGGTTAGTTGGACATAGTATGTCTGAAAAACTGAGCACTGATTAAAATAATGATAAGTAGGATTTTTAGTGCTTATAACCTTAGTATAATTGTATTTCTGCATGATGGTGACATTCACATATACTCTAAAGGAAATCTGTTCACTACTAAACATCTCTGAGACTGTCTGCCTTAAGAAAAATAGTGACTCAAATACTGAAGCTACAGTGGAGCCAGAATTTCTCCCATTATTCAATGGAGGAGAAAGCTGTAGTGTTAGATTGAAGACATCCTTGCCTCCATTTGCTTTCTTCTAGACTTTTTCAGGGATCACGTGGAGAAAATAGGGAAGTGAAGGAAGAGAAGATAAGAATTATATTAGTGGATATTGCTGGACTCACAGTGCTAGCAGAAATGGATGAAGAAGCAGGATGAGATTTATGACAGGAAAACAGTGGAAGACCCAGACTGGGACTCGTGAGTTTTATTTTGAGACAGTGCTATTATCAGTTCTTTCTGTGGTATGTTCCGTTCATCTAGTTTGAGACAGAATGATGAGATGTAGGTTTGTTAGTAAAATACCATGAAATTCTGAGTGAATATTATGCATTGTAAATGAATATTGTGCTGGAGTATAATGTGAATCAGCTATGCCGTAAAGTGGGTATTTCCTCTCTGCCCATTTGAGTTCGTGTGGTTGGCTTTGCATGTGCATTGAAAACCTCAATGTTTTCTGACATTGAGGTACATCCAGGATCAAGAGCTATGACAATCATATTTTCTGTGTATGATACCTGACTGCAGCAGGTGCACTATGTGACAGGGAATATGGCAAAGCACACGGACCTACTCATATGCATCAGATTTCATGACTGCCATGAAACTACTTCTTCTATCCACACCATATGGCAGCTCAAAACATTAAATAGCCTTTTTCTTGTGCCTGGATTGGCAAAAGCCCTAATCCAACAGCAAATTTCTACATGAAACCAGCAGGCTCTAACAAAATGACACAGTCACAATTCGGCATGGTATCAAGTGATGGCATTATAGCCATCCATCTGCCAGGCAGCAGGGAAAGAGGGTCTTAAAGCAGCAGCAGCCACCATTCTAAATTACTCCCGTTTTATTTCCTGTAAAACATGGCTAAGTCAATAAATGAGATACATTTCAGTGCAAATGAACTTCCACGAAAACATAGCTATATCTGTCTGCCTATATATATATACATCCAGAAAGTTAATCTGCACACTGCTGCGAAATTGAAATTGCACTCTGACCCTGTGTCCATGCCAGGCAAGTGCAGATTCCAGAGTGTTACTCAGAACAGAATCTAAGAAGAGCCAGGTCCTGAGTCTCACCACATGGTAGCAGCATCCTAGCAGGCTAATGAGCACCAGGAGATGTTTGTATCAGATTCACTGCTGACATTTTCAGCACACATTATATAAAATAAATACATTGATGTTAGATCAAGGGATATTGCACAGGTTTAATCAACCAAATCATTTACCCCATTACACTGACTCTGTTTAATTATATGTTTTTATTATTTTTATCACTTCATCAATGGCAGACTCTGAGATGTGGTGTCTGTAACATGGGGGGTGATTAGGCTGCCTATAACCCCATTAGACTATTGATATTATGGGAATATTAATGCAGATTCCTTTGGGAATCTGTAAGAGATGGCCCCTCCCAAAGTCCTAAGCTCCCCATCAACCACTGGCTCTGAGGATTTTGGTTAAAATGGGCATAGAAGTTAAGGTTACAGTAACCCCTGAAATAGCCTTGGTCATCAGCAGAGATGTGTTTTGTGTGGCTCAATTTTTTTTCCCAAAGACTGTAGGTTTCTGCATAAAATGGGTTTATATCACTGCTGAGAAATATCTGTATGTGGTTTATATAGTTGGTCTTTGCAGTCATGTGGTTTTGCATTTTTATAATGCTACAGGGCCCTAAATAACTTGATATCTGCTCTTCTAAGAATTTTTTTATGTCCAAGATATATGATGAAGGACAAGATTTCATGTTATGTTGTACCATAAATAATTCTATATAAAAAAGAAAAAAAAGACAGGCAGAGTGTTTTTATGCCATTTGGCTCCTTGTCATGTATATATGCTAACTTTAATAAGGATTTATGAGAGGCAGAGATGGACTAAAATCTGAGATGTTTTGAAGAAATATGGGTAAGTCCCTGACATTTATAATCTGAAATCTTGATTCATCAAAGAAAAATTTAACAAAAATGGAGGCTAAATATTGCTTGCTGTGTGCTTTTCTTCCTGTGGAGGGGATTTCTCACCACATCACAGTTTTTAGTGTTGAACTTAGCAGTAAAGAATGATTGAGAATACAGAAGAAAACAACGGAAAAAAAGATTTAAAATAGGTTTAAAACTGAATTAAGCTCTCTTAACACAGTGAAGTTTGTTGCTTGAAATTGTTACTAAAATCTCAAAAAAAGGATATGGAGTCATTTAATAAAATCAAATGACCTTTTTTTTTTCCTGGAATATCAGGTAATATGAGCATCATGTTTCATTTTGATTATGAAAGACCAGGAGTAATTTTTTATTACACAGAAAAGAGCTCTCTTGTACACTGTGGACAGAGAAGAAATGTTAAACACAATTAACACTGCTGGAAGATACCAGAGTAACATAAATAATGCTGAATGCTGTACCATCCTTTGCACGCACATAGAAACCTCATTTGCTTATCAGAAAGCTGTTCCCTTGTTCATACAAAAGAATCCAGACCAAAAAATATAGTCTAAATAACAGCAAAAATAACAATTGCTTATGATAATTCATTTTCAAACCACTCTTCTGGTCCCATGGTTGTAGTATGATTCAAATCTTTTTTCATCAGTTTTGCATAATTTCAAAGGTCATTCTGGGGTGCAACTCATATGAAGCATTGGAATACTACACTACTTTAAAAGTAGTTTTGAAATGTTCTGTAAATCTGTTAATTTAGTAATTTTTAGTTTAAGACATGAAAATTTAGTAAATAAAGTGAAAATGTTGCTACTACATCCAGTGACTCTAAAACAATTGAGCAATGGCTACAAAGGAGCCTTTGTAGTTCCAGAAACAGGATTATGCAATCTAGAGTCTGTTTTCAGATATAATAAGTTGAAACACACACACACACACACACACACACCCCCTTGAAAATAAGGGGGAAAAAAAAAAGGCAATTTCCAATCACTGCAATTGCTCATCATGTAGCAACTATCTGCAGCTCTATCAGCCTATTTAGTACTTTTCATTCATGAATACATGAAAAGTTTTAACTGAGTTTATACCAAGGATTCATGATGTTTGTCATGCCTTCAGTGGCATGGTTTTAGTGAGAGAGAACTGATTCTGAACTGAGACAGATTGCAAAGGCTTCTCAAAATGTTTGCAATTTTAGTAAGGATTTTATGTGTCGTTTTGATGTGTTACTTTCATTCTGACCCATTTTCCAGGTCGGTGTGAGTTGGCCATGTAGCGATGTTGATACAGATCAGTACATAAACCAGTTGCACATCTTCTCTGTAGAGCAGCACCACATTCAGTTAGGAAATAATGGTGAACTGGTGATACATTTGACATTAACTGTGCCTTCATTTGCTGTCAGGATGCAGCCAGCCAGCCATGTGTGCTCAGATCAGATAGTACCAAAGCCTCAGAAATGCTGTGTGTGTTTCTGCTTTTCAAGGTTTGTCCTTTAATGATAACCCCAGAGCTGTGAGGAGCCAGAGCTCTGGAAACACGTGTCAGTTCATGAGGGCAGCACGTAACTGCAAAGTTCTGGAGATGAAGAGCACAGCATCCGTGCTGTACTGTGCCATGTTAAAAACTGCCAATGAGCTTAAAGGTATGTCATGGTTGCTGATGCCTCATTGTCCATTCCCTTTGTGCTACACTCTCATTACATCTTAACCTGCATTGCCTGCTTTCAGTAATCACAATTATTATCTAAATAACTCAAAGCATGCAGATCCCTACTGGTGATTGGCTGCCCATCACCACTAGTCATTTAAAGAGCAAGGATTTGCATAGGAACTCTATGCTTCTTTCTAAACAACTGTATTGTAAATATGCCAATTACCTGCTCTGGATGCTGCAATCATTTTTTTTCTGATTGGCTGCTGATTTCAGATTTCTCAAGCAACTTTATAGTGACATAAACACCATGTTAACATTTTAGTTGAGGTAAAGAGTTCTAAAGCTTACCTAAAAATACCAGGCAACTACAAAAAGTAGAGAGCTAGGGCCAAAGGGAGGTTATTGTCTCTTGGGTGATTTATGGCTGATTTCTTTGCTTTCCAATCCATAATAGTGTACAGGCTATCAGTGCTCTTCTTGCAAGATTTACTGCCATATGCATATTTTTCTTTATAGTATTTGTTGTCTTATTTCTGTCTTCAGTACTGAAGTGCTACAGATGCAAAACCAGAAATATCCTGTAGAGAAGAGTCTTAATCTGTCAAGGAGAGGTGAAATTCTGGGAAAAAGGAATGACAGAAGCCTGGGAGGAAAGAGCAAAGTAGCAGTTAGATGGAAAAAACAGCTTTGCATTCTGTCAGGCTCTTTACAGATAGTCTCACTTAAAGTGTGGACTGTTCAGTTTTCCATGTGATGATGATAATTTCATGCTTCTTCCTTTTTGTAGTACTGAAGTCCTGGGCTAGCAAGGATGGGACCTGTATCCAGCAAGCTGTTTGCTGTGGCCCTGTTCTAGAAGCAAAATTAATTTTCCTGTTAACACTTTTAAAACAGTAGAAATTTATTTCATGTAGCTTTCATCTCTAAGTCTATATGATAATTACGGGGCGTGATCTGCAGGGGGAAAACTAACCTCAAATATTGCAGAGGCTCAGTATTGCTTGTAGGCTGAGTCCTCCATGCACTTAAGGACTCCTTCATGTTCTGTATGTAAATGTTTAAATTATTTCAGTGTAATTACTGTCACAAGGAAGGTTACGTTTGCAGAAGTAAGGAATTCATGGATAATTTTTCTGGCAGAAGTGAAAGTGATTATTTTGAAATATCTGGGGCTCTCGTCATCGGACTTCAAGCTCTAACAATTTCCAGATTGTTTATCACTGTATTTTTCATTAATATCAATGTGTCAATAGACCCTGAATCTTGCAGTGATGAATTACCTGTGGAAATGTAACCAACCAATCAAGTTAATTTCTTCATCCGTCAGAGTTCACCAGGAAAGCAGAATCTTTTACTGTATTCTGAGTACCATCAGCCCCATCTCAAAGCTACAGAGAGAAAATGCTAATGCAGAATATCTGTGCTGATTTTGTCCATGATGGAAACTTCTCTGTGTACGTGCTTGTTTTAAGTACTCTGTATGATCTTTCAAGGTCAAGAACTCCCATGCCCCATATACCACCTTTTCCTTTGTAGTGTTCCTAGGTAGTAGCTTTGCTTCTGAGTTCTGGCTTAAGGTTAAAGCATTTCAATCTGATGAAATCTTGGTCAGATACACAGGGTGTATATTGAAACTTGTCTACAGCAGTGGAGTCTCCATTCATTAAAAAGTTTGTTTGTTTACAGCCATGTAATAAAAGATGAAAAGCCAGTGGGCGATGTCTCTTAGAAGAATTCAGGATGTTTTTGTTATCCTCAAAGTTACAAAGCTGCGTTCAACTGCAGGAGCAAAATTCTGTTGAAATACTGGAAATGGACAGTTTTTCTTTTGGTGTTAGGTTTCTTCCATGACAAGTACAGTCCATGTATTTTCCCTGTTCTTACTCAAAAGCAGGCAAGAAAGGCCCTGTCTCCTCAGAGGAACGTGGGGCAGTTGTTTTGTAGGGGCAGATTTATTTTCTGGTTGTGGCCTTTATTCCCCTTTAGTTCAGTATTTGCTACACCATTTTCCTTTGCAGACTCTCTGAAATTTCATTTGGAGATATGTAACATATGCACTTAAACCGAATTTACATTGACTGAAAGCTGAACAAATGCAGCAGGATTGGTGAGGAAGACCTGTCTTGGTTAGAGGATGGCAACAGGTCTTCAAAGTAAATCTGGGGGATTTTGAGGCAAATTCACACACTGTAGAAGTATCCTGAAATCGTCAGGCTGGCAGCTCACCCTTAGTGAATCTGAGCTTGTGGCCTGTAGTTAATCAGGTGCCAAAGCAACTGGAAGCCTCCCTGTTCCTCGTAAAGGGAGAAAATTCAGTTTAGTAAGCTGCATCCCTAGCTAGATAGATAGTGTCAAATAGGTCCTGAAGTTACAGAGACTCTTAGGTTTCCTTGACAAATAAAAACCTGTCTCTCTTTGGTTGGTGGTTTGTTTGTTTGGTCAGTTTTTTAATATTATTTTTCATGAGGGCAGAATTATTCTGATGTTTTCTAAACTTTTGTTTGACACCGGCCAAAGAGAGCTCAGTATGACTCACACAATATATGGGGCAGTGGCTTCCTCAGGGCATTGTTTCAAGCAAATCGTTTTTCAGCAACACCAGAACACTACTTATTGATATTTTAGAGGTGCACAAAAACTTGAAACTCTGACTATTTTGTAGCTAATTTATTCCCTTGCTGCATGCTAGCCTAGCAACCACTCTGACTGAAGCAGTGATATTTTTCATCATGGGTGAATCTCAGCTTTAGGGAAGGGTTCATGCTGAATGGCCTGCTCTGAGATTTGCTGGGAAGGAAATTAAACTGCAGTTCACGGGAGCAAACTGCCTTTCCTAAAGCCTTCAGTGGGCTTATGCTTTAACAGACCAAATAACAAATGCACTTTTTTTTGGAGACAGAGGAAAGTACAGTAAGTTGAGAGCTATATGCAGTGGCTCAGTGCTGCTTTTTAAAAGAAATCCATCCCTCTCAGACCCCTGCCACACAGGACCTAAAGGCGTTTTCCTCCTTTTTAGCAAGGAGGCATAGTTATGAATTATTCAAACAGTAGGGCTTTGGAAGCAAACTGAGAAACCTCATGAACACCTTTTGGTTAGATTTTTAGCAAGAATATAGGCAATCCTCTCTTTACATGACTTAGGTTACAGTTTGTCCTATAGTTCTGGGTAATTTGGTATAATGAGTACAATGCAGTCCCATCCTTATAAGTGCTATTAAGAGCAGTATTATTATTATTGCTTCTTAAAAAAGACAATTTCCTTGATGGTCTGCACTTTTACATAAATCCCGTACAAAATATTTATAAAGTACATTCCAGTCGACATTTTGGAAGTAAACATATCTTTCTAAACAATTTTTTCTGGTGTTGGAGGCTAACCCTTGGATATCAGAGGAGGCAAACCTGCAAAAGCAATCCTAGATTTTGAGGATTTGCTTTTTTTTGAGGGGTCTTTAACGTTGAGGATTTTTTTCTGCAGCAATACCACACAAGGGGAGAAATAGGCCTGAAGTTTATCTATCAGTTTGCAATGACAGATATTAATTAACATCTAGTTTTCAGAGTGCTGCTCATCTTGTGTTTTCTTCCACATGGACACACCTCCACATACATGTACAGTGTTATTCTGATTGTTTTGGGGCAGTGCTGTTAATTCACACATCTCCTGGCAAGTCAAACAGAAACACATTTATTACTACCTGTTGTTAAAAGATGGGAAGCTAAGGTAATGAAAAGCCAAGGTAAGAAAACAAGAATGCCAGGCATGCTTGAATTAGTGTAGCCCACCCTGCTGCTGCTGTCGGTGCTGGGGGAAGTGGCAGGGCAATTACAGCACTGCCTCCTTCCTGTTTCACCAGTGGTTTATGGAACTTAGTGAGACATGGATTCAGTGCAAGTCTGGGATCTTATGCTCCTTGATAGACACACTTCCCCTGAACGTGTCTATAATTTTTACTCTGCATCATCCTGTGATTCTGAATTTCACCACTTAACTATGGGTTCTATGAAAAAAAGCCAAACAAAAAACCCTATCTTTTTTACAAAAAAGTTGTTTCCTGTAATGTTCATGGGGCACCACATCATTCTTCTGCATTGGGAAGCTGTGAGTAATCACTCACTATTCACAAAGCTGTCATTATTTTTGCTCTCTATGAGATTTTCCATTCCTCTGAATGGGTCTTTTCCAAAGTGATGCCTATTACTCTGTTTAGTCTTGTATAAAATATATTCCATTTTCTAGTTATTTTCACAAAATCCCTTTATGCTTTTTTTCTGAAGAGTTTTACTCTATCATTCTGAATTAGGTGAGCAGAAGTTCTGCTTGACTTAAGGATTTTTTATAGCATTCGTTATTTTTTCCAGGTGAAATATTCTTAAATAGGAAGGACTTTTTCACTAAAAACAATACACATAAGAAATAAAATGTCTGTAAGTGACACTTCACAAAAGTTTGTGTGCATTCAGCTTTACCCTTTTTGAGGCGTTATCTTACGACATATGTTGAAAGCCATGACCCAAAGTTTATGTGCAGTTTCCTTGACCAGAGAAAGAGTAATTAGAGCATTAGTCAGCATAAATGCAGCTGGGTGAGAAGGTTTTCAAAAAATGGAACCTAGAGTAGCAGCAGTACTGACATAAATTTTGAGGAAACAGCTATGAATTTTAGGTTATTTGTTTTGCTACATCTTGTTTCTGGCATGAGCAGCAGGACCACACCATTTGTTTTCATACTCCTGCACCAATCAGAATTTATTGCAACTGTTGCAAAAGGTACTTCCACTCATCTGTGTCAATTTATTACTCCTCTTGGCATTTTATCAGTAAATTTTTTCTTCACTAAAAAGATAATTCTCACAAAGAAAAGAACTTTCCAAAGCAGTCCGTTGATGTTATAGATATATCTGACCTCATGGTTTTCTTACAGTTGAATTTGTTCATGGCAAGTTGGCTAACATGAGAACACTGTTCGTATTTCTTATTTTCAGCATACATTACTTATATTTTAGAGTTGAAGACTACTTCTACATGTGGTTTATTTAAAATTTAGTTTTATATTTTCAGTTATGCAGAGAGCATTGCTCAGTTTCTTAGATCTGTAACAAGTGAGCAGAGAAACAGGAGCCAGAAGCAGCTTTAGCACCCACCCCCCTTTTGTCCCCCAGCAGCTGGGATGCATCGGGGGTACTTCACTGCTGAAGTACTTTTCTCTGACATAGTTTCTGGAAACAAAACGTGGGAAGAAAAGTCTCCAAATATTGACAAAAATAGACTGTCCTGCATGATTTTGTTATTAGCAGTTGGGCCAGCTCAGTCCAAAGAAGCAGCAAATGTCTCTGGATGTACAGGTGAGTGCCAGTGGAGTTAGACAGTGGTTAGGCTTGGCTCTCTTTTTGTTCCTGAGGAGCTGCCCTGTGCAGGGGAGGGCTTTTCCCATTCTGTGTCTGCATAGTTACCTCACATGCACTGCAGAGCTACGGGGGTTATGCATTGTGTCTCAAGGACTTGAGATTATCTCTAGCTTCACACTATTACTGCCCACCCTGACTCATTTCAGGGCACACATTGTTTCCCAATGGAAACTGGTTCCATACTAATCACCACGCTCAGGCTCCAGATACAGCGTCTTCCTCTGATAAAACAATGTCATTCAGGGGAAGATGAAATGGTAATTATAATCAGAGTTCAAGCTGGCAGGAGATGGAGCAAAAATTAAAAGTGCTAAATCTGTAGCATTTTGATTATCTGAAAAGTCCCCAGATTTTGCAGCAGAGCTGCATTTAAATACATAGTAAAGTGGCTCCTTGTAAATCAAGTCATAATTGTTCAGCTCTACGTTGCAGGAGCCGATTTCAATTTTCTACTTCTCTACAGAATTCTCAGCTTTGATTAAGAGCAGAGGTATGAATAATAGGCTTCCCCCCAGTCAGGAGAAAAAAGAAACAACAAAATATTCAAGATGTATTGTACAAAGTTGCAAGATACATATAACATTTCTTTTAATATTGAGATTAAATTCCAGTCCTATAAGTATACAGTCTCACTTATTAAAGTGAAATGAGGTGGATAATGAGCTTCTATAATACTAATGGCCACCTCAGATATGTCTGTGGTGTTCAGTAACATTCCAGTAGTCATTATACATTTGAAAATCATTTAGATTTAACAGTTTCCAAAGATACCGATGCAAAGTTTATTGGTGAGAGGGACAGTAAAAAGCATTTTGCCAAGAAAACCACCCATTAAACAGCATGTAAAATGTGTGATTTCTTACAATTTTGACTGGGGAACTTTGGTAGGATCTTTACCATTCCCCAGATGGAAACTAGCCACTTCTGGCTGCTGGCAAGCGTATTTTGTTTTCTGTTTAGACACAGCTGTTCAGAAACCCAGCAACTACATTTAACTGGTCATTGTTCTGGTTCTGTATTAAGTATGAATTATGTTTTTTGAAAATTTGTCTGCATGGCCTCTAGTTCTTTTATAGTGTTGGTCTTACCTACTTAGAGTTGTAAAGGTTTCAACCTAAAAAATTATGTATACTTTCAGAGAAATTTCAGAAGTGCAGTATCTCTTTAGTTCAGAAGGACAGCATTACTGTTATGGCTAGAGGACTTGGAAAAGCTCTATTTTCCTAAATATCTTGTTTTAAAAAATATTTACAGACTTTACAGAATATGCTTGCTTCCTGGATGGTTCTGCTACAAAACACATTTGGTGTTAGAGCACAAAAAATCATGTAACTTTAAGAGGATAGTGCTGTGGTGAGTTTGCTGTGCTCATTAACTTCTCACCATAATACCATGTAATATTTGTGATCTGTAGTTAACCCATATTCTCTTTAGCAGAAAAATAAGCAAAGTAGGAATTTAATGAAGTGTCTAGAGGACTTTCTTTGCATCAAGTGGCTGTACTGAATTCATTGCCTAACACTCTATGACCAGCAGGATTCTTCAGATGCTACTTAAGGTCTTTATGAAAAACTGAATGTAAATATAGTTGCATAGAACTATATCTAAATTGAAAGGGTTCAGATAATATAGTCTAAAAATCAGATTAAAACTTTCCCAGTGGCTGCTGGGGCTCCACGTGTTCCCTCCCCGAAGGCCCTGAGTGGTGCCCGTGCTGTGCAGTCTCTGTGAGAAGGGTCCCAGCTCCCTGGGCCAGCCCTGCCCGGGGGTGCGGCAGAGCTGCACACAGTGGGAGACTTAGAAATGAGGAGAGAAGGTCTCGAGGGAAGGGAGAGTTTTGCAAATATTTGAAATGTTGGTGCAGATCCACTAACACAGAACTGCAGCACATCAGGAATCTTTGCCAGACACTCAGTATCATTTCAGTGACAGCTTTAGCAGTGTGGGAGCGTTGTGAATTAAAATAGCAATTGCTTTGTCTAATCTCATGAAAACAAATCACCTGGAGGACTCAGGCAGAGGGGGATTGCCCTGTGGTACAGCACAGCCACGTGTAACATAAGAAACTGTACCTTTTGAATAGCTCTAACAATAGTATGGCAAATTCTCTGATTTCATGTAATGTTCAAAATAATTGATTTTGTTTCTCTGCATTTTAAATGAAGTTAAGAGTGGAGAATTTATCTGCTTGATTCCCATTAAAGCTAACCAAGAATGTTTCACTAATTGTAGTGTTACAGGGATTTGTAATTGATTTGATTGAGTTTAATTGATTTGCTTCTATGGACAGGCCTTAAAAGGAGTACCTGAATATGCCTTGGAAGCAAAGAAAATAACAGAGGCTTTGTGTAAAGTGCTGGTTAGTTTGCTATAAAGCTAGATACGTTTTTCTTTTAAAAGAAAGGATTAGCTTTTATCTCTATTAATTAAATTTTACTTAAGACTATCTTATAATTTTAAAAAAAGAGTTTTCTGTATTTTATTTTTATATTGTCTTAGGGAACACAGGGATATACTGTAAAAATAGGAGTTAATTTAAAATGTAAGCTGTGGCAGCAAAACCTTAGGTGTTAGAGCCATGATTTTAAAACTTCGTTCAGATTAGTGTCTTTTGAATGTTTTCCCTTGTGCCTTAGGTTCTAGCAAATGCCATTAACAAAATCCATCTTTAATGGTTTTAACCTCCTTTAAAAAACAAGTTGTAGAAATAAATAGTACAATGCAATGTAAGATAATGTGTTCTTTGAAAGAGAGGGACATAGAAACGAAGCAAATAAATCTTTGTGTCTTTACACCATTTTGGATTTGGAGCTCTCTGCCTACAGAAACTACAAGTGTTGCAAAAATATTAAGTTTATGTAGTTGTGCTTACCAAGATTGTTATATTCTATATCTGAATTTTAATATTTGGCCGTTTGTTTCATGAAGCAGTTCATGAAGTAAGTTTGAACTTTTTAATTTCAATTCTTCTGCTCACTGAAGTCGATTGTAGTGTGACAGTGAACAGAGAATCATCACTGAACATCTTCCCACCAAAGGGAAGCTTTCCTGTTGTGCAGGTGCATCTACCTCCTGCTGTCTCCTGCAATCACAGCCAGCCTTGGTCTGTCCTTTGCAAAGGAGGAATTGTTATCCACTTTCAGCTTCAAGCTGTGACAATATCCAGCAGAGGAGGGGAACAAAGCAACACCCACCTTGCTGCCTGACCTCTCTCCGGGCCCAGCAGTGTCCATCCTGACCCGAGACAAACGTCACCTTCTGCAAGGTTGTGTTTAGAAACTGCTCCTGCTGTTCAGATTCTTAATTAACCAAATACACAGACACCACTCAGGTTAACTCGATCAGATTTAAGAGGTGAGGCAGGTCTGGTAGAGACATCACATCCCTAAATTGCTCCTTCCCTTGGCCGTATTTGCCATGTTTATGGTGTATTTTCCTGTGACAACTACAGAAATACAGAATAAGATTGTATTTCATGTAGGATCCATAGCAAGTGTAAGCAAAACATACGTTTCTTCTACTTGTTAGTAGTACATCAAGCCAGCTTTATGTCTCATATACTACTCTTATTGCTTTACATTCTAATCAATCTGAGTTGGGCAAAACTGCAATTATAATCAATGCTTATACTGACAGAGAGTGATAATAGGGAATGGCAGAGGAGTAACAAGCATGGTTTGTTGTTCCTTTTAAAAGCTTGCAATAAGAACTGCAGTTCCATGGCCTAATTTATAAGCTAAACCCAAAATTTGGAAGTGTCCTAGAGGAACAAATTTTGTCATCCTTGAAAAAATATTCAAGCTCTGAGTTAATCAGACTGTATTTTAAACATTCTGACATTGTAGATGACCTATTCTGGTCCTGACAGTCTTTATAATATCAGGTGTGCTCAGTTTAAACCTGAGTTCTATTGAATGCTGATTTCTTAGCACTGCTGAAAATTGAGACGTCAATTCCCTTTATTGGGAGCAGGGAGAGGAAAACAAATGTGCCTTTCTTTCACTGCCACAACTGGAATGTCAGGCTCTGTGCTCTCAGCTTCTCATCTCAGAGTTCATCCCCTCTTTTTGCTGCATATTGAACTGCCTTTAAAAGGAGAGGAACAAGATCACTCATACTCAGTAGTCTCAAATCCAGCTCCCAAAGAGCTCCCAACATCATAAGGAAGACTTGATTCCCACCACATCAGGCTGGTGGAGTGTCTCATCTGCCAGCCCGTGGTGTCCCTTCTTCACTGAGTGCTGAGCAAATGTGGGAAGGGAGGGCACTGTCCCCTCTGTGTCACACCGTGCTTTCCTCAGTGGGAGACAGTGACTTTGGCACTGAGTGTGCAGGAAAGACTCTTCTGAGGCTTGTAAACAAATCATCTGCCTAGACACAGCTTTGATCAGGAAACAAATTCCAAGGAAGAATATGGGATCGGGTACAGTGTGTAAGATTATGAAAATGCTTGTCTGAGGTCCAGTGTAGCACAGCATTATGTCTTTGTCAGTTGTGGCTGCCTGTTGCTGAGGCAAAAGTTTAAAAAGCAGTGAAAATGCGTATGGATAGTTCTCAAGTTTACTGTCCCAGCATCTGAGTCAGGGTCTCAGTAGCTCCCCAAGCCAGGATTGACATCTGCATATTTGAGAACATTTCCCTAACTTTTCTGGTTTTTTGAGCCCACAGGAACATTTGACATCTCCTTTACACTCTGACAATGTGTTTTGGAGGCCATCTATGCACTTCTGGGCTAAGCATGGACTTGGTTTTATGCTACATGAGGATGTAGTAGAAAAATACTCTGGAGGATCAGCCTATCAGTTGGTTGTTGGGTGGTCCATGGTGACCATCCATGATTTTTGGGTTGATGTTGATAGTATTTGCATCTCTATATTTAATAGTACGTGGGCTGTGGTCTTCTGAATGTGTTGGAAAGGGCTGGCACTATCCTTTGAGGAGCTGGGGACAGCAACATGTGGCTGCTGAGAGTTTGGTCCAGATGTCAGAGGTTTGGGGAGTGGACCAATGTGGAATGAAAGCCCTCCTTTTCTGCTGGGATGGGGAAAGCACTTCATCCTAGCAAGGTGCCTTAAACAAAAGATGCTTCAGGGAAACATTAATACAATGACAGTCCCTAGTCCAGGAATCAGCCTTCGAGGGAGTCTGGAAATAGTATCTCTTTGTCTAAATAAATTCTAATTTAAACGTTATCCTTGTTAAATCTAGAGACATTCTGCCTGGTAATTCTTTAAAATGCCATGTATTTGGTGCCACATAGTTGATGTATTGGGTGATATTTTTGATTCAGTAGGAGACATATTTGAGTCACATGGTGGATTTGATTTACTTTAGGAGATATCTGCTTTGATAGATGATGCATCTCATCCTGCAATGAATAAGCCGTGATTCAACAGGGATATGTCTGATTTGGTGAATAAAATATTGTATCTGATTTTGATCAATTTTTCCTGTAATACACACATTTATTTTAATAGTTGATGCATTTATTTTAGTTTGAAGTATGTCAAATTCTTCATGTAATGTTCTTTCTTCTGTTGGAATGATTTATGGATTTTACAAGCAATAGATATATATTTCAATTAAAAGTAAAATGTTCATTACTGGCTGCCTTGCATTCGCAATATTCTTGTATGTCTCAAATTCTGCTCATGTAGGTATTTGTGGTGGTTGGATGTAAGGCCTATGTGAGGTGTAAAGGGAAACATTTCTTTGGCAAAACCATCAGTGCATTATTATGTGAAGGTAGAATGTCTTTTTGAAGGGAAACAAGTTCTGTTTATGCCTCACAAAGAGTGTCTGTGCCACAGATATTTAAAAGTATTAATAATACATGGATACTTCATCATCAGCCAGGCTCTTTTCCTGCATATAAATGTTCAATGAGAATTTTCAGTTAGGATAAATAGATGCAGGACTAAGGGCCAGAGATTTTCACTTTTAGGGTATTATTACTCTGACTTTTTTGTTTGCTTGTTGGTTTTTTGTTTGTTTTCATTTGTTGGTTTGGTTTGGTTTTTGTTTGTTTTGGTTTTGTTTTGTTTGGTTTGGTTTTTTTTTTTTTGGTTTGTTTGTTTGTTTGTGGCTTTTGTGCCATAACTTTCCTCCTTTCCTATCCAGGAAAACAGTGATTTGTAGAGCTTCTGATGACCTCTAATCTGTACCTGATCAAGCAGCCACACAATGTAATTTGGTGCATATTTTCAATAACGGCTAAACTACAAAACATTTTGGCTGGCACCAAATTACCCTTATTTTATGTATTTAAATTTTACAGAAGTAAAGATCATTTCCCTGGATGCTTCTTATTGTATTTAGCTCCATGCTATGAAAACAATTATATTAGGCTTAGCGCTTCCCGACCTTTTGTATGTTACTACTTTTATTTAATACCAAAAAAAAAAAAAAAACAAACAAAAAACAAAAAAAAAAAAATTGGTACAAGAAGAAAACTGAGATAAAAATATTAAAATTATTAACCACTCCTCAGGCTGATACAAGATTACATATAAGTGTAGCCAACAGAATTGAAAAGCTGGAACAGGATTGAAAGAGGTGATCTGAAAGTGGAACTAATGTTAAAAGCTGGTGCTCCCCAGCAGAGGTGCCAGAGTGGGGGGCTGAGGGGCTCAGCCTTCCTCTTCCCCCCTCACTCTCACGCTGGGTGCAGAGCTGTGCTGGCTCTCTGGAGAGCCAAGGTCTGCTTGGCCACAGCGCTTTGTGCTGCGTGCTGGAAGTCCCCAGCTTGTTCAGCAGATAATGCTGAGCTCCTCTGGGAACTTCTGATGACAAGAGTCAGGTCTTGGTGTTTCAGCATAGAATAATTGTCCTGAGTAAGGGGAAATGGGATTAAGAGATCAGGTGTATTCATGTTTCCTAATTTCGATACATATGTATATATATTACTTTAGTTTTTAAGGTAAGAAGTGTTTTACACATTAAACCCACAGCATGAGATCGTCTTTATCACTTCAGAAGGGATTTGAGATCAGAGAGGTGCCCTCACCTCAGCCTGCCTGGAAGGATCTGTAAAGTGGTGATAAAATGGCTCATCTCCTCTGATACAGGTGTAGCTTCAGGTTGAGCACTCTCTGCTTTCTAGGAACTATTTCTGGGTTCCCCCAGGAATATTCTGCATCTGAGAACTGACCTTTCCTGACCAAGCTGCCAGGTTTGGAAAAGGGAGGAATGAAGTGATGTAAAACCAACTGTGTGACTTCGGTCAGGGTAAATATTGCTACCTTTGTGTGTATTTTCCTGTTTGTTTTGTGCTTCCTTAGCACGTGAACAGAATGGATGCAGGGGCTGGAAAGCATTCCTGGTGTCTGTAAGCCCAGGAGGAATAAGGGATACTGGCTGCAGGCAGGTTGAATCCTCCCTTCCATCCTCAGCAAGGTTTTCCCACAACTGGAATTTACACCCTATAGTGAACGACTTGGGAGAATATCTAGGACTATATTCTCCTCCAGGCTCTGGGCTAGTTTTGGACAAGTACATCTGTACAATAGAGAAAATGTCATATGATGTTAAATAATAATAGCTATCTATTCACCTTTTCATCAGAAAAGTGATTGACTTTTGATTTTGAGCTTTTTGAGAAAGAAATGTTGTCATTCATGCACCAACAGCCAAGCTTCATTTCCTGCTCTCGGCCAGCTCTCACAATGTTCAAGCACTTCAACAGTTGTGAATTTGGATATTTAAATGCTGCCAAACTCTTTAATATTTTATATCAAATTTTATTAGAAGTTCATGAAAGCTGTGAGCATTAGTTTCTGCAAAAGATGTTAGAAAGCCCTTATAAACGTCTACATATGGAGAGCCATTCACAAATAAATTACAACAATACAAGTTTCTGAACTTGTAAAAAGTTGTCATATCTTTTTCTTGAGCAGCTGGGCTATTAAATTACCTGGGCTATGTAATGGACAATACACAGGCTGTTGAGAATTACGTATAAAGCCAAACATGTGGCCTTTAAAATTTTTTCTGGGTTGTTACAGCATGTAGCACTGCTTTATGCCATATCACATTGGCATGGTAGGCAAGTGAAACAAGACAGTTCATGCTAATGAACAGGGAAACACAGCAGTTTGCTAGTTACCAAATTCACTTAGAGTATTTCAGGGCATTTGGAAGTATTATGGGAGAGACAGTTATTGCTGAGAAAAGCTGAGCAGTAATGAAATTAGGGATGTGAAAACCATATGTTTGCTGCTGTTTTACCAAAGCATGAAATGTTCTCTTACTGTATATCTGTATCTTCTGTCTGCTTTAAAATAAAGGGTGTGCTGCAAGATCACTTGACTAGGGTATAGGAAGCAGATCTAAATATTAATTGAAAATGCATTTAATCTCAGCATGGTTTGTTTCAGATGGGTATCTGGCTTTATGGCCTGTATACCCAAGGCACATTTGTGTGTTTTTTATGATTTTAATGAGAGAAAAACAACTGCAAATGTGTCCCAACCCTTTCACAATAATAACACTTTGGAAACCATGAAGGAAAACAATTTTTTAATAATCATAAAAATTTCCATGCTTGCTGTTGCCAGTTCTTCTATTTGGCCAAGTTTACAAAGTGCAGTATGAACATGGGCTGGATATTTTTCACATTAAACTGTGGTCAGGCTAGATTGCTTCCTGTAACTTTTCAGGTTCACCCAAATTATCTAAGCCTAGCAATGTTCACTAGTTTTCATAAACTTCATCTTTATTGTCTCAAAGTAGAAGCTGTTTCCAAACCATCCAATATAGCAAGGACAGCTGGAAGTGCCCTAAGGTCACATCTGTCTCTGCTGCGCTCTGCCCTTCGCCCATCAGTTCCTTGAAGTGGAACAGTTTTCCCTGTACTGTACTTGAGCTGGTCATTTCAGGTGAGGGAAGGCAGTCAGCATCAGACAGAAACCAATTTTTACCTCCTAATAAACTCCAAACATGAAAGGTAAGAAGTGCAGACAACCTTGTCATCTCGCTGTCTGGGTTGCTGAGTGACTGACACAGGTGGGGGTACCTGGCTACCTAGAGGGGAGTTCAGGACTCCTTTCAAACTATTTATTGCCCTGCTGTGATTTTTTTTATGGTTGAACTTCATGGGAACTGGGCACACTGTAGAGGATGGGTGAGGGAATTTAAGGGCAGGGAATTAATTAGAAGCTGCCAGTGACTGAAAGGAAGTGGATTGGACAGTCTTCCTCTAGAAGTTTGATGGGCTCAGCAGGGTGCCAGAGAGTGCTAGAAATGATAACACCCAATTGTTTTGATCTTAGATGGGCACACGGAAATATTGCCTTGGATAATAAAGATATAAGAAACATTCTTTAGATCTTTCCTGATGTACTTTCGAAATCCTATGAGGTACTTCAACGAACACAGCATTTTCTATTGTGTTCTGAATTGCTTTAAAAATAAAAAGATTCTGGTGAGTGCCATACATAGAAGGCTAGAAAACATGACCAGTGTCCTCTTCGCTTCTTCCAAATTATTCTGGAGGAACGTGATAGGGTTTTGTCTTAACGCAGTGGATTAAGACCAGCCCTATTCTGTTATTAAAAATGTCTTTCTAGGGTCATTTAGCATTTCTGAAATTCTTTCAAGTATACGCCAGAGCAACACAATGAATAATTATCAGCCTACATTTGGGCAGTATAACATGTTTGAAAGATTAAGTAACGTTATTTAAGATAATTGCCTCAATAATCTGTCAAATTTGCAGCAAACTACAAATTTTCTTTCTTCTCTTTTTGTTTTTTTTTGTTTTGAGAAGTTGTAAACTCTCTTCATAATTGGAACGATCTTTCTTTCTGATTTGGCATGAAGTGGTTCAGGCTGCTTTTTACTTTCTGATATTTTTCATATTTTACAGTCTATCTTCCGCACTTTCAAGGAACTCAGTCTTCCACTGTTTCTTTTTTTGTTTATAACTTAATGTTTTGGACTGGGGCATTTGACCTTGTCTTTCTTCATTGACCTCTGTGAGCTTTATTTAGACCTTGAATATATTTATATTACAGCTGGGAACAAATGGTGGCTTTTACTACTGCAGTTATAGTTTCTTGGATGGGAAGTGGCAGGTCAGAGCCACAGAACACCACCCTCTGTCCTCTCCCAGCATGAGATAACTGTTTATTTCTAAAGCTGCAAGTCCCACTCCAGCTGGACTGCAGCTTCTTGAGGCTACTTCTCACACGGGCCCAAACCTGTTCGTATTACGTGTATAAAGGTCTCTCTCTGCAGTGTTATTTTTGCCATAAATTGCATACTCATTGTTAACCCTCATTTCCTAACTGAAGAAAATAAGGCTCAGAGGATTTAAGGATGTGGTTTCCACATTCAGAAGTGCACCAATTACCTGTGCACAGTTATTGTAGCTGCACACACAGCTTCTGCTGTGTATTCTAGAAACCAATTCAGTGTATTAGATCCTTGTTTCCATGTACATATTTGTGTACTGGAAAAGCAGCTGTGCACAGCTGGGCAGGAACCGCTCCCAGTGAGTTCCACAAGGTCATTCAGCAAATGAATATCAAACCCGAAGCTGGATAACAAGTCTCTCTTTTATCAAGTAGAAAATAAACTGTTGAAGAAAGTTTCTTCTCTGTTATATTGCCCGTTGAGTTTAAACACGTTTTCCAGTCTCTTAATGCCATTTTTCCTACTGTTCTGCTATGAAAAATCTCACTGTGAAATGTTCAGCAGTGTCATTTCTAAAAGATGGGTATATGAAGCGGGAGTATACATACTTTAATAATAAAAAAACTTACTGCTACAACAAAAATGTTGTTTCAGCTCTTTTTCTATGCAGCAGAACAGTGGCACCCAGTGGCCATTCATGCAAAAATGCTAGCCTCTAAAATTGCACAAGCTGCAATATCAGTACGAAGAAAAATGATAAGAAAAATAAATTATGTCTTTTGTTTCTGTATGCCTCTAAATATTCCTTAAAACCATGTCAGTTTTGGACAAATTTCAAGGACATTCATGTTCTCTCATGCATATATCTGGATTAACCCTACAATATATACATGTGCTTGCAGTTATGCTTGTAACGGTTCCATTTGGATTTGTTTCTAAAAATACATTTACTTCGTTTTGCTTTCAAATAACCTATTGGCTGAATGGTCGCAGACAAATAGTGATTCACATCCCCTTGCTCTCCATTATAGCCAGGAGTGCTGTGGATTTGGAAATCATGCCAAAAGTTAAAATTTTGTAGTTGTAATGGAGAACTGATCTTCAGGTGAAATTCGGAATAAATGGGTGGTATAGACCTGCCTGATCAGCCCTTTAGTCTTGTGCTGAAATGAGCCTGTTACTTGGACTAAGCTGGGCTTTTGGGCTTATTACCAGAGGATTGGAGTCTTTTTGTGGAGTGAGTCTTCAACAGCAGTTGTCTTTCTGTCTGCAATTCCATTTTAGATCAAGGAAGCCTTTTCTATCAAAAATGTCAGAAATTTTCCTGTGAAAAATGTAGGTTTTCACATTTAAGATGCTCCACCAAACCCCAGTTTCTTATCAGAAAATAACCAGGCATCTCAGCGTATAATCTCTTTCAGTTCATAGGAGGGTTAAATCCAATCAGGTGACTAAAATGTATAAATAACTTCCATGTCTATCTAAAGACTTTGTGCAGGCACTCTATTTCAGATAATGCATAAGCATGTGTTTGGCCCATATTTATAGGCAGAAGATCTAATACCTGTCTATCCTTCCCTGAAACTAAAACAGATGGTGAGTAAACCATCTAAGTTTTATAGCAATAAAAGAATTTAATGTATTAAAGAGCTATTCTTTCTTGGGTTATAACATATTTCTAGTTTGAAGAAAGTTCAACAAGCTATGTTCACTTGCTTGCATATTGGAAGCAAAGTCAGTTTGATGTTTGAATTGGTAATGGCTTCTTAGCTGGAAAACTCATATCTTACGTTGAATTATTCTAAATCAGACAATAAAAATGATTTGAAGGAGAACTCAGAAATAAAAAGTAAAAAGGCTTTAAATAAGGCATGTTTAATGTCCCATGAGTCAACAAAATTGCTTTGTGGTTTAGACTGATTTTATATTATTAATAGGACTGTACAATAATCTCCTAGAAATCCTTTATTCCATTGGTAATACCTTTTTCCTAGTGCAAATGTAGAAAGTATGCATATAGCAGAGGAATAATTGTGAAATTAAGGTCTAAAAACTTGAAAAATTCCAGGTATTCAGGATTTGATTGGAATATTCAGCCACTGTGTGAGTAATTGCAGTTGGACCTGCCTTCTATGTGCAGTTTCTTCTCGGCTTGGAATTCTTCTCCTTCCCTGAGAACCAGAAAAAAGTTTAAAAGCCTGAAGAGTAAAAAAGTGGAACTGTGTGAACTGTTTGTGTAGTGTCACAAGATGGATTAAAAAAAAATGCCACTAATAATCTTTTTGCAGATGGGGTACAAAGCATTTGTTGACAGCAGCCCATGAGCAAATATCCAAAAGCTTTTCTGAGACTGGGAAATGTAAACAAGGCTTGTTGCCTTTGACATAATTTTTCTGAAGTTTTTTCTGGAGCAGTCATTTTCTTACAGATATCTCATGCTCCCGCAGAATGTTGAAGGCTGATAAATGAGTTCCAGGCTTTGGATGGCAAGGGGTAGGAAATCAAAGTGAGGAGAGCCTGGCCTGCTGTGGTACATACAGCAGTGTTTGTGTGTGGGAAAACTGGGAGAAGATACCACTTGTCCTTTCAAAAATGTTGCAGGAGACAGAAGACTTGTCCCTGCAGTAGCCCAGCCCCCAGGCAGTGTTAAATGTGCAAACAGAGGGAGAAAGGAGATATGAATCTCTTTGCAGAGAGTGGAGTGGAGTGGAGGAAGCACTTGAAGTGAGGGCAGCTGGCTGTTGGATATCCATGGCGAAATGAGGCTGGAAAACCTTGGGCTGGGGACTTTGGCCACAGACCTGTGAGAATGTGCCCTGGAAGCTGAGGGGCCAAGAGAATGCAAGAGCAGGAAGGAGTATTGGAGATTATGTGAAGAGTAACTTAGAGAATTTAATGCAGAGATATTAGAGTATAGGCAGGAGTACAAGGGGAACAGAGAGTTAAATGAAAAGGAAGTAGTTGAAAGATAGGTGAGATGTTCAGTACGTAGGTATGAAGTCCCTGAAGACTCCAGGATTCACCTCAGAAGAAGATTGACAGACCTTTAAGAAAGAACCTGAGAGCAGGACTTGAACTTGTCCTTTGTTTTCTTGGAGGCTGGCTACCTGGGATGAGCATGGAGTTTTTAGTGTGTCTGGAGAACTGAACTAATTAATGAGGTGAGGCAAAGGTTCAAACCTACTGAATGTGCTGAGGAGGAGAGAAAGGTCTGAGCTCCTGAGAAACCTGATTATGCCACCTGTAAGGCAGAAGTTCTCTTTAGATGGTTACATGACTCAAGCACAATTCAATTTGCAGGCTTAAAAAAGAAAACATGACCAGTAAAAAAAGAAGGTGCAGAAAACTTTTAGGGTACATGTGTAAATGAGCACTGCCTGCACTATCAGAAACCCCTGAGAGGGAGACATCTATTTCTAACTACTCCCATCTTAGAGGTCATAACCCATCTTTCCTGTAGCAGCTCACAAATATATTGTACACCCATGCAGAAACCGCTGTAGTTGGTTTAGTAGAATGAGTACCACTGGTCTTTTTGTTCTTACTTTTGTAAGCTGTAAGCCTTTATCGTCCCCATCCTTTTCAAGAAACTAAAATATCAAGTGAATTCATCAGTGAATCCTTTAGGCCTTTGCATCCCATGAAGTGTAAGAACTAAGCAGTTAACGTTTGTAAAGCATATAATACAAATTTTAAGAGCCTTCAGAATTCATACATTGCTCTGTTGAAGTTGTGTGCATTGAATTGGGCTTTATTTGAAATATGTTTTTTATTTGTTTGTTTAGTGCTTTTTAAAGTTGGCAACAGCAGAATGATCTTAGTCTGCTGACTCCTCTCTTGTTGCAACGAGAAAGTAGGAAAAACTGGAGAGGGCAACAGCAGGAGATTACTTCTGCAAAATTTGTGGTTAAACTTAAAATCTGTGTTTAAAAATACTGGCTTGTGTGAACAAGGTCAAGAAAGGAATTGCACTGTCCTCTTTCTTTTTAACTAAGTTTTTTTTCTTTGTTAAGAAAATAACAGGAAGAAGCTGCAGCTACTGCGAGAGGCTGCCCAGGCTTCCCGTGCCCCTTCTGCCATCAGCACCTGTCCCCATGTGCAGGACAGCCCCGTGCCCGGGTGACCCTTAGCACGAGCAGGGGAGAAGCTGCTGTCCCTGCGAGGGCCAGGACAGCTCCTGTCACACGTGGGGGATGGCAGCAGGGCTGACTCCTCTCTCCAGACAGCCCCTGAACTTATCTGAGTTTGCAGGGAAATCAACAGAGGTCGATAGAGGATTTTTATCTAAATCCTGGAGGTCAGCCCTGGGCAGTGGAGTGTGTTTCCTCAAGGAAATAGCGAATGAAAAATTTTTGACTGGAGAGATTTACTGACTGTGTGGCTATCCAAAAGGTTTGGGGCTTGTATTTTCTGCTGTAACTGAAAGCTGAGAAAGCTGTTTATTTACCTTTCTGCAAATTAGGAAGACAATGCCTATACAAGGAGATTTTTGTTTTTTTCAGCTGACTCAGAAGACACAATGTTTCCAGTGACTCATTCTCAGGTCTAAGCCTCTCTGTTGTCATTCATGGCATGTTCAATAGAAGTGATTTATTGCCTGTCTGCAAGTCAAGACACTTGATCATTATCATCTTCTTTTTCCCCCACATCAACCTTTTCCTATCTTATGCAGGTCCCAGCTAATTTAGATAAGGTCAAGATCTAGGCCACTCCTTAAAAGTTTTTAACATGGCTTTTCCTTCAGTTCCTTCTATCTCATTCTTGAAACATCCTTTGTAGTATCCCCAAGGCAGAGCTGGAAGAGAAGGTTAGTGGATAATTCAGTAGTTAAGCTATCCTCCAACATCTGATATTCCTCCAAGGCATTAAATTTTCGCTTGTATCTGTTAAATTGCTGGGAGCTTTCTTCAGTGGTTAATCATCTTTATGAAGTATGTGGGGTTTGCAGTGATGCAGAACTTTGAAAAATTCTCCTCACATTATCATTCTAAAAGTGGAAAGATAGATAGTACAGGTTTATCTCTGTAGTATTTTGAATGTGCGTGTATATACATATGTGTACATATAAATGTATCTTTATGTGCAATAGCAAAACAAATTAAAAGGCAATCTAACCCTACTTATAAATAGGATATGACCTTACATCATCCCTTCCCCCGTTAGCCATGAATGCAGAAATTCTCTCTGAATATTTCTTCTCATGTTTAGTGTGAAAAGCAAAGCAGGAACAAGATTTTTAAAGGATTTTTTTTCCCAAACCATCCCTGAAGACATTTTCTGAAAAGGATAATCCTTCTTAAAACATGTTGACTTGCAAATTTGTCATGCCTCTGCCAGATCGGAAGAATGCTACAGCAACTAAAGAGCCACCAGACACAGTTCTATCCTCCAGAAATATCCTGAGGAATTTTGCAGAGTTGGTGATGGGCTTTGTGGGCTGCTTTGACCGGCGGAGTGCAGAGCACAGGACAGGCAGGATGAGCAGGAACAGACAGGAACAGCCACCTGCACTTTAGGGAACAAGGAGGGAGGAATTTCTGTAAGTGTTTTTCCCCTTAAATCACAACTTCAGGATGCAGAACAACAAAGAAGGATGACTGTTCTTTGTGCATATCCCTGTCTCGAGTGCATCCCAGCTTTTTTTCTGTGGCTCCGCAAAGAATTACTGTGTATTTATTGGGTTAAAATGTATCAGTCAAAGCTCCTCAGAAACATCTATCTCACCAGACTGATTTGAAATATTTTTATTGTAATTTCTGATGATATCTTACAGAAAATGGAAGTATGTTATTCACACAGCCACTTAGTATTTTCATTCTGTTATAAGAAGGCTAACGTTACTCATATCATCACTGTGATACTGAGTAAAATCAATATGATTTTAATTACTCATGCCCTGTGCTTCTATTATCTAAGACTGCCATTGCACATAGAGCGAACCTGAGGCAAATTTAGGTATCGCTGAATTAAGTTTGGTTTGTGTTTGTAATGAAGGTTTTCAGAGCCCAGGAAGGCAAGCTGGACATGGCAGTCAGTGTTTAGCTATGTGGTGGTGTTTGGTGAGAGGTTGGGCTTAATGACCTTGGAGGTCTTTTCCAACCTTTATGTTTCTGTGCTTCTGTGATTCTAAACTGTGTGATGTGATGTGATTGATTGATGTTTTGTTCGGAGCGGAGCTGCATTGGGAGATTGCATTGCATATGAACAGGAGCCAAAACAGGGCGTGTGTGCACTCCTAAGCCTGGAAGTCGCTGAGTGGTGCCTGAGAGAAGTGACAAAGAGCAGGCAGAAGCAGCACCTGAGCTACCTGGGACCAGCACACTCTTTCTCAGGTTGTTTGTTATTTGTAGCCAGCTTAAATGATGCAGCACTTTGTACCTCTGACCCTGTTTCTGCAGTGGGGCTGGACTGGGCTGGGCTGGGCTGGGCTGAGATGGGCTGCACTGGACTGGGCTGGGTTGGTTGGGCTGGGCTGGGCTGGGCTGGTTGGGCTG